>CAHIKZ030005103.1:262500-290000 GCA_903632075.3 Acanthosepion pharaonis | reverse complement strand
GAACCCTTTATTTCGCTCACTGGGGTAGACTGTTCTAGTTCCACGTGCCATGTTTAATGGATGTCAGTTATCAGTTATCTCCTGTTAGTTCCCCTCTGCAAGTTCTCCACTGCCTTAACCGGGTATTGAACTCACACTCTTTGGGTCCTGTCACTGGATCTAACCAACGCCTTTATCCACTGTGTTACGTTGTAATAAATATCGCGACAAAGATGAGGACAATAGTCCGAATAATGTAAATAGTGTCTGGCTTCCATCCTGAAAGTCCATTCAAGAATCATCAAGAGAACGGTGAATAAGTTTAAAAAAGAGGGAAAATAGAGGAAAACTGAATCAGGAGGTCACAACAGCAAGTGGGATCATCATTTCAACTTAGAGCTGAATAAATTCTTATTTTTTAGAGTAGAGTACATTAGTGTTATAAAAACCTCGGAGAATTCCAGTAAGATATCTTTAATCATTTCTAAGATACAACGTTTGAAAAATTAATCTAACAATTGGACATTTTTTGCTGTTACACGCTTTTGACAATTTTGATATTACACCCACTATATATATATATATATATATATATATACGATTCATCGCTAAAGAGGCCAGAAAAAATGGTCGGTTCAAGGCATCGCTTCAGAAAGTATTTGGCTCTTCCTGCCATGCTCTAGTTTCACAAGAGACAGATCAAACCGGAAATGAAATATTAGTATCGTATCTAGCTTAGAGTTGCGCAATTTTCACTTTTTTTACTTATGACAGAGTTCAAAAACTTTTACGCGGCCTTGTGGGTGACAGATTATTTCCTATTCAGCAATCCCTTTTCCACAGACGAAACGTTGCAAGCCATAACCTAATCTATCACTATTTCCATGACAAATATTCTGACGAGTTACGTTCCACCAGTTCAGAAATTTACAGCTAAGATGCAACTTATCATATTCCTATACATCTTCATAATTGTTTCATATCACACACACCATACATTAACACTCTATCTTGAATGGCACTTGTGTCTTGTATTTGGAGCACAAGAGTAAAAAATGATTTGGTTGTTCGCTCGAACATCGAAATCTACAATTTGGCTTTTTTTTTTAAATTCCATGCCCCTTCACGATGTAGGCGATCATGGCACTTCACAGATTCCTTCTTTTTATTATCTCTGAATTGTCATGGCTTTTGGGAAAGATAGTGGAATGTTTTCTTGTTGCCTTCTCTACTGTTTGGAATTCAAATTAATCTTACTGCCTTTTTAAGACGTACACGAACATGACCCTCAAATATTTCCTTTTCTTTTTTATCTGTGAATTGCCATGATTTCTTGGTGACAATATGGAGGGGATTCCTGTTACATTTCTCACGAAATTAAATGCCACGTTCCTTCAAGACGTAGCCGATGATGGCTCGTCACAGATTCCTTTTCTTTATTATATGTAAATTGCCATGATTTCTTGAGAAAGACAATGCAGTGGTTTCCTAATAGATTCTTCATGGGTTTCCTGATAGATTCTCCACGGGTTTCCTGATAGATTCTCCACGGATTCAAATGCAATGACACTTCAGGGCGAAAGCGATGAAGTCACTTTGCAGATCCTATTTATTTATTATGAGTGAAAAGCCATGACATATTGGAAGAGATAATAAAGTAGTTTCCCGTTGACTTATCCATCGATAACTCTATTGACATGCCTTCTTAAGAAAGATATTATAGCGGTTTCCTGTTGCCTTCTTCCCGGATTCCTTTTCTTTATTAACTGTGAATTGCCAGAATTTGTTTGAAAATATAGTGGAGTGGTATTCTGTTGCTTTTTCACAGATTCCGTATCTTTACTATCTGTGAATTGCGATGCTTTCTTCAGAAAGATATACGGAGTCGTTTGCCATTGCCTACTCCACAGATCCCTTTCCTTTATCTGAGAATTGCGATGCCTTCTTCAGAAAGATATACGGAGTCGTTTGCCATTGCCTACTCCACAGATCTCTTTCCTTTATCTGAGAATTGCGATGCCTTCTTCAGAAAGATAGTAGGGTTGTTTACCGTTGCTTTCTTTACAGATTCCTATTCTTTATTAACTGTGAATTTCCATGATTTCTTGAGAAAGATAGTTGATAGTTTGGACAGATATTGGAGTGATTTCCCGTTGTCATCTCTACAGATTCCTTTTCTTTATTATCTGTGAATTACCATGCATTCTTGGGGAAAGAGAGTGGATTGGAGTGCCTTTGCCTTCTCTATAGAGTCTTTTTGTTTAATATCTGTGAATTGACATATCTTGAGACAGATGGGGAGTGGCTTGCTGTTGCCTTTTTCACAGATTCTTTTCCCTTATCATTTAAGAATTCCCATGCCTTATTGAGAAACATATTAGAGTTGTTTCCTTTTGTGTAAACTACATATAAACTTTCTTTATTATCTGTGAATTACACTGATTCTAGAGAAAAATAAATGACTGCTTTCCCGTTTTATACTTCACAGATAACTTTCTTTTTCATGTTTGAATCGCTATAGGCAATGGAAAAGATAGCCGAGTCGTTTCCAGTTACCTTCCGTACAGGTTCCTTTTCTTAACTATCTGTGAATTGCCATTATATCTAGAGAAAGATAGTGGAGTGGTTTCCTTATGGCTTCCTCAGTGATAACTTTTCTTTATTATCTGTGATTTGTCCTCACTGCTTGTGAAAGGTAGTGGAGTGGTTTCCTCTTGCCTTCCCAAAATATTTCTTTTCTTTATTGTCTGTGAATTGCAATGACATCTTGTGAAAAAATAATGGAGGGCGTTCCCATTGCTTTCTCCACATATTCTGTTTCCTTATCATCTATGAATTGCCATGACTTCTTGCGAAAGTTAGAGGAGTGTTATTCTTTTGACTTCCCTACAGATTGCTTTTCTTTATTATCTGTGAATTGCCCTGATTTCTAGAGAATGATATTCGAGAGGTTTTCCATTGCCTTCTTCATAGATTCATTTTCTTTATTATCTGTGAATTGCCATGGCTTCTTGGGAAATATAGTGGAGTAGTTTCCCGTTGCGTTCTCAACATATTCCTTTTCTTTATTATCTGTGAATTGCTCTGATTTATTGGGAAATATAGTGGAGTGGTTTCCCGTTGCGTTCTCCACAGATCCCTTTTCTTTAATATCTGTGAATTGCCACAATAACCTGGGACAGATAGTGGAGTGCTTTCCTATTGCATTCTCCACAGATTCTGTTTCCTTATTATCTATGAATTGCCATGACTTCTTGAGAAAGATATTGGTAGTGGTTTCCCGTTAACTTGCACACAGGTTCCTTTTCTTAATTATCTCTAAATTGTCAGGATTTCTAGAGAAAAATAGTGGAGTGGTTACCATTTGCCTTTCTCACAAAAAAAATTTTCTTTATTATTTGTGAATGGACCTGATTATCTAAGAAAGACAGTCGAATAGTTTCCTGTTGCCTTCTCCACAAAATCTTTTTCTTTATTATCTGGGAATAACCATGCCATTTTGAGAAAGATAGTGAAGGGGTTTGCGTTCCCATCATTTCCTTTTCTTTATTATCTGTGAACTGACATGTCTTCTTGAGAAAGATATTGGAGTTGTTTCTCCTTGCTTTCACCACATATTACTTTTCTTTATTATCTGTGAACTGCTTTAATGAAATGGAAATCTTTGTCAATTTTGAAACCTTTCATTTGTGCCTTATTACTTTAAATAATTATATACATTCATATTATTTGATTGTTATTGCAATATTTTCTTAAAGTTCTTAAGCTCAAATATTTAACGATGTAATAAGAGGAATTTCACGAGTTTTTTTTATGTCGTGAAACTCGAAAAGAGTCTATTCCATCGTTAACTTAAGAATTATGAGTCATCAAAAAAGTTAAAATAGCAAAACCGTGATATTTTCAGGTGAACTACAAAGTCAGTATGAAGGAATTATTTGAAAAAAAAACGGACAAAAATGAAAAGATCTGAAATTGACAAGGATTTTCCATTTCACTTTTTTTTTCTTTTTTTTTTAAGCATTACACCCCGAGCAAGACGTGAAGCCACTAGTATGCAGGGGGTTGCAGAAGATTTGGAGCGAGAGCAGATAGGAGTGACAAAAGAAAGGATGAGGAGAGGGATAGTGGATAGATCAAGATAACTGGAGATATCGATTGACATTACATTTGAATAGTTGGAGATTATAGGGAAACAGTAATAGGGAAGGGTGTTCCACAGGCGAGAGGTGCGAGGTATGAAGTTATTGGAGTAGAAGTTGCCTGGCTCTGTAAATTTTCTGTGAAATGTGCTGTCTGTTTGAAGTCGTTCGACTTGATGGAGAACAACCATAACGCAAGATCTCCCGTTAGAACGAAGAACCGTGCGAAAGAAAAGATACTACTACTACTACTACTACTAATAATAATGATAATAAGGTGCCTTGTATACTGATTGTCATGATGGATATATTGTGTGTCGCGTATTTATACCCTAGCATCACTTTGTTGACATGCTGCTGTCTCCAATACTACCACTACTACTGCTACTACTATTACTACTAATAATAATAACTGTCTTCATTAGAAAATATGCAACTTTTACGGAAAAGAAACTACAAGAAATTGTAATGAACACCACCTAGACCCGGTTACAGAGTAAAGAGCTGTAACAATTTTATGGGACTTTAAAATCCACACAGAGGCAGAACAATGAAAGCTTAATCGCCCAGAGATCAAAGATCAAAGACCCACAAGAACAGAAGGTGCTTCCTTATTGACATAGCAGTCCCTGCAGATTGTAATATATCCTTGAAGATCTTCAAATATCTGTCAAAGTATAAGGACCTTGAACTCGAAATCTCAAAAATGTGGCACGTGAGGACATCGACAATTCCTGTTGTATTTGGAGCCCTCGATTTGATTGGAAAAAGTTCCGATAGACTCATTGAAGAGATTCCTGGTAGCCCATGCTTTAAAGAAATACAAAAAATTACACTCACAAGTATAGTTCACACATTACGAAGGGCTTTATTTATGTTAGTTTTTTATGTATACTTTTGTTTCGTTTTCTTTTAAAAAAAGCTTACAGGAAAATGTTATAAATTCATTTCTGACCTTAGGTCTCTGGTTGGGAGCCGGGAAGAAATGTGTACACACCAGAAATCAAAGGAAATCTGAAACTGAAGGTTTTATCCTTGCTGCACAGAACCAATGCTTGTTAACTAGAAATTATCAAGCACACATACGAAAATATTGTGTTAGCCCAAAATGCAGATTCTGTGATAAATATCCAGAAAGAATTGATCATCTTTTATCAGGCTGCACGACAGAGTGGGCCAATATCTGCACTGGAAAATCTGCAACTTCTACGGGAAGGAAACTGAAAGAAATTGGTATGAACACCACCCAGATCCGGTTACGGAGATAGGACCTGTTACAATTTTATGGGACAACACAATACTAACAAAGAGAACAATCAAAGCCAACCGCCCAGGCATTATTATTAAAGACCGCAAACAAAAAAAAGTGCCTCCTTATTGATATGGCAGTCCCTGCAGACACCAATGTACCTTTGAAGATTTTCAAAAAGCTATCAAAATACAAGGACCTTGAACTCGAAATCTCAAAAATGTGGCACATGAGAACATCAACAATCCCTTTTGTAGTTGGAGCCCTCGGATTGGTTGGAAAAGATTACAGTAAACTAATTGAAGAGGTTCCTGGAAGTATATGCCTTAAAGAAATACAAGAATTGTTCTTATGAGTACAGCCCACACCTTAGGAAGGGCTTTAGCTATGTGTGTGTGTATGTGTGTGTGTGTGTGTGTGTGTGTGTGTGTGTGTGTGTGTGTGTGTGTGTGTGTGTGTGTGTGTGTTTTAAATTGCTCAGCGGAAAATGTCATGAAGCTGTTTCTAACCTTAGGTCTCTGGTTGGGAGCCGGAAAGAAATGAATATACACCAGAAATCAACGGAAATAATAATAATAATAATAATAATAATAATAATAATAATAATAATAATAGTCCCAATAATAAAAATATCTGTAATTACCGAAATAAAAAAGGAGATTGTTTCTTAAGTAACAATAAATAGTATATATAATTAGTCATGATAATAGTTTTAGAAAGCTTTTTAGTGCGTTGTTTTTAATTATTCTATCGTCACACTCCGGTCTTTTGAAAACAACCAATTTTAATTTGGTTTTTATTGAAGCGAATTTGTATTGATGATAAAAGAAATCTAACTAGAGTCTCCTTTGAACAATTTTATGAGCGCTTACGCACGCGAGCCTATCTATCCAAAGACACGCTTTTAACCGTTAATATTTATATATGTATATATATATATATATTATCATATATCATATCATATATCATATCATTATCATATATATCATATATCATATTGTCATATATCATATATATCATATATCATATTATCATATATCATATCATTATCATATATATCATATATCATATTATCATATTATCATATATCATATTATCATATATCATATCATTATCATATATATCATATTATCATATATCATATATATCATATATCATATTATCATATATATCATATATCATATTTTCATATATCATATCATTATCATATATATCATATATCCTATCATTATCATATATATATATATATATATATATATATATATATATATATATATATATATATATCATTTCATATATCATATCACGTCCTGGGTAAGACGATAAACTTCGCCCAACAGCATGGCCTTTTATTAGGAGGGTTTAAGCAGTGTGGAACCATCTCTTAATTACTGGTGTTCCCAGGTTCACCCTGACCTGGGGTGGTAGCACCTGTTAGAAACCCAGCTATGGGTAAATAGTTAACTCCCAAACTGAGATCAAAACACTATGAAAGTGTAAAAATAGGTTTTTATACCATCAATACATTTTTGTAAAAAATTATGACCAGCATTGAATTTTTGAAGAAAATAATTATTGCCATCAATACATTTTTGGGATAAAATATCACCGGCAATAAAAATCTTGTCGGCATTAAATAACCCATTGAGGCTGATATGCCGCAAACCAAACCAAACCATCCAGAAGTAAAAAAAAAAAAAAATGAAAGAAAAGACTGAATTAGAACTCTTTAGGTCAACATTAGAAGCAGCCATCTTTTAGGGGTCAAGTAGATTAATTGTTAAATATAATGTAGTTGAAATAAAATTCATAATTTATTTCGATGGTTAGGTAAAGAATGTTAAATTATAGTCTAACAGACTATTATCTTTTAAAGAATTGTATTTTCCTCCGACTTGCTCATTTAGACCTTTGAGGTCAGATATAGGAAAACAGAGGAAGTCGTTTTTGATTGGTTAAAACTAGCGTGGGAATGTTAGAGCTAGAAAGTGTTTTCAGCGAGTTTTTAGTTTTTACACGTCATTCAAAGCAGAGGTGTTATTTTTTCTCTCTCGGAATTTGCTCCCCAGTGGGGGTGATAGAGCGAACCCATTGGTTAGTTAAAATGTACATGTCGACTTAGTTAATAAAGTAGTAAATCAAAATTCCCTTTGTTGATGTCTTTTTATCTCCGACAGCCGGTTGGGAGAAGACGAGCGATACAACGTTATGGAATCAACCCCGTCAAACAAGAAATCCCCACAAAACGAGGGGGATATGCACCATAACAAAATCAGTGAAAATAACGAAAGATGGTACGTACATTATTCACACTATTTACAAACGGACTATTAACTTCATTTTTGTTGTTATCACAACGTTTCGACCGTTGTACCATCCGGCGTATGCCGAGCTGTGTAACGGTCAAGGAATTTCGAAATTAATCTTTTATTTAGTCCACGGGAGGCACCATATCACTTATATTTGGCTGTGATGAATGTGCTTGATATACCCTTCTCATCGTATCATGATGGTAATAAAGGGTTTCATATATTCGGGTTTCTTCGTGATGTTTTCTCGTGTACGAAGGCCGGTAGATGAAATAACGTTATTTTTAGTAGATTTTATTTCAATAGACACTCTGTTTTTGTTTTTTAACAGTATTTATTTCATCTACCGTCCTTCGTACACGAGAAAACATAACAAAGAAACCCGAATATATGAAACCTTTATAACCATCATCATACGAAGTCGGATAACGGTACACCATTCATGTATATATATATATATATATATATATATATATATATATATATATTATAAATTAATTGATTTAAAATATGTTTTTTTCGCTACACAGTTCCAACCATGTTTCAAAAATAGAAGCTAAAAACCTTAATATTAATGCTCTGTAAATTTACATTGAGCACTATTTTGTAAAAATAAAAATATCTATAAGAACACCGGATTTTATATCTTACTGTTCTTTTCTTTTATATATATATATATATATATATATATATATATATCTGTGTGTGTTTGTGTGTGTGTTTGTGTGTGTGGATGACACATATATACGCCCCCTCCTCTCAGAAAATAAAATTCGGTCAAGTACTTTAGAGGGAAAAGCGCAAATTTGTAAACAGTGACTGCTATTGCTGATGCAAACGCTCTTCTATGAATAGAGCACTCCGAGTCACTGGCGTGTTTATAATAAAACAAATACGTAAAAAGTCACCATCCTCTCTCGCTTATGGGAAAAATCTCCAACTGATGCCAAATCGGTTGGGTTTCGATCCTGGCTTGAGGCAATCCGATGTCTAGCCTTACTGATGATCAGTGATACTTCGAAACAGTCTGTGGATGACACACACACACACACGTACATATATATATATATATATATATATATATATATATATGAGGGGACGTTCGAATCTCACCATTGCTGATTTGTCAGGAAGGTGACTTCTTGATGTTATTAGTCCAGAGTGCTGTACTTTTGGAAAGTGCCTAAAAACCATACCACAGGTTGATCCAAGCCCTGTGAATGAAAATGGGTAGACAGAACCTTTGTAATACCGCATGCAGTGGTGAAAGAGAATTTTTAACGCATTATGTACGAGATATAAGCATTATCGACTACCAGAGGGCGCTCTTCATAACGAAGAGTTTGTAACATTAATCAGCAGTAGCCGACAAATTCCGTTTCTTCCAAAGTGCTCAACCTCCAATAGGGAGCTTATATATATATATATATATATATATATATATATATATATATAGAGAGAGAGAGAGAGAGAGAGAGAGAAAGAGAGTGAGAGTGAGAGAGGGAGGGAGAGTGAGAGAGAGGGAGGGAGAGCAAGAAAGAAAAAAGAATATGTGGTGAAGGGTTGTCTGTGTGTCAAAAAAAAATAACTCCATGCGGAAACGTCACACACATTTTCTCGCTCTCTTTCACACACACACACACACACACACACACACACACACTTCTTTATCTAAGCTCGTGGGAAAATTATCTATCTATCTATTTAAGAAGCGTGTGCTTTGTTTTGTGAAGGAGTTTTTTTTTAAGTACTCGTAATTCCTAGCCAGCAACTTGCTTCTTTTGCTCCTTCCCACTACTCTCCTGACGCCGTTATAGCTCAGTTGTCGTGGGGGAAAGACCCCAGAGGACTAGCCATTTTCGGAAATCCGTGGTGACTAACTGATCGACCACAAACTTCCCCATACTCGAAAAAAAAACGTAGTTCTTATTTTGGGTCATTGGATCTGATTTTGGAAAAATGGTTCGCGCTGATGACTTTTCGACACATTTTTCTATAGTGGAGGGTGACTGGACCCTGTCAAGTTTGAGTAAAGATGTAACAGATGTTTGTTGCTACAGCCTGGAACATATAATTTACATATACTCAGTGGTGGTACCCTACCTGTTCGCGCGAACCGTTTCTTAAAATTATCAAAGCTTAGCGAACCAGTTGTTGGATTATCCGAAAATAATCTTATATATTAATAGCCGATATATAATAGCTAAAAATATAATTAATACCATTGCTGTAAGCTCTGCGGAGGCTGAAAGACGGCTTTCTGTGATAAAGATAATTTATTCTGATAAAAGAAATCGTCTTGAAGTTAAGAATATGCCACATCTTCTCGTTCTGAATTTGACAATTCTTCCATTGGATCTTTGGAACTGCAGTGATTCACATCGAATGTGGCCAAGAAACCATACAACAGCTGATGACGCTAGAGACAAAAGCATCATACTTCTAAACAGGAAATATCTTAATAAATACATGTTTTCTACTATTTCCCTGCCACTTATTTCAGGAAAAAAGTTTCATTTTCAAATGAATTTTTTAAAATTTGTTTTTAATATAGTAACTGAGCAACTGGGGTACCTTGAAGTACCCGAGCGGTGACTAAAACCTCTACCAGACATATAAATTAACAATTAGACTCATTTCAAGTTCAGAAGGGCATAAAAAGAATCAAGATCGACGTATAAACACGTCTGTAGCAGGTTTTTGAACGTTATGTTTTAGATGTGTTTATTCGTCAGTGTATGAAAAAGACACTTTCAGTAAAACGTATATACACGTCTACGCCAGGAAAGTGGTTAAATTATCAAAACGGTTTAATTCTTTTTGATACTATAAAGTGATTTGTTTCCATTCTTAGATTGAAAAGAAAAATTAGCAGAATAGATTTCTAAAGATTATCTGCCTTTATAGAATCGGTTCCTGAAAATTTGGGATGTAATTATTGTATATATATATATATATATATATATATATGTTGAAACTTGACTAATGCATGGAATAATAATGCAACACAAAATGTACTTAGAACAAAATGTATTGAAACAAGAAAGTGTACACAATATTTACATATAGTCTTTTGTATATTCCTGGTAAGACCGTTCCTGGAGAATGTGTTGATTCATTCCTCTCTTCCCGGTACCAACCATATTTATATGGTCGGTACTCCACTATGCAAATTAGGTGGATCCTACCACAACAATATATATATATATATATATATATATATATATATATATATATCGGATTAATATAAATAAAATTTGTTACTTAGCACGTCGACTCTGGAGTTTCGTAGACGAACCGTTTGCATTCTTCCGTTCACTCATCAGGAGGTTTCAGCAATTTACTGCAGATTTTATCATTTTCGTTATTTTTTATTTTAAATTAAAAATTTGTGCGCTAGTTACTGGATTGATTTTTTTCTTTGAGTGCATTTGTGCATTTCAGTCTGGAAATATCTTAATAAATGTTTCCTATTGTCAAAATGGTTTAATTCTTTTTCATACTATAAAGTGATTTGCTTCCATTCTCAGATTGCAAAGAAAATAAGCAGAATACGTTCCTAAAGTTTACCGGCCTTTACAGAACCGGTTCCTGAAAATTTGGGATATCATTATTGCACATACTGCAGTGATTTCTTCCGGACCCTCGAAGCTGCTGTATTTTTACTAACCTTAACAGTCTGGAAAATATAACCTTTCTCATATGCGTCGCCAGCCATGTTCGTGCACTGGAGCCATTTTAGGCGAGACACAGAGAGGAACAAATTTCAAATAACGAAAGACGACAATCCGTTTTTGTCATAAACATGATTAAATCAAACAGTGGAACAAAAAATAAGCAAGGAACGAAATTAAAAAAAACAAAAAAACAAAGGAAAGCATAAAACGAAATTAAAAGCAAAACGAAATTAATATCGAATGTGAAGCGATGGAAATAAACAAGAACAAAAGAAATTATAGAAACAAAGTGGATATTTGAAAGCGTAAAGAAGGCAATTATAGCTAAGATTGATATCAACACGTCAAGGCAGAACTAGGTCCTCAATGAAAACACTTAAAGACACATATTTGCACGAATGCCGTGTAAATAGAAAGATGGCGTGCAGATAGCACAGTAGAGCGTATAAGTTTGTAAAGAAAGAGTTTAATATAGCTTTGTCAGCAAAAATAGAGTTGCAGCTATCTGCTTATTTATTTTCAGAAATAAAACCTTCAGTTAGCTATGTCAGTTGAAAAAATCATTGTAATTATTTGTTAAAAACAGGGTTTAGTTACCAACTTAGTCGATAAAAATAGGGAGAGCAGCTATAATTAATATCAGGAAAAGACAATTGTAATTTCTAGGGCACATAATAAGGAGAGAAGGCGCGGAAAGTTTCATACTCACAGGACTTATTAAAGGCAAGAAGGATAGAGAAAAACAATGTATAACATGATTAGGGAGCTTGAGTAAATCGATTGTGTACAAAAGGTTTAAGAGAAATGAAAAAAAAGACAATATTTATTAAGAGCTACAAAGAACAGGAAGTTGCGGAGAGCCATGATCACCTGAAGGGACATGACAAATAAAAAGGGAAGAGCAATTTTTTAAAGAAATAGGTCTTTACATAATTGCTGTCTGAATATCTGGGATGAGAAATTTACATTATTTACATTATTTATATTCGGACTATTGTCCTCATCTTTGTTATTATTATTACCTGATCGCCTTCTGCCTGAATTTCTGGGATCAGAAGTTATCATTATTTACACTATTTATATTCGGACTATTGTCCTCAACTTTGTTGTTTTCACAGCGTTTACCGCCGTTCCGTCGCTTCGGTCTTGTTCAGGTGTATATCTATCGTGGTAACCTACAGGGAATTCTGAACTGAACACTTTATTTAATCTACGGAGACGACTGTTCTCGTTCTATCTAGTGCTTATTTTATTCAGTACTATTCATTTATTGATCACCTGTTTCCACTGAGTGCAAGTACACACTGCTTGAGCCAGGAATTGAACCCAAAATCTCTAAAACCAACGTGTGTATCAACTAGGCCAGCAGATGAAGGTAGGTTAAGTTTAAAGCTGAAAATTCACAATGGCCCAGTGGACAAAATTTGGTGACATAGTGGTTGTGAGTTCAATACTTGTGTTGGACATTATGTACTTGGATTCAGTGAAAACGGAGGTGCAATAAACTAAATGAAATTCTACCCTCTTAGATTAAATAAAGGGTTCAGTTCAGAATTGCCTGTATGTTACCCAGATCAATATATTTCTGAGATAGGCCAATGGGAACAATAGCCGAAACGTTGTGATAACAAAAATGTTGACAATAAAAAAAGAGAAGTTTGGATCGTCTTGTCAAATTCGAACGATCATTTCCCTAGCTGCAGAGTATGTGATTCGCCAGGACTACAGACAGTTTTGATTTAAGAGTCTTCTTTCTCCTAGACCGGTTGCCAACCAAGGCTACAGAACTCAGTCTGCCCAACTATCTACACATAGCTGAAGGGAAAAGAGTTGGGTGCATACTTTTCCCGGGGGTATTAGAACATAAGTGAATGCAATGAACTCGACTGTAATTTTATCTGTAGTTGAAGGCATGCAATTGCTTTCAAAATATATTTAGTTGAAGCCATAAGATTATGTTCAAAATATTTAGATTTCGGCATTGAATAACCCATAGATGTGTTGATATGCCGCCATACAAAATCAACCAACCAACAATACATATTTATAGTAAAATGACCAACAATACATTTTATCTGTAGTTGAAGGCATACAATTGCGTTCAAAATATATTTAGTTGAAGCCATAAAATTATGTTCAGAATATTTAGATTTCGGCATTAAATAACCCATAGAGGTGTTGATATGCCGCTAAACAAAATCAACCAACCAACACCGGTTAGGTTGACCAATTTGGATGAGTCATGATAGTAGCTGTCATATAGATGGGACATACTTTTTCTAGAATTGTGGGGATATTTGACATCCCTGGATCCACAGTCACATTTGTACCGGGAATATATAATGGCGAACATTACCGATCATCGTGACCGAGCACGTGTCCTTACTTGCCTTGAAACAGAGGTGACTTTCTTGTACTCTCTTCAGCAAGTTTGTTTCAAAGCACATCCATATTTAACGCAGAAGGCACCAGACGCCAGTTCCGCGGACTTCAGTTTCTATGAGATATGGGAGCAGGAGAGCCACCAGGACATTCCCGTTAACATCCCGTCATCGGATACATGGCGTCATCTGGGCTCGTGACATCATTAATTGGTCTGTTTTTTTTTTTTTTTTTTTTTACGAATTATCATCTCTTAGCAGGTTATTTAAAGGCAGGAAATATTTTTAGATTATAAGATTTTTGGGAGACAATAAGGATTTACTAGCACAATACCTATTAATTAACCCATAACTGGGGGAGAAGACGTGTATTCACACCTTTCCAAAGGTTATATAACGAACCCGACTGGAATTTGAAATTGACTCTTCGACTTCTAATTCCGAGCCATTGTCCATTTCATCAGCCACACATCCAAGCTTATAGCATTTATATTCTCAAGCGGTCACCCATCTAGTTATTGACCAGGCTCGGCGTTGCTTAATAACTACAGTTATTTCATAAAGAAATATTTATATACTGACCATAAGCCAGTATGATACCGAAATAGACTTTATAAATAGCTTCCCGCCAGAGCATCACAGTAGTTATAGCGGCTGAACTGGTAACCACCAGATATAGATTAGGACGTCACGGGATATCGGTCAATTGGTGCGATTACGGTGAGCACAAGTGGAACAGCTGGATGACAGGTTGATACCTACTTGAGTAGGCCTTTTAAGGAGATATGCTAATAGAAACGGGTTCAAGAATTAGGAGTTATTAATAGTGTTAAGAATTAGGAGGTTTATTACACTATACACGCATCTACGCTTACAGAATTTTGCATTCCCAAACGGCCACCTATCTAGGTACTGTAGTTATTTAGTTAAGAAAATAAGGCTTTTACAGCGACATATCAATAGGTTTTTAAGCTATTTTATTTGAAATAGGGTTTTAAAAACAGACATATCCATAAACATAGAGTCTTCAGCTATTTTGTCAAGAAATATGGTTTAAAATGAGACATGTCAATAAGAATAGAGTCTTCGGCTATTTTATTAATAAACCGGGGTTTAAAAAGAGACTTGTCCATAGGAATAGAATCTTCAGCTATTTTGTTAAGAAATAGGGGTTAAAAATGAGACCTGTCAATAAGAATGTTTTTTTTAGCTGCTTTGTTAAGAAATAGGGGTTTAAAAAGAGACATGTCCACAGACATACGTTCTACAGTTATTTTTGCCGCATCTATAGAACCAAACCCCGTCTCTACCTCCGTATTCCAATTATAGTGTTCCACTCAGAGATATTGCTCACCAAGTCCCGCTTTCTTTGACGATACTACTCCAAATGCTACTAGCTTAAAACCTCTACAAGTCAGGGGTCAATTGTTATCTATCTTCCATATCCATATAATTCTCAGTTCCTACTCTTATATTCATATCATACATACCTCATTCAGTAACTTTCTACCTTGAGTGGCTCTTGAGCCACAATTGTGGATGGTCACTAGTTATAAAATCATATCATGGATATAATTTGTGAAAAAACGGGTAAGTTTTCATGAAAATGAGAACTACAAAGAAAGCTGAATTTTTTGTGACACAATTAAAAAAAGAAGGCTTGGAGAATTTAACACCCACAGCGCACATCGGAGGCAAGAGAAACAGAAGGAAGCAGTAAAAACTGACTTGAAAAGTTTGACTGAATGGACGGCAGGACAAATAACACAAAAAGGGGTCATAAAGGGGGAGATATTGCTGAAAGCGGTAAAAGATAGGACGCTGTGGAGTTCCATTATTGTCCATGTTCTGAAGGGACATGGCATATAATAGAGAAAGAAAGAGAGAGAAAGAGAGAGAAAGCGTATAGCTATTTATTAATCCTAGCTTAGCCATACATTGAATTACAATTGCTCTGATCGACGCCCGCAAGGCTAATATACGGCTGTACATCGCTGCAGACCTATAGAAGATTATTCATACACGTACAGAGAATAAGTTATACACAGATGCACGCACAATATTCAAATATTGATCGACACGCACTAACAATCAAGCGCGTCACGCCCACCGCCGATTGGGGGGGGGATTGGGGCGAGGGGCCTTCGAGATCACAAATCACAAATCAATAGCATTCTTTAAAGTTTGATTTTTCGTGTTGTGTGATGCAGCGTGGTGTTTATTTTTTTGCAAGGGGGGGGGGGAGCTGCTGTCGCAATAAGTGTTTATGACAAAAGATGATAAAGGCAAGCGATCGTTTGAATATAAAACAAAAGTATCAGTAACTAACGGTTCACACACACGCACGCACACACACACACACACACATCGGCAAACCGACACCCGCATACGCGCATAGACACACACACATATGCATGCACATGCACATACACATGCAAACACACAACCTGCACATATGTATAGACAAACACACATACATATACATGCACACATACAAACACACACCCGCACACGCACATAGACATGCGCACACATGCAAGCACACGCTCGCATACGCGCATAGACACACGCAGAGACGTACACATGCACACATGCATACACACACATATGCAAACACACAACACAGAGGCGCGCATAGACACACACTCATGCAAACACACGTTTGCATAGGCGCATAGACACACACATACATATACATGCATACATACTTCATCCCTCGCACACATTCAAACACGCACACGCACATAGACACATACAGACGGGCATAGACACACACAAACACGTACTCAGACATGCACATACTCACTAAAACACATACGCGCACACATATGCACTTACATACGCACACACGCGCAAACACACACACAAACACACTCACACACACACACATGGAAACACGATCACAAACACGTGCATAGGCACACACACATATGCAGAAACAAACATATACATAAAAAATTAGGAGTCACATCCTGGATTTAATAAGTAAGTAAGTTTCATGCCTTCTTTGGTTTAATTAACTCCTACTAAGTTAGAATACTGACTCTAACAAATTAATGTATAGTCTCCACTTCTTTTAAAGAGAAGTCTTATTTAAAATTTAAAATCCGCCAGCCCTAAGATTACCATTAGACAGAAGAGTAGATTAAGGAAAAAGAAACAGTAAAATGATCCGAGCATCTTGCCAACCTAGTACTGCAGTGTGTGCAGTGTCCCTATGATTCTAAGGAGTTAAAGGACCCGTGATCGTGACACTATATATCAAAAGTTTGGGGGCTATAATTAATTAATATCTACTTAGCTAGGATGATTAAACTATTTGACCCATTAGTGCATGACATCAATTTTTTTAAGAGAAAAGGTCATCTAAAATTTCAAATCAGTCAGCCCTAAGATTATCATTAGCCATCAAGATAGATTACGCAAAAAGAGGTAAAAGTTTAAGGAAACTTTATGTAGTAAGAGGATAATTTCTTCTTTTTTATTGAATATATGATAAAACCCTTCAGGAAGAGAAAGTCCCACTGGCTCAAATTATTTAGTAAATTTTGAAATAGGCATGAAACGTTCAATTTTAGGTTTGGTTTGGTTTATTTTGTTTTACGGTATATCAACCTCATTGGGTAATATAATGCCGGTAAGAGTTTTAGGATAGGTTCGTATGAATATAATATGTATTCTTTGTAATTGACCAGATTTCATTGACGTATTTTTGTAAAGGGGTTTTTTGTCGAGAGTCAAATTTTTTTCAAAAAATGTATTGTTGGTATTTTTATTATAATATTTACTAGAATATTGAAACCCATCAGAGAATTGCATTCAGTTTTTTGGAGAGGAGATTATTTATAATCTTAAATCCGTCAGCCCAAAGATTACCATTAGCCATCAAGATAGATTAGGCAAAAATGATAAAAGCTTAAGGAAACTTTATGCAGCAAGGGGTTAATTTCATTATTATTATTATTATCATCATCATCATTCGATTTCTGCTATGGACACACTACCTACCAAGTCTGCGGAAAGACCTAAGGCAGGTCGTGGTGTGTTGTTATGGCCACATTTCATGTTAATTTTTTTTTTTTTTTTTTATCTCCGATGAAGTTGCTAGCGTTACATAGACAAAGTTCTCCTTAGTGTGTGTGCTGTACTTAATAAGACAATTTTCTGTATGTCTCTTAAGCTGGGGTTTCCAGGGATTCTTTCAATGTGTTGTTTTGTTCCATTTTTTATAATTCCAAGTGCACCTATTACCACTGGTATTATTCTTGTTTTCAATTTCCACATTTTTTCTATTTCAATTTCCAGGTCTTTGTATTTTGATAGTTTTTCAAATTCCTTGGTTGCTATGTTACAATCCGCTGGACAAAGCCATATCAATTAGTAGGCAAGTTTTTTCTTTCTGGTTTTTGACAATAATGTCCGGCCTATTTGCTTCAATTTTTCTGTCTGTGTGGATGGTATAATCCCATAGAATGGTAACATCTTCTATTTCTGTAACCGGCGCTGGCCGATGTTCATATTCAGTGTTTGCTTACACATTTTCCAAAGTGTTTGCACATTGTCCAGTGTAAGTATTGCCCCACTCTATCGTGACGATTTTTATATTCATTTGGGGCAAGTATAGAACATCCTGAGATTAGATGGTCTATTGTTTCTTGGTATTTGTCACAGAACCTGCATTTTGGATCCACATTATTATGTATGATATTTGCCTGAAAATTCCTAGTGAAAAGACTCTGGTCTTGCGCTGCAAGAATAAAGCCTTCAGTTTCAGACTTTAATCCAGATGCTCGTAACCATCGATGAGTTTATTATTATTATTATTATTATTATTATTATTATTATTATTATTATTATTATTTCCTTTGATTTCTGTTGTATAAATATTTCCTTCCGGGTCCCAACTAGAGACTTAAGATCAGAAATGGTTTCATGATATTTTCCACTGAACATTTTTGTAAAAAAAAAAACACTAAAAAACCCAAGATGACACACATTTTACATAGATAAATCTCTTCGTAATGTGTGAACTGTACTTGTGAGTACTTGTTTGTATTTCTGTATGGCTTGGGTTATCAGGAATCTCTTCAGTGAGTCTATCGGAACCTTTTTCCAATCAATCCGAGTGCTCCGACTACAACTGGAATTACTGATATCTACATGCGCCACATTTTTTAGATTTCCACTTCAAGATCCTTGTATTTTGATAGTTTTTTTTTTAAAATCTTCAAAGATATATTAAAATCTGCAGGGACGGTTATGTCAATACGAAAACAAATTCTGTTCTTGTGGTCTTTGATTACGATGCCTGGGCGATTAGCTTTGATTGTTCCGTCTGTGTGTATTGTAACCGGGTCTGGGTGACGTTCATAAGAAAAAGGCACGCAACTTTTAATTTCTAGTCGATTCCTCGAATTCCAGAGCCCCCACCTCCAAGCATTTGACCTATAGTGTATACGTTTGTGTTGCTCATGAGCAATTTACATGACAAGTACACAAACGCATGCACACACATAGAAACACAGAGACAAGTCGCTTTTTCTCTCTTTCTCACACACACGCACACATAACTCGGTAAGGTTAGGTCGCTTGCTTTCATGATATGTCAAATTTTGTAAAGGCACCTAGCAAGGATCGAAGTAAGTAATATATAGGTGAATCAGACGATAATTTCACGCTGAGGCATCACATAAAATGTCTCGCTCTTTCTCTCTCTTTTACACACACACGCACGCACGCACACACACACACACACATTCATGTTGACTTGAATATCGTCTAATGTTAATTATGTTTTATGAATATGTCCTGAAGAAGGTCTACTAGACCGAAACGTCCGACGTTGACATTATATTAACATTAAAACAGCATAATTGCATATTAGGATTTTTGTTTGTTTTTCCGTATATTTTTCTTTATATAGTGATTTATCAAGCATATCTTAGTCATGGCACAAGGCCGAGATTAAGTAGCACACAGTAAAAATCAACCTCACTACTCAATTATAATTGCTCTAGCGAGATAAACATTCTAACCATACAAGATGCCGAAGTGCCCAAAATGATTTTCTAAGCGTAGCTTAGATGTGACACAAGGTGTGAAACACCCAGTGAAGGTCGAACTCACTACTTAGTTGTGATTGATCTAGCGTGACAAGCTTGTTAACCATTACACCACGTCGAAGTGCCCGCATACACACGCACATCTATGTATGAACTGAGTATACTGGATAAAATCCGGTAGAATAATTAAATAGGGAATATTTAGGAAAATATTCATAAAGTTGACATTTCGTTGTTTTTTTTTTTATTTTGGTATGTTAAATGATCTGATCAGATCGAGAAATTTATAATCGGATGTCATTTCTGGAACCAAATTCCTTCAGAAATATCTCACCTGTCAGGTGTATAGAACCACTTTCCCAGATTAATGATTAAAAACGGCGTCGAACGAATGAATTCTGAAGGTCTTATATAGAACGTCCTTCATCGAACCTTGTAGACAAGCGCCACACAATTACACACAATTAATTATACCATATAACAGAATAACAGAAATAATATTACTTGAGGACTTTCAACAGAAGCAACAACTAAAATGGATAGCATATGTAATTTGAATGATGATTTCGGTTGCTGATATCACTAATGTTTCTCTTAAGGAGTGCCGTTTTGAAAAAAAATAGTTCTTTATGTGTTAATGTTATGGTCCAGGTTAGGACCAAGGAAGAACAACACGAGCCCAAGAGTAGAAATAACGAAGGTATATTACACGAAATAATAATACAAGATGTGGAAGGTGTTAGTATGACTGTCAGTCTGGTTTGGAGTGAACTACTATCGGCTCGACTCGATTCGGTATCTAGCCATCCCCCAACGAGGGTTGCATGTGGCACAAAGCCGAGTTTAACGTGGTTTTCCCGAGCCCATAGGCTCGGCCAAAAACTGCCCGTAGAACCCGTATAAACGAAATCGGGTTGGTCAACCTCCCCGAACGAGATTCTGCCCCTCGGCGGAGCCTCGTCCGGATTCCTCTCTGCTCAGAGGCAGAGAGTTCGACCGTCAAGACGAGAAGCTCGACTCGATTCGCCCCTCTCTCTCTTGAGAGGCGTAGTATACATAGTGTTAGGAAGAGTTCATTCTGTAGTTATAGGTAAGGACCGATGACAGTTAATGAGCCGGGTTGTTTTTTTCCGGATGACAGAACTAATTTCAACTCGAGGGTAATTTGCAGTTCAAGATTTGCGCTCAGTTTCTAAAAAAAACAAAAAAAAACAAAATTCTCGAATAGTTCCATTTAGGTGTAAATATAGATGCCTAATTCGAAAATAAAAAAATGTTGGTAAAATCTACCGTTTTGGAATTATCGACAATAAAGGTTCGGACTCATTCGCGTCGCTGTGGGTCAAATTGTTGAAATTAATTCTGCATATCCTTTTGTTCTCTTGATGCAAGAGTGCACACAAAGGCAACATTTAGCAAAATCTAGAAGTGAAAATCGCTATTCTGTTAGCATCAAAATGTGAAATATAATTTTACTAATTACAACGGAACAAATCTAAAATGAAGTCTAATGCATAATTAAGTCATTAACAGAAATATTTTAAAACAATTTACGTCATCATAAAAACAACTTTTTATATAGAGAGGAAATATGATCACAAAAATCTATTTAGGATTGGATGAAACTTTCATAAAACTACGGGTATACACCATGTCGTTCTATATAAGCGGGCCAAGTCATAATATTGTGAAAGGACAGGAAGAGGTTTTCTCTTCCTCTCTTGTCGAACTCTCTGCCTCCAGGCAGAGGGGAACCCAGAAGAGGCTATAACGAAGGGCAGAGTCTCGTTTGGGGCGGTAGTATATACGGGGTCTACGGGCAAATTTTGCCTGAGGTTACGGGCTCGGAACGCCCCATGTTAAAAACTGGATTTGTGCCACATCCTGCCTTGTAGTGGGAGGTAAATAGAGAAGGCGTTCTATATTAGACGGCCAAGTCATAATGTATTGAAGGGACAGCACTGGAGGCCGATGAGTGTAGGAGGGCATCTTAGTTTCATTTTCAGTTTAAGCTATTTCACCAGTGTTGGATGAAGTAATTCAAAGAAATTTTTCCTTACATTTGGAATATCATTTACGTTATTTAATTGAAGTGAGGATTTATTTTGAGTTGCTATATTATTTTCTATGAGTAATTTGTGTTTTTTTAAACATTAAACTATTTCAATTTCCAGTTTAAAAAATCGCCCATTAAATGTAAAACAGAAGCAAATAATTTTTTTATATTACAAAAATGAATGAAAAAAACATTTAGAAATGTTTTTATATAAATTTAATAATATATAATAATTAAATTATAAATATTTTATTCAGTACTAGCAGCATGGCCCGGCGTTGCCCGTGCTTGATTAAAAAATCGTACGACTAATACAGCAATCGTTATCACTTGAATTAAAATATTTTTGCCCTTCCTTGCCTTTAAAGGAGTGCCCTTTGCCGTACTGATGTTGCCACATGCCTTACTTCTTGCCTATCTCACACTGCGAATTTTTTCTAAGCTCTATACTAAACATTAAATCTGTTACGAAAAAAGAACTAAACAAAATGAACTCAAAACGATCAGCTTTAAAAAAAGATTCGTAACTGGAAAAGCCGAATGAAAAAAGAATGTTAGCAACAAATACTTTTTCACACCCAACCCAGTTCTGTTAAACGTTGAGTTTAAGCAAGCGAATGAGCCAATTGGAGTAAAGTGCCATGCAGATTAAAATTTTTCCCACTTGTGACGAATGCAGCTGTCGATTTTTTTTGCATGCTAGCATGCTAGTTAACATTCGTGTCAGTTAGCTGTTGGCTCGCATGCTGGCCAGTAGAATCTTCCTGCCTATTCGTGGCAGCCATTTATAGGCTCTCACTCTGGCCAGTACAAAATGGCCGAAAACTACATGAAAACTGCCGTAGAAGCATGAAAAAAATCGATTATTTCCACTATCGATGGGAGTTGGGAAATGCAAGGTCGGTCTTGGCCTTCCCGCTAACTTGGAGCACGTGCATGTAAATTTTGGTGCAAATCCGTCGAAAATTAGGGCCGTGCATTCGTTACACACACACACACACACACACACACACACACACACACACACACACACACACACACACACACACACACACACATCCTGCCTTTTATAGATAGAGATTTATTTTTGATATTGTGAAAATACTGTCAGTGTGAACGAAATTAATCCTGCTGCTGAGTCATTTTTCAAAAATCTTCTAAAGTTTTTTTTTAAAATTATGGTAAAAAAAGTTTGCTTAATAGTCCCTGACTTAACATTTTTTGTTAAAAGTTTAAGTTTATTATTTAATATTTTTCTGTTAAAAGTTTATTCTATGTTCTTGATAAAAAGGAAATAGGCTTCAAAAACGAATTATCCTTTTTATGTCTTGTTTATTTGTTTTTACAAGTTAAAAAATGTTTAATTGTTTTAACTACATTTTCTTTTTGTTATTGAGGGGACTGTAATAATTTACTTATTAAAATTAAAACTTATTTTCGTAATGACAAAAATATGCAGGTGTAGGCTTTAAGAAAACTTTATTCAACTGAGAATACAAGGTTTTCATATAGTGTCCGTTTATAGTCCCAGTAAACAGAAATAGCTCTCTCAATGAGGAGAGTAACAAAAAAGGGGAGATCACTCTTAATTATTCATAACAATTATCTAGTTTATTTTAAAAGATTTTTCTTGTTTTTAAATTTTAAATTTGGAAATTTATCAAAAATAAATTACCATTATTATTTCACAAAGTTATTTTAATATTTTTCTCTAATATTGTTGTTATTTATAAAGAAAAAATGTATTCATAGATTATTTTTTTATTTGTTGCGTTTTTCTTTAAGGCAAAATAAACAAACAAATATTAATGTTTATTGTTTAGTTTTTAAAAATTTTCCAAATTATATATTCTTATTACAAAATTAATTAAAAAAAACTACTTAAGAATGTTCTTACTTAAATTTAATGTCATATAATAAAATTTAATTCGATTTTTAATTCAATCTTCTAAAAACGCATTGAACGAAATATTAACCACGCTGCTGCTGCTTGTTGCTCAGGCTTTTTTTTAGGTTCTCCTAAAGTATTTATTTATTTACTTATATTGAGAAAGAAACTAATTTTTGACACAAGAAGGCCGAGATTAAAATGCACTTCGGTGGATTGGCCCTCCATGAGGCATTGTCTCAAAAATAGACAAAGCCCTCTCAACTCGGACACAGAGCAAACCCCACTGTCTTCCCTTTAAATTGAGGGGAGGTGTTGCCTGGAGGAGCAGCACTCTGGAAGAGAGTCAGATAATAGCTGATCTTATGTTGACAAGTGCTAGAAATTTAGATAATTAATTAACTCGATAATTAATTAAAAGATTAAGCAATATTTTGTAAACCTTTTTTTTTAGAAATATACCCCAAAACAATATACCAAAATAAAAAAAATTAAAAATCTATTTAAAAAGTGGATTCTCAGGTTTAAGACAACTCTCTAAAATTTCTGTTTTTAACTTATTCGTATGAAGGGAGGTAAATGTTGGGATTAAGTGTGTAATTAATTTGGCTTAAAAAGTTACCCCTAAACTGAAGCAGTAAAAGAAATAATTGCGCTTAAGAAGCTTAATCATTTCAGATATTACTTAGTTTCCAGCAATGCACTGGAAGTGTTGTGTCATTGCTCGCAAAAGAAATTACAGAAGCCAGTAAAACAAAAGTGTGTGTGAGATGAATAAAATATCAGTTTCTCATTTTCCAAAAGACAAAGAAGAAAGAGAGCGATTGAGAAAATCAGTTCCACATGCCAGTCTGAATGTTACAAACAATCCAGTTGTCATCTACATTGGCTTTCAAATTTTGATACCATAGAAGTTTATGGGAAAATGAACCCTAAAATCTACCATTTGTATGGTCAGGTGTGCCAAAGAGTCAAATACTAAAACCCTCGGCTCTTCAAAGGGATTTCCAAAAACCCTCCAATTCTGTTCAAAATCAAACTGATGAAATTAATGCTTTTTTTAAGAATTAGATAAGAAAAAAAAATTGAAAGTAAGTCTAATGGACAACAAAAAAGACTTTGTCCAGTTGTAGCATTTTGGGGCCGAAAATATTTTAACTGTTCAGTCATCGATAGTTATCCCTCACTTTATGTTGAGAATTTATAAAAAAAATTCTGTTTGAAAGCTTTCATTGTGGAGTTAAGTTTTATATTAGCAGCCTGTCCAAAAATCATATAAATACAGTTAATATTTGGTCAACATTAGAAGAAATTATCCGATATTTAAATTCTATGGCTTTTGATCACAAGAAGGATATCTTGAGTCAGCACTTTTCAGTAATGGCCCTCAAAATGGTTGGAATGAAATACACCTCAGATATATTAATATGTGCTTTTGAATACTATGTAACATCATGGTCATTGTATAACAGGATTTTCAATTGTCCTCCAAAACAACATTAAGAAGGACGATATAAAAAGTTTCAAAACTTAACGAAAAATCTTTTTTGTTATTTGTATTTAATACTCATAATGCCAGTCAAAAAAGGTGCATAATTCTCTATGATGAAATATATATCAAGAAAATGTTACTATGGCAAACAACTATTTGGTAAGTCAGTCGACTATTCATCTCTACTTGCTCAAACAGTACTTGGTATAGTATTGATATGTCTTAATGGGGTCTAAAATGTCTTACAGGATTAATTCCAATTTTAAAATTAAAATCAGGCTTTTTATTTGAACAAATTGAATTAACAATTCACGGCATCAGCTCTGTACCAGCTGATGTAAAGGTTATTATATGTGATGAAAACTGAATAAATCAAGCCTTTTGTAAATTAAATCCCACACTTCCTGAAAAACCTTGATTAACTGAAGACATTAAACATTTGTTTTTTCATTATATTCATCAGCTGAAAAATATTTACAATTTGCGGCTCACAAAAAAGACAGGAAAACTAATTTTTGATGATAATGGAGTAAAACAAGTTGCAAAATGGGCACATCTTAAACAGTTATGTCGTTTTGAATCCGAAAGACAAGTTAAACTTTCTGATTGAAATGAAATTTCCATTGCTTCAAAGCTCATAGAAAGACAAAGAATATCTTCAGAAGAACACCATATAATGCACTTCTCACTCAGTTTGAGAATGATACTGTCATCTTCATAAACAAGGTGTTGACATTGTGGAAAATTTTAAATGTTAAGGCCCTTCAAATGGATAAACAATGCAATGGCCCTCTATAAACTGAAATCAAATCTACGAATGAAGGCCGACTTGATTTTATCATTGAGTTTGGTCAAATGGCTCTTAATATGGCTGGCAGTCAAGATAATCGTATAAGACAATTATCCAAACACACTGCTATTACCATACACCATACTTGCAACAGAATTGTTAGTCGACATCTTTTAGCTACAAGCCATAAATATGTTCGACTTGGGCAATTTACAACTGACCCATTGGAAAAAGAATTTAGTAAACTTTATCAAGAATCATGTGGCACCTATTTTATAAATGTCCAGCAGTATATTTAAAAGCTGCATATTAAGCAGACATATTTAGTTTTAAATCAGAATGGACATATTGATGCTTTTGATGTTAAACAAATCACCAATATACATTATTATAAACTTTGTGAGGATGGTTCAGAAATATTCAACATCTGGAAAATATAGAACCATCTCTTTCTGATGAAATAAAAATGGCTGTTGTATACATAGATGGATATATTACAAGAAATGATAATCAACCCAGTGAATATAAAACCCATTTTTATTACGAAATATATGGAAAATATACTAATTCAAATTGATCGTAGAAAACTAAAGTTTCCTTCTAAGCACACTTGCAAATTGTTATTTTTGTTTCATCCTTTCAGAATAAATGAAAAGGTTTTTTTTTTTAAATTATTAAGTAACATTTTTTCTTCTTATTTCTGAGTTTCATTTTTTCAACATGAAGAGAAACCATGCTCATATTTTTGCAAATATAGTTTTGAAAAACTTTTGCAAACATTACACACCCAAATCAGGCAAAGAACCAACTTTAAAGGTTTTGAAGTTTTCATAGAATAATTTTATCTATCTATATTTCTGAGATGATTAATTGTCATATACACGTTTCAGCTGATGCCCTCTATCCTTCTTCAGGTACTGCTTGTTGAACGCTGTAACTTTAATGGAAATTTGAACCGGACTCTTTATTCAATCCCTTGGGGTAGATTGAATAAAGGGTTTCTTTCACTTGAAACAAATTTTCAGTTGGTTTTAGATCAGGACTTTAACTAAGCCGTTCTATGATGTGAAATTTCTTTTTATGAACCCATTCCTGTGGATTTGCTTTGATGCTTCAGATGATTGTCCTGTTGGAAATTCCAGTCCATCTTTTGAACTGAGCACAAGACGCTTTCGTTCAAAATTGCATTGTATCTTGCAGAGTCCATTGTGACGTCAATGCGTACTATTTTTCTTGTTCCAGCTGCTGCAAAACACCCCCCAACAAAAAAAAAAATCATAATGCTGTCACCGCCATGTTTAATGGTTGGTATCAAATTCTTCTCTTCAAAAGCAGAATTCGGAGCTCACCAGATATACTATCTATTTTTCCTCCCCCACCCAACCTCTAGTTTGGTCTCATCCAACCATAAAACCTTTTGCTAGATTGTTTTTAGCTTATTAATATGAGCTTTAAATTAGATGAGGTGAACATGA
>CAHIKZ030005103.1:207500-257500 GCA_903632075.3 Acanthosepion pharaonis | reverse complement strand
TATATATATAATTATTGAAGGTTTATTGAACTTACTACTCACCTACATATATATACTGTCCT
Source organism: Acanthosepion pharaonis (assembly GCA_903632075.3). Lineage (NCBI taxonomy): Eukaryota > Metazoa > Mollusca > Cephalopoda > Sepiida > Sepiidae > Acanthosepion > Acanthosepion pharaonis. Next base: position 257,438 of record CAHIKZ030005103.1, on the reverse strand, counting down.
ATTTATTTACCTTTCTACACAAGGTGTGCTGCATGCTAAAAAATATAGCTAGCTAATAAAAGATTGATCTACTCTAAATAATAAAGAAATCTTTCTTCTATTGTGTGTCCGTTCAGGACTTGAGAGATAATGGCTCTCCACAATTTCTTGTTTCTTGTTACTCTAAGTAATATTCGACATTTTACTACCGGTCTTTGCCCTTGCGTTGCTATCCACACACTCATTAGGTAGTTAAATCGCTATTTTCCTTCCCCCTTTTTGTATTTCAGTATGTTCTGTAAGTGTTAAAATTTCCAAGCCTTCTTTCCTCATAATTTGCCTCGTTCTGATTTTAATTATAAGTGTCTTTTTAGTTTTGTTTTTTTTTAAAACGACCTCATTGCTCAATTGTTTAGTCAATGCTATTCTCAGCATCCTTCTGTAGTAGTCTCGATTCGGATCTGGGAAGAAACTTGAGAGGAAACTGGCCAGCGTTCACTGATATAGATATGAAACAGACGTTCAGCTCTCTTTATTTTGTCGCTAAGGAAATTTTCCAGTGTATTTATAGGTTGTTTAGCTTCTAGAAAACATCTTTCGTCATTCAGACGCGCCTTTGTATCTTCCCATCGCACTCTCCATCGTCTGTTACTGCACTAAACAGAAGAAGTAACAAAGATCAAGATAGCAAGTCTCTCGGCATTTTCCTTCGTTTCCATTCTGTCTTTCTTTCTTTTCCCTCGCTTTTCATTTCGTTTTCTTTAGCTTTCTTACTTATCCTAGTCCAGGATTGGCCACCTCAACGTGGTGTAATGGTTAGAAAGCTTGTCTTGCTAGATCAATCACTACTAAGTAGTGAGTTCGATTCTCAAGGGTGCTCCATAATTTCGGCCTTGTGCCACATCTAAGCTGTACTTAGAAAATAACTATCCTAGTCCAGGATATTGTGACGATGTCCTCCGCTCGTCCGTCTTTCATTGCAGCTGTGATAACATACAAGGTCAGTTTTATGCGAAAACACCCGGTTAGATACACTATTTACATTATTCGGACTATTGTCCTCATCTTTGTTGCCATATTTATTACAACGTTTCGGCCTTTCAGTATCTGTCTATATTTCTGAGATGAGGTATTATGTACACTATTTACATTATTCGGACTATTGTCCTCATCTTTGTTGCCATATTTATGACAACGTTTCGGCCTTTCAGTATCTGTCTATATTTCTGAGATGAGGTATTATGTACACTATTTACATTATTCGGACTATTGTCCTCATCTTTGTTGCCATATTTATTACAACGTTTCGGCCTTTCAGTATCTGTCTATATTTCTGAGATGAGGTATTATGTACACTATTTACATTATTCGGACTATTGTCCTCATCTTTGTTGCCATATTTATTACAACGTTTCGGCCTTTCAGTATCTGTCTATATTTCTGAGATGAGGTATTATGTACATTATTTACATTATTCGGACTATTGTCCTCATCTTTGTTGCCATATTTATTACAACGTTTTGGCCTTTCAGTATCTGTCTATATTTCTGAGATGAGGTATTATGTACATTATTTACATTATTCGGACTATTGTCCTCATCTTTGTTGCCATATTTATTACAACGTTTTGGCCTTTCAGTATCTGTCTATATTTCTGAGATGAGGTATTATGTACATTATTTACATTATTCGGACTGTTGTCCTCATCTTTGTTGCCATATTTATGACAACGTTTCGGCCTTTCAGTATCTGTCTATATTTCTGAGATGAGGTATTATGTACATTATTTACATTATTCGGACTGTTGTCCTCATCTTTGTCGCCATATTTATGACAACGTTTCGGCCTTTCAGTATCTGTCTATATTTCTGAGATGAGGTATTATGTACATTATTTACATTATTCGGACTATTGTCCTCATCTTTGTTGCCATATTTATTACAACGTTTCGGCCTTTCAGTATCTGTCTATATTTCTGAGATGAGGTATTATGTACACTATTTACATTATTCGGACTATTGTCCTCATCTTTGTTGCCATATTTATGACAACGTTTCGGCCTTTCAGTATCTGTCTATATTTCTGAGATTAGGTATTATGTACACTATTTACATTATTCGGACTATTGTCCTCACCTTTGTTGCCATATTTATTACAACGATTCGGCCTTTCAGTATCTCTCTATATTTCTGAGATGAGGTATTATGTACATTATTTACATTATTCGGACTATTATTGTATATATATATATATATAGAATACTTAAAGAGACAAAACATATCTACCTAGGTTTCACCTACCGTATCATCAGGATAATTCTGACTCTACTTAATGTATGATACATAATCTTAGTCGTATTGAAGGGATAAGGGAGAGAATGGGAAGATACAGGTATAAGGGTGAGCAAAATATAGAGTATCAACTTAGGTAACTCTGTTGGTGTTTTTTTTTCTTCTTTTGGTTAGACATTGCGGTGCTGATTGATTATTTTCAAGCAGCGCTGATGTTTTTAGTCTTTTCTGCTTGCTGGTAACAGTGAACTACAGAAATGAGTATCTTGATGGAGAAAATGAACTTTTGTCTGTAGTTTTCATTTGTTTTTTTATTTTTTTAACATGAATTTTGGTCAATTCTTGTGTTGGTCAAACAGTCTCTTTTAAGTTGTTATTTGAGATAAGAGCTGGATGGATCCATGCTGCTCTGAATTCCCCTGGTCAGTTTGACAGTTTTATTGGTTCCTGGAAAGGGGATGTATTTCTGTTAAGTGTGTTAATTTGGTTCTTAGGGAGTGAGTGAGTATGATGTGTTTAAGTGTGTATATTAGTGTGGATGTGTGTATAAGTGTGAAGCCTAAACCCCTATTACCTTTACTATATATATATATATATATATATATATATATATATATATATATAGTAAATGTAATAAATTCGTTGCTATATGATCCAAGTAGATCCTAGTAATATAAAAATATGAAAACTGATCCACAAAAAGAGCTCAATGTATTTATTATAACAGAGCAAATAAATAGTATTACAGAAGTAAATCCAAAATTAACTCATCAGTCTATACACCGGTGTTGAATTTGACTGACTTAGTTTTCGTCGGTTGAAATAGATCTATCCCCAATATAAGGTAATTTGGGATTTTTTTTGTGTAATACTATATATATATATATAATGTCATCCACAGACAGACTGTTTCGCTGTTTACAGCTCATCAGTGCGGCTAGACATCCGTTTGCCTCTAGCTAGGATCGAAACCCGTCTGAATGGGTGTCAGTCGGAGCTTCTAACCACTAAGCCGTCGGCGCACGGTAGGAATGGAGGTAGATTTTTAGCGTATTTACTTTTTGTAAACATGCCCACACGCATACAAGTAAGATGAGCTTACAAATCCAACGTCCGCAACATTTAATTTAAAAGTGGGCTCAATACAAATTAGGCGGTATTATTTATTTTAGGATATAATATCAAAAAACATGTCAAAAAACGCTACGCAATTGCAGTTGTGTTTCGATGCGAATCAACGCATCTCACCAGGCGATTGTAAATGACTGGGAATTTACAACTGCCTGATGAGATGCGTTGATTCGCCTCGAAACACGACTGCACTTGCGTAGCTTTTTTTGACATGTTTTTGATATAATATCCTAAAATAAAGTATATATATATATATAGATAGATAGATAGATAGATAGATAGATGGAGAGGGAGAAAATTAGCAAGCAAACAATTATAGATATATCTAAGTTAAATTGTCATGTATTGGTATTCAGTTCCTCAAAAATGAGTTTGGTCAGAGAATTTCCATCACTCCTTCAATCTTCGTTTCAGATTATCTGCACATGAACTCAATCGGTGCACTCAATTTAATAATTAAAGTCATCGATTGAAAAAAGTAATTAATCAACACTTGCTGTTGATTCTCGCACACTGTTGGAAAAGTCTGATTTTCAATGTGTGGATCAACCTGGAGGAGTTCAAAACCACTGTAAATTAACTGATTAAACAAATAAAACCCAAGCTATGTTTGACGTCATATTTTCTTTTTAAACTTATGAAGATCGGAGATTGTTAAAAGTAACACCATTTTCTTCAGATTCGTTTTTATGATAAACTATATCAGAAGAGGACTTCTCAAGAGAAAATTGAAAACAAAGCCAATAAATGGAAACGATTTTTAATAAAAGGTGAAGATTACAATTAAGCCAACGACATTTTGGCAACCGAGACTTGAAATTAAGGAATTTGGAAGTAATTAGTAAAAAGTTTATTTCTTTAATTTAATTGGAGAGGAATTTCGTCTGTATATTACTTGGTTTATTTTAGGTTTAATTTGAAAGCGGCTAATTCCAAGTTTCATTAAAAAGTAGAAAAAGAAGACGACAAATAACTAAATAAAACAAAAAAGTAATATTGAAAGAAAAGAAAAAAAAAGAGATAACGTTTACAGCACGCAACATTAATGGGTTATGGCGATAAAGTTCTAAGAGAATCAAGACGAAAAATAAAAACACCCCAAAACAATGAGACAACCGTTTTTATAATAATTAATCGAGAATAATCTGTTAAAATTTCCAGTTTGGTTTGGAATGTGACGTCATCAGGCAACAAATTATTTGCGTGTAGGAAAAACGTACGGCTTACTTTTCAGTTGGGGTAGTGGTCAGGGGAGGGTGGAAGGAATATTCCTCTCTTATTTTTAAAATTAACATTTCATTCTTAATATAACCCCAATTTAATGTCATAAGGTTAATATTTGGGTTTAATTCTATAAAACCTCTTCCCTTTAAGACTAATACCTTCCACCCTTCCCTAACCACTGTCTTGTGCCTTTTGTTTGACTGAAACATTGAAATGGATAAAGTCAGTATTAGTTTTTCGACGTTTTATTATGTAGTTTTCACAGTTAAATTTCTAATTCCGAACTCAGTCTATACCGGGGTTGAATAAGACTGACGAATTATATTTTCGTCGGTTGAAATAAGCTTATTCCCCATATGAGGTGATTTTGGATTATATATATATATATATATATATATATATATATATATTTCAATTAAAGGTGCAATTATAATTTATAAATTCATGAATCATTCATACAAAAAAACAAATATAGAGGTTAATGATTTAAATGGTGAGAATACATCTTCGCGAACAATATAAATAAGATACACCAACCCCAAACCTTTCATATACAGGTTCGGGGTTGGTGTATCTTATTTATATTGTTTTTATGAAGATGTATTTTTGCATGGATGATTCATGAATATATATATATATATATATATATATATATATATATATAAAAGTTGCAAATAAAAAAAATAATAATGTTTTTATGAAAGCATTTATTAATATATATTTGATATTTCAGATTGGCCTCAAATCTTTCTTCAGAAATAACTGTTCTTAGAGGGTTGTTTACAAGTAGCGTCCGTCGCAAGATGCGGACGTCACGTGATATATAACGCCACTGTGCTCGAATATTCTTAACATAAATCTAACTGTAATAATATTTTAGATGTTGTTTAAAAAAATAAAAGAAATTTAACTATATCTAAAAAAATGTTTAACTATAGAAATATTCATAAAGATTTAAAATACCCAAGTCTTTATTTAACCCTAGTTTATATGCATTTAATTTTAAAATCCAGTACTTTTCTTTTTTTTTCTGCGTGTGTATGTGGAACTGAAACCAGAATCTATCAATAAACATTTACAGTTTTCTAATGAGTGTCCTGATTGATTAAAGTGTTCAGCTATGGGGGAATAAGAATTGTTTTGACGTATGGTTTGTTTATGATTATTGAAGCGAAATCTAAAATTATTTCCAGATTCACCAATATATACACTATTAGGACATATGGTGCAGAATAAATAGTAGATTATGTTATGGCTATCACAGGTGAGGTTGGTGTATCTTGATATTGGTGTTGGGTACAGAAACTAAACAACGAGGTTTGTTACATTTGTAATTTTTTTTATATATATACATATTAAGAAAGTATACATGGCTTCTCATTATGCTATATATATATATATATATATATATATATATATATATATATATATATATTAATTTAATTCACCCAATACGTGGCCTAAGGATTCTCTCAGGGGCCTTTTCCACAAATATTTCTGAAGAGATTATCCATAGTTTCACAACTCTTATCCCTTCAAATACAACTAAGATTATCCAAAATTTCATAATTCTACTGTTCTCTCACGTTTTACCTGTATCTTCCTATTCTCTCCCTTATCTCTTCCAATGAAACTAAATTTATCCATAATTTCATATCTCTATTCTTCGCTCACTCTTTACCTGTATCTTCCTATTCTTTCGCTTATCCTTTCCAATCTCCCTTGCCTGTCCAAATTTCTAGTTAATTATGATATAAGCATGAATCTGTTTCAACTGCAAATAAAGAATACGGATTTACAAATATTTTCGACTGCATCCTCTCTTTTACCTTTCTTTTGCTCTATCTCATCATAAACAATGTAGTACAAGTCATGCATTCCAATTTTTTGCACCTTTCCTGCTTTTCAGTATTTTGCTCATTGTCTCTACATATCCAAGGATTTCTTATCTGTCCATACCTTTCTTTTATTTACATCTCGTCTTTCTTCTTCTTCTTCTTCTTCTTCTTCTTCTTCTTATCTCTCTCTCTCTCTCTCTCTCTCTCTATATATATATATATATATATATATAAAGAAATATAGTCTTAAGATGTGCTATATTTATGGGATAAAGTGCTCAATATCGGAGAGCGTGTGTAAATATAAAAGTGAACATAGAAGTCAGCACGATTGTATCTACCATGAAACAGACTGTCGCCTCTAAGTGTTGACTTCTATGTTCACTTATATATATATATATATATATATGTGTGTGTGTGTGTGTGTGAGGAGGCACGGTGGAGTAATGGCTTGGATTGAGAAATCGAAGAGCCGAGTTCGAATGCCAGTCAAATCCATTACATTCACTTACGTGCTAATACCCTTGGGAAAGGTGTGAATCCTCTTCCTCTCCCTCCAGATATGGGTAAAATAGCAGGACAGACTGGGTTCTATAGCCTTGGATGGCAACTGGTCTAGGAGAAGGACAACTCTGAATTTATAGATAATTCCGGTTCAAAAGGCCAGAAATCAGGTAGTTCTCCTACTATGTACTGTGAACATTCAGAAGGTGGGTGATCATCTCTCTCCACAAGTCTATACAATTTCCTCTCCTTTGTAACCCTTAGTAAAGTTTGCCTTTTTGCTATATCTCCCAATTCCTGTGTGGTCCTGGGTATGACGATAAATTATATCGGCGTTCTAGATAAGACAATAAACTACGTCCGTCAGCAAAGCCTCTGATCAGCAGATTTTGAGGAGCGTGCAACCACCTCTTAATTGCTGGTGTTCCTAGGTCCACCCTGGCCCGGGGTGGTAGCACCTTTTAGGGTCCCAGCTATGGGCAAAGAGTTGATCTCGAAACTGGGGTAGAAACACTATGAAAATTAGGTTTTAATACCAGAAATACATCGTAAAAAAATATTATCAGCAATAGGTTTTTGAAGAAAAAGAACCCCCCCCCCAAAAAAAAAAAACAAAAAAACAGTGAGATATTTGAAGAAAAAATATTACCAGCAATACATTTTTGAAAAAAAATATTATCAGCAATAACAATTTCGTCGGCATTAAATAATGCATTGAGGTTGATATACCGTAAAACAACCCAAAACAAAGCAAAAATAAATTCCCGTTCTTTCCAACCATTTATGAAAGATAGGTTATTCGTTGCTTTCCTCTGTCCTTCAGTGGGTCCTGTGAGTTTTAACTTCTCCATGCCATCTTTCCTCATTACCTACTACAGAAATTTCAACTATCTCTTTCTGATTCTACATATAAGTGTCCTTTTTGTTTCCAGTTTCTCTAAAGCTTTGTCATTGTTCACATGTTCAGTCCATGTAATTCTCAGCATAGTTCTGTAGAAACAGATTTCTGTTTCTACTTCTGGGTATGACGATAAACTACGCCCGGTAGCAAGGCCACTGATTGGGAGATTGGAGTTTTTGAGGAATATGGAACCACCTCTTAATTGCTGTTTGTTGAAGGTCCACTTTTCGCAGGGGTGTTAATAACTGGTAGGGTTTCAGCTATGGGCATATAATGAACCTAAAAACAAAACACTGTAAATAAATTACTAACAATACCTATTTTTAGTAAAATTACCAACAATACCTATTTATAGTAAAATGATAAACAATAGCTGAAGGCATACAATTTATTTACATTTTATCTGTAGTTGAAGTCATACAATTGCGTTCAAAATATATTTAGTTGAAACCATAAAATTGTGTTCAAAATATTTAGATTTCGGCATTAAATAACCCATAGAGGTGTTGATATGCCGCTAGACAAAATCAACCAACCAACAATACATATTTATAGTAAAATGACCAACAATACATTTTATCTGTAGTTGAAGGCATACAATTAAGTTCAAAATATATTTAGTTGAAACCATAAAATTGTGTTCAAAATATTTAGATTTCGGCATTAAATAACCCATAGAGGTGTTGATATGCCGCTAGACAAAATCAACCAACCAACAATACATATTTATAGTAAAATGACCAACAATACATTTTATCTGTAGTTGAAGGCATACAATTGCGTTCAAAATATATTTAGTTGAAACCATAAAATTGTGTTCAAAATATTTAGATTTCGGCATTAAATAACCCATAGAGGTGTTAATATGCCGCTAGACAAAATCAACCAACCAACAATACATATTTATAGTAAAATGACCAACAATACATTTTATCTGTAGTTGAAGGCATACAATTGCTTTCAAAATATGATATGCCGCTAAACAAAATCAACCAAACCAAACCAAACCAAACCCATCCAAATATTTAGATTTCGGCATTAAATAACCCATAGAGGTGTTAATATGTCACTAAACAAAACCAAAGCAAACCAAACCAAATATTTAGATTCTGGCATTAAATAACCTGTAGATGTTGATATACCGCTAAACAAAATAATCAACCTGTTGCTTTAATTCTTCTTTTTTTAAAATCTTTGATGTGATTGTCCAGCATTCATCGCTGCTATTTATAGGAAAACTAATGTTACATAACATTTCCCTACTCTCTCTAATTCTAGGTAAAAATGTGTAATGGTTGTCCATGTAAAAAACAACAGAATAATAGTCTAGATAATACATGGGTTGTTTACTGTGATGTTATGATGAGCAAGCCCGTCTCAAAAAAACATTACATCAGTGCAGTTGAATTCTTATTTACCCTTCACTCCTTTAATCAGACTAAAGATTAATTAATATTTCACTGTAGTGTAATGATTTGCAAACTGATTTCAAAGACCATTATTAATGTAATGAATATCCTCCTCACTGAGTTCATTGTCATCATTTGATCAGTCTTTGAACAGGAGTAGTGGTTTATCCCTTGTTCCCTGTTTAGTATTGATTAGATGGTACTTTTAAAATCTCAACTTAAACTCTGAAATTTTATTTACTATTTTTCCTCAGTAGCAGTATGTAGTTTCGCCTATCATCCGGTTCACACTCCTCCCCGATCTTTTGCACAGGAGTAGATTTTTATCCATTGTTTCCTGTTTAGGATTAGGTTTCCGGTTTCTTCTAACGTCTTTTCTTTCTTTTTTTCACTCACAGTAGCCCCTTGCATCTTAGTGGCATTATTATCTTGTTTGGCGTGAATTGATTAAAAAAATAAACTGTTTTAGTGGAACTTACGCCTTATCAAAGGAGCACGATGAGATGGGAACGATTTACCACCGTGTACATGGCATGGTAAGTCCTTGTTATGAAATAGGAGAGTGGAGTTCCAATTCTACTCGGGTTCGTTATATTCCCACACAGTCACTGACCAGGCTCGACGTTGCTTAACCTCGGTGGTCGTACGAGCACCGGTCTTTCAACCTTATATGACCGTAAGCCCGGATTATTGGGGAGCTTTTCTGTCACTTGATCTCTAATGAAATCCACCAGATATTAATGGTGTGAAAATTCATATTATATTAACAATTAATACCGAGGAAGGTCCTGCGGTATTAAAAAAACTTGCCATCATTTAATCTCCAGTGAAAGCCACCAGATACAATGTGCAAATAATAATAATAATAATTCAAAAATATGCTCTTAAGTAGGCGCCCGAGGGGGTCATCAGTGATTTTTTTGACTTGGTTCATCAGGGAGTTTCGGATCTTTCAACATCATACACACCATCACCAAGTCGACTCAATCAAGGGAGATCAATCCCTGATTCCCCCTCTCGTTCAAACGCTAACAGCTACTCTGGCCTTTTTAAAGAATTAGACGAAGACAGACCACATATTCCGCACATCTGATTGGATGTTTGTATCAACCAATCCGCTGCGCGAAATATCTTTTAAATGGCCCGCGGTGGGGACTGGCTTCTTTTCTTATTTCGGTGGATTGCAGTTTCAATGGATAACCGAGGAGGTAATCTTAATGTTCCTAAGTTTAACCCTAATAATAATAATAATAATAATAATAATAATGATAATAATAATGATAAATAAATAAATGAATAAAATGAAAACGACGACGGCGATAGTGTAATAAAATTAGTAACGATAAAATTTAAAGATTAAACGGAGTTGCAAATATCAGAATTTGGTTAGAATATATTGGTCTTCGGTTTCCCTCGTGGCTTCATTTCACAGGATATGTCGAGTCTTTTCCAAGAGGTTCACAGTGAAAGAAACTAATTAAAACCAATGTTCGATCTATTATGACGACTGATTTGATTTGGCGAGGACGAGGAAAGAACGAAAGGGTTCGATTGACTTTGTTGTCCGGCAGGAAGCGGGCGAATTGTATAGTTATTTGACTAGATTGTTGCAGTTGCTATATTGGTATTGGAAATTGCTAGATTGGTGGAGTGTGGTTAGCTAGTTAGGAGGAGAAGAAAGAAGAGGGCAAAGGGTAGAGAGATGAGGAAATGAGAAAGAGTGAAAGGAAAAGAAGAAAAACAAGCAAAAGATTAGACGAATGAAGATAATGAAGAATTTCGAAAGAAAAGGTGAAATGGAAAAGCGATGAAGAAAGAACGAAAATGAGAAAGACGGGGAAGTGAAGAAGGAAGAAGAGAATGAATAAGACGAAAAAAGAAGGAAAAAGAAACAAAAGGAAAAAGAAGAAAAAAATAAAAAGAGAAGAAAAAGGAAAAGAAAATGAAAAAGAAGAACAATCCAAAAAATAAGAAAAGAGAGTAAAGAAGAAATCGAAAAAAAAAAAAGAATGATGCGAAAAGTAGAAAAGATAAAGAAAAAGAAAAAGAAGTGAATAAAGAAAGAAAAAAAAACGAAAAAAAGCAAAACAAGCAAAAGAAAAAACACAAAAAGAGCGACAAAAAGAAGAAAAAAATGAGGTAAGAGGCTAAAGAAAAAGAAAGAAAAAAGAAGAGATGAAGAAAAAGAAAAAAATAACAAACGAAAAAGAAGAAAAATAAAAGAAGGATAAGAAAAATCAAAATGGAAAACAAAAGAAAATGAAAATCAAGTGAAAAAGCAGACATGAAAAAAACAAAACAAAAAGAAAACGAGCGAATAAGTAGGAGAAAAATCAAAAGAAAAATAAAAGATGAATGAAAAAGTAGAAAGAACAAACAAACGAAGAAAAAAAAAACAAAAGAAAAAGTAGAATAAAAAGCGGAAGGAAAAGAAGAAAAAAAAACAAGGGAAAAGCAGAAAAAAAGGAAAAGAAAAAAAGAAAAAAGAAAAAGAAAAAGAAAAGAAAAAAGCAAAAGAAAAAGCAGAAAAAGGAAAAGAAAAAGCAGAGAAAAAGGAAAACAAAAAAGTAGAAAAAAGAAAAGAAAAGAAAAAGTAGAAAGAAGAAACAAACGAAGAAAACAAAAGAAAAACTAGAATAAAAAGCGGAAAGAAAAGAAAAAAACAAAGGAAAAGCAGAAAAAAGAAAAGAAAAAGCAGAAAAAAGAAAAAAAAAAAAGAAAAAGCAGAAAAATAAAAAGAAAAGAAAAAAGCAAAAGAAAAATCAAAAAAGAAAAGAAAAAAGCAGAAAAAGGAAAAGAAAAAGCAGAGAAAAAGAAAAAAGGAAAAGAAAAAACAAGAAAAAGCAGAAAAATAAAAAGAAAAGAAAAAAGCAGAAGAAAAAAGAAAACAAAGAAAAAACAAAAACAAAAGAAAAAGAAAAAAAGAAAAAAAGAGGAGGAGAAGCAGAAAAAAGAATAGAAGAAAAAACAAAAGAAAAAGTAGAAGAAAAAGAAAAAAAAAAGAAAAGAAAATTCAGGAAGAAGACAAAAAAAAAAAGAAGCAAATAATTTAAAAAAAGAAGAAGAAACTATACATTTTACAGATTAAATAGTTAGATATTTCCCACTGATGACAATGATCAATGTTTAACTTAAATCCAAAAACCGGGTTTCAAATGCCGATTTTCGAGACTAACAATATTTCTTCTTTGCAGAACAGACGAAGTATCAGTTTCTGACTCTCCTTTTATTTAGACTCTTCGTGTCCAGTTGAGCAAAGGATTATTTGATAAATCGAAAACACTGACCTTGTTTATATGATAGTTGTCCTTAGTGTCAGTGGTCAATACTCGAGCCAAGTAAAATCTAGTATTTTAAATACTGGTTTCAAAGTGACGTGGCCCTTAGTCGGAATGAAAAATGACGCAACACAGATTTACTTATCCATATTTAGTCTTGTGCCCTACTAAAATCCTAGTAAATAGCATCAGTAAAAAATATACTGTTGATGAATTTCTATGTGGGTTAAATATTACTCACAGACACCAGTAGAAGACTAACGCTACACAGTCTTCTTATTCTCATTCCAGGAAGATTTAAAGAAGAAACAGAACTGTAAAAAGCAAGAAAAAGAAAGCTGGGTAGAACTCTTCATAAAGAGAAAGAAAATTAGGTTTGGTTTGCTTTGCTTTGTTTTACGTCATATCAACTTCAATAGGTTATTTAATGCCGACAAGATTTTATTGCTGGTAATATTTTTTCCAAAAATGTATTGCTGGTAATATTTTTTTCTTCAAAAATGCATTGCTGGTAATATTTTTTCTTCAAAAGTGTATTGCTGGTAATATTTTTTCCTTCAAACATGTATTATTGGTAATACTTTTTTCTTCAAAAATGTATTGCTGGTAATAATGTAATGCTGGTAATAATTATTTACAAAAATATATTGCTGGTAATATTTTTCTTTCAAAAATATATTGCTGGTAATATTTTTCTTTCAAAAATGTATTGCTGATAATATTTCTTTCCTCAAAAATGTATTGCTGGTATTAAAACCTACTTTTACACATTCATAGTGTTTTGACTCCAGTTTCCGGGTTAACTATTTGCCCATAGCTGGGATCCTAACAGGTGCTACCACCCTGGGTCAGTGTGGACCTGGGAATATCAGCAATTAAGAGGTGGTTCCATGCTCCTCAAATCCTCCTGATCAGTGGCCTTGCTGTCGGATGTAATTTATCGTCTAACCCAGGAAATAACGAAAGAAAATCAAGTATCATCATCTCGAAAGTTCACCACTCACAGCACAAGTTGGTTTCAAGTTCCCTGGTTACCAACGCGTGGTGCACGCCCACTGCCAAGCATTTTTAAGGGATCAATTCGACAATGAGTTATTAAAAGTGATTTTTTTTCTAGTGTGTCTGTGTGAGTATGAGTTTGTTTGTGTGTGTGTGGGTTAATACATACAGCGCATATACAGTATGCATACATAAAACTATTTGTGTGTATGTATGTACATATGTAATTACGTATGTACTTTATATATGTACTAGTCGAATTACCCGCGCATTGCTGCGTGTCACACATTGTTTATAAGAAAATGATGATTGATTTTAAATCCTTATTATAATTTGTGGAGAAAAACGATGCATTTCACTATTACTCAATGATCTTGACGATGAGACCTCCATCTTCTGGCTTTCTCCTTCTATCTTTTGGATAGGATTCATTCCCTTGTTCAAATTTAAAGTTAATTTAAATCAATGGGAAAACATTCAGTGGGGGAAGGGTATGTGCCCGCGAGAATCCCTTTGATCAAAATGAAATATACATATCGAAGTACCCTAGGAGTCATTCCCTTGTTCAAATTTATATTTAATTTATATCAAAGTGAAAAATAATTTCAGTGTGTGTGTGTGGGGATGTCTTGTGCCCCACCCTCCAAGTACCCCTTTGATCAAAATGAAATATACTTATCCAAGTATCATGGACAATGTAGTTTCAGAATATATATGGTTATGGGGGTCTATCTCCAAAACCCAAGGAGCAGTTCGATAACAGACAGACTGAGGCTACAAATTTATATATATATATATATTAAAGTGAACATTGAAGTCAACACTCAGAGGTGACAGGCTGTTTCATGCTAGATGTAATCGTCAGTCTGACGATTGCGTCCAGCATGAAACAGTCTGTCTTCAATGTTCACTTTTATATTTATATTTACATACGCTAGGTCTCTGATATTGAGCACTTTATCCCATAAATATAGCACACCTTAAAACTATATATATATATATATATATATATATATATTAGTAATATAATATTTTTTATAAATATTGTCAAATTCTAAAATTAAATAATAGTATTATTGCATATATACACATAAATCTGTGGGAGTATACAAAGGTACCTCTAATAACAAAGGTACGCTGAAACGTAGTACCTCTAATAACAAAGGTACGCTGAAACGTAGTACCTCTAATAACAAAGGTACGCTGAAACGTAGTACCTCTAATAACAAAGGTACGCTGAAACGTAGTACCTCTAATAACAAAGGTACGCTGAAACGTAGTACCTCTAATAACAAAGGTACGCTGAAACGTAGTACCTCTAATAGTAAAGGTACGCTGTAACATAGTACTTCTAATAAGAGGAATTACATATCCATTTTGTAGCGAGAGAATACACTTGCCTCGCCGGGATAAGCGGACACGTACCTGCTTGGCATGTAAATTCAACATGGCCGACGCCGCGCGGGAGCGACGGTGTCACGCGTAGTCGCGAGGAATGGCCATTTGCAATCATCTCACTACGCATGCGTGACGATACTCATTTAATACTATCGATCATTTGCATGCGTGATTGGAAAATACTAATAAATAGTGGTTCGCACTTATCTTGTCGATAAGTACTGGAATGAGCACCCTCGGGAGGTAGTTTGGACTTGGACAAATAGTGGCGTCTCGACTGCTGGGGTGCCGTCCAGCTAACTCGACCGAGTCTTAGTTAGGAGAATCGATGTAGGCTCCTCGTCCAAGTCTCCATTATATAGTTTATTTGGATCATAGTCTCGTCCGGGGCTGTTTAAACTTAGATAAGCCTAAGGTTAAGATGGCTGGCTACTGGAAATTAAACTGCTCATTATTTGTTGAACAAGATTTCCGGGACCAGCTGATTCTAATGATACAGAGGGATTGACGAGGCCTGTTGTTAGGAATGCCTGGTGGGATAATTTAAAATCCAAAATTAGTTTGCTATTGATTATAGTCGTCGGCTCAGTCTAGATAGATTAGCGGCGCAAACGGCTTGTGAGCAAAAAGTAGATCGGGCAGTGAAATACCGTGATAGTGGGGAAATAGCGTTAGCTAAGGCAAAGTTGGCCTCCTGGCTTAGCAAGAAGGATCAAGCTCTCGTAGTTAGGGCTAGGTTAAAAAGAATATCCTCAGAGGCGACGAATACGACCGCTGAATTGCGCGCAGAGGAGTCTCGGAATGCGTCTCGGCGACATATCGCATGTGTCACATTGCCGGATAAGCGGACCGTGACTTCAAACGCGGGCATTTATGAGGCTTTTCGTGATTATTTTCAGGAATTTTTACTAGGGAGCCCGGTCTAAGCCCTTCTCAGTTCGACGCCTATTTAGCCGACTTTCCCTGCCTTGAGGCAGCTGAAGCAGCTGGGTGTGAGGGTTCGATTACAGAGTCGGAAATCTGGAAAGCGCTGAAACAGGTTGGCCTGGATAAATCTCTGGAGTTAGATGGTCTTCCTTGCGAAGTTTACTTGAGGCCCGTTTTTGTTCCTCTGCTGGAACTGGTTTTTACAACAACTGGATGAAGCAGGGGTCTATACCTGAACGTGGTGGGATCAAGTTACTGCGCAAGGACAAGAACTGTGGGGGATTGGTTAGATAACTTTCGCTCTTTAACCATGTTAAATACAGAGTTGAAGATTTTGGTAAAGATCTTAGTCAGCCGTTTGCAGGCTGTCCTGTCTACTCTGATTGGCTCCGAAAGGACTTGTGCTGTGAAGAGTAGGACTATTCAGAACAACCTTCATATGGTACGCCTGATCATCGAGAAAGTCAACAGTAAAGCCATGCTGATCAATTTAGATCAGTCCAAGGCCTTCGATAGGGTTGACCATCCATTCCTGGACGCTGTCCTTTCGGACTTCTGTGTGGCGCTAGTGGAGGTGAATGGGGGTACGATCGGAGCCTTTCGTATTGTCTCGCTCCATTCGTCAAGGTTGTCCGCTTTCGCATTTGCTTTACGTTCTTGCGTTAGAACCTTTCCTTTGCAAGTTAAAGACGAATCCGCTCCTACGCGGAATTTCCCTACCTGGTGCTACCACCTCGGCCAGGTATTCTGCCTATGCTGATGACGTTTCGGTTCTTGTGTCGAGCAGAGCCGAGATTGACGAAGTCATAAAAATCAGTGGTTATGAGATGGTGACAGGGGCCAAGATCAACCGCTATAAGTCTGTTGGCTTGCAGTTGGGTGCGTGGAAGGGAGTTTTTCTTCACGGACGTTTTTCACTGATGGCTGTTGCGCAGCCTACCAAAGACAAAGTGCGACGGGTAGTGGATTACAGGGAACTGAAACGACACACGGATAACTTTAGCGCGGACGCTGACGTGTGCGCCGTCAGATTGAGGGAGTTGTGCCAGCAGGGGATCAATGTAGCCCTGCTGGACTTGCGAAGGGCCTACCTGCAGATAAGAGTTCATGAGTCAGTGTGGTCGTTACAGAAAATGTTAAAGGAACGAGATATTGTCTGATACGCTTGGTGTTCGGACTCAGTGTGGCGCCCCTATTAATGAAAGCTATCGTCAAGGCGGTGTTGACTCAAAACAAGTCAACAATGAAAGCTACATCAGCCTACTTCAACGATATATATGTCAACGAGGACATAATGTCTGCAGATGCAGGGCTAGAGTCCTTCGGCTTGATCAGTAAGGATCCTAAGCGCCCGAGTAATAAGAATTATATATCATAGGAGTGGGTCATCAGGATTTTAGAGATGCTTATGTGGGGCATGGTTAAAAAAAGACTGAGAACCATTGCATAAGACTGTTGTCCTCATCGCAACTTTTCAGCTATTGTGGCCATTTTGATGACAATAAACAGAACACAATGTGAATCCAGGTGATAAAATAATTGCTGAATCTTCCTTTTTGACTGATTACCTTAGTAAGGTTTTCGATGTAGTGTAATAGTTAGCAAACTTGTCTCGCTAAAACTGTTACGACTGAATAGTGAGTTCGATTCATATTGGGTACCCTATACTCTCGGCCTTGTGCCACATCTAAGCAACGCTTAGAAAATCAATACCTTAGTAAGGTTACTATCTAAATTGAACAATTGCTTTTGGTAATAGAAAATAGATAGCAATTACTTTATCATATGTAAGTGGAGAATTTCTTTTTCGGAAAAGTGGGAAAAATACTTATTTTAAAAATGGGTATGCATAAAAGTTTAGTTTTTTATTTACTTTTTCTGTTTTTTCTTTTTTTAAAAGTTTTATATTAGTCATGAAATTTCAACAATGCTTAGTGTTGATCTTGACAATTGTTTTGAATAACTGTTTTGTCTAAATTTAGATAGTTATTAATTTACCTAGAAACTAAAAACGTATAAATATTTCTCTTTATATATATATATATATATATATATATATATATATATATATATATATATATATAAGTTTCTATGTATTTAAACAATTGTAGATATTCTATTATTGATTAATATTTTATAGCCATTGTATTTTCAGTTTTTTGCCACAAATGGGATTTTTCTCCCATTTCTTTCTTTCATTTTTTCCATGTTCCGGTATATGTTGCATTCTTTTTATATACCATGTTCCTTCAGAACCTGGACTATAATGGCACTCTATAACTTTCTGTCCTTTGTAGCTCTAAGCAATGTTTGATTTTTTTTTCTCTTTCATGGATGCCATGTTCTTTGGAAGTTTGTTTAGATCAAGTTAATGGCTTTTATGCTTCCTCCACACAAATAGAAGTTCACTTTTTGAATAATAAGAATTATATGTCAGGGTGGGTAGGTCATCAGGATTTTAGAGATGCTTATGTGGAGCATGGTTAAAAAAGACTGAGAACCATTGCATTAGACTGTTGTCCTCATCACAACTTTTCAGCCATTGTGGCCATTTTCATGACAAGGAACAGAACACAAAACTAATCCAGGTAATAAAATAATTGCTGAATCTTCCTTTTGACTGATTACCTTAGTAAGGTTAAATTGAATATTTCCTTTTGGTCATAGAAAATAGATAGCAATTACTTTATCAAATGTAAATGGAGAATTTCTTTTTCAGAAAAGTGGGGAAAAATACTTATTTTAAAAATGGGTATGCACAAATTTTTTTTTTTATTTACTTTATCTGTTTTTCTTTTTTCTTTTTTTTTACTTTTTATATTATTCCTAAAATTTCAACAATGCCTGGTGTTGGTCTTGACAATTATTGTTTTCAATAACTGTTTTGTCTAAATTGTTTAGAGAATTATTTTCTTTGCATTAATTTACCTAGAAACTAAAAATGCATAAATTATTTATTTTTAGTGTGTGTGTGTGTGTGTGTGTGTGTGTGTGAGAGAGAGAGAGAGAGAGAGAGAGAGAGAGAGAGAAAGAGAGTGAGTTAATAAATACAGTGTATATGACAAGGAACAGAACACAAAGCTAATCCAGGTAATAAAATAATTGCTGAATCTTCCTTTTGACTGATTACCTTAGCAAGGTTACTATCTAAATTGAATATTTCCTTTTGGTAAAATACCAATAAATAGATAGCAATTATCTTATCATCTAGAAGTGGAGAATTTCTTTTTTATTTTTCGCATTATTATGAGTCAATGTTTATTAAAATAAGCAAAATAAATTGATTTTTAAGGGTCGTGGGAATATCCAAAACTTCGTCCTTGATCACATTCTCAGTAGTCTTCTGT
Organism: Acanthosepion pharaonis; assembly: GCA_903632075.3. Lineage (NCBI taxonomy): Eukaryota > Metazoa > Mollusca > Cephalopoda > Sepiida > Sepiidae > Acanthosepion > Acanthosepion pharaonis. The sequence goes on along the minus strand of CAHIKZ030005103.1, from coordinate 238,212 downwards.
AGAACTACATTTCTGCTGATTCAAGTTTCTTCACCAGAAAGACGTGCACGACAAGTAAGACGTTTGCTTTTTCTTCTATAACGCGCACTCTAAAATAGGAACTTTTTATAAGGACTCTAAATTCCCCCTACTTACATGTTGCAAACTTCCAACACTTGAAAGCCTTTTCCCACACTGTGTAACGTTGTTTAATATTCCTGTTTTAATTTCTTGCGACAAAACTTAGATTGTTTTATTTCAACTCTGCCTCTTTTAATACCTACACTCGCGATTTGGTTTATCTATCGTTCCTCACTTGTCCTTGTAAATCAGGGTCGTTGGTTATTCAGTACACGTGTCTTTTATAAGTAGGTTTACGTACAGCTAAAAGATGAATGAGGTAAGGTAGAAATATTTTACGGCTTATCAACCTTTTGAACGTTATTTAAAGCCAAAAAGTATATTTAGATCGTAAGAATTTTTTAGGTCGCCTATCACCCGGTTCACACCCCTTCCCTATCTTTTGAATAGGTATAGAGGTTTATATCTTGTTTCAAGTTTAGGATTGGGTTTCCGGTTCCTAAAGGCTTCTCATTCTTTTTCATCCCCAGAACTCCATTACGTCTTAGTGGCATTATCGCCTTGCTTGGGATGAAATGATTAAAAAAAATAGATAATGATTTAAATGATACAAGTTATACTAATTAATCCATTACTATGGAGAAGAAGAGGCGGATTCATACCTTTTCCCAGGTGTATTTGTACGTAAGTGAATATAACAAACTCGATTGGAATTGGAACTCGGCTCTCCAATTTCTAATTCCTAGCCGTTATCAAATACACCTCCGGAACATCCAAGCTTACAGCACCTGGTATTCCTCAGCGGTCACCCATCTAAGTAATGACCAGGCACGACGTTGCTTAAGTTCGTTGATCGCACGTTTCAATGTAATATGGCCGTAAGACTTGAATATGCAAAAGAAGAGAAGAACATAAAACTGAAGGAAAAAATGCAAAAATGGAAACCGAAAAAAGTTAATAAAATCAAATTAAAATTTGAAAATTATAAATAGACAATTAATAAGCTCAAAATGAAAGTGGAAATCTAAAATTAAAAAAAAATCTAAGAGTCACTATCAAAAGAAAACATATCAAAACACCTAAAACCAAAGCGAAAAAGAAAATAATCGTAGAAAGATAATAAAATAAAAATAGCAAAAGTGAAAGTAAAAATAGCAAAAGTGAAAGTAAAAGCAGCAAAAGTGTAAGTAAAAATAACAAAAGTGAAAGTAAAAGCAGCAAAAGTGAAAGTAAACAAGTGAAAGTAAACAAAAACGATAGTGAAAGTAAAAAACAAACAAATTAAAATAAAACGGAAATACGAACGACAGTAAAACAGCCAAAGTAAAAAAAAAATAACAAAAAACGCATCAAATGGAAGGTATGAAATAGAAAATGCAAAAAAGAAAAAAAAATGGAAAATAAAACGACTGATTAATGTATATACTGCAGACTACGAACAGATTCCTTTACTCTTGTAGCACTTTTCCATTAGCATATAACTTGAACTCTCCCACTATCTCGAAGTCTTTTTTGCTGCCAGTTTCTTCGTTGTGTCTTCGTCTGCCGTTCCCATGACCTTTCAACCTCCCAACATCTTCAGTCATTCGACAAACACCCTCCAGTTTCAGCAAGCTGACGTCAAAGCCAGTAGTTTTCAAATGTCGACGATGTGCTTTACCAGTTTGTTGTCTGTCGGTTGTATTGAAGATTGACTTTCCCGGTTCTTTTAAACCGTCATCTCCCTTGTCTCTCTGGTTTCTCCTTTACTCTCCAATCTACAAAAAGCTAGTTTTTTTTTTACAAGAACAGATCACAAGATATAAATGTCGCAAACATTCGTAAAATTGTTAGCAATGTACACTAAATTGTCGAATTCCACTCAACGTCATAAAAACACAATCTTTCAAAAGAAAAAAAAATCTGTGCAATCTTACCGGCTTTAGTATGATTCTGACGGCACAAAAATATTACAGACATACAGCCATTAAATGCCTGGGAATCGTAAATGTCTTTTTCAAGCGTTTTAAAACCTTTGAAGTCGACGTAAATGAGTATCATTGACCAGACAATAAAAATGAAAGATAAAACTTGTCCTCACTTAAGAAACTACAATTAACGACCTGACAGCAAGATATGCGAATAACTTAGCAAAAAACAAGAATATTCAAATTGGTAACAAATTCCTTACTTTTCCAGGCCTAAAATCGAAGTTGGCGCCATTTCTTCCTTCGTTTTGACAACGATCTAAACTAACAAGTGAAATGATTCCTCTATGTTTGTTTGTGCTCAAAGATCGAACGTTTCATGGGTGCTTCCCATAAAACAGAAACAGAGTTTTTAGTTAACATAATAAACATCTTCAACAATATGTACGCACACACACACACACACGCGCGCGCAAATACACACATACGCACGCGCATACACACACACATACATACATACATATATATTCTTTAATTAATAATAATTTTGCCCCATCTTTTGACATAAAGCTCTCCCTGGATCTATATCCTCCTGGAAATTCCATACGGATTACCATATTGTATTATTACTATATATATATATATATATATATATATATATATATATATATATATATATATTAATTTCATAAAGGTGCAATTAATTTACAAATTCATGAATTATTCACACAAAAAACAAATACAAAGGTTAATGATTTAATTGGCGAGAAATCCATCGTCGCGAACAATTCAAATAATATACAAAAACCCCGAACCTGTTTATGAATGAAAAGATCCTTGTTTTTATAAATTTCTGTTGCATTAGTTCTTATTTTTACTACAAGCTTTCGTCTGTTCCTACAGACATCTTCACGTATGGAATAGATGTTGTTCTTGTTTTTTCTCTCAGTAATAAGAGGACAACGAAAATATATGTATTGTTGTATCCGAAAAATGCTATTAGAAATGAATTATTGTTTTTGGAGCGTGCAGTAGCAACGCTGAGTTTGATTTTAAATTTTACAATTGTGCGTTCTTGTACAAATATGGTGATAAGTGAATTCTTTTTTACTGGTAAATTTTCTATCAAAGTGGCATGAACTATATTGTTCAATAATTACAGTGATGTCGCACTTATTATCCAAAAGTTGCACTTGGATCAGATATTTTAATTTCAATAAAGGTGCAATTAATTTACAAATTCATGAATTATTCACACACAAAAAAATAAAAACAAGGATCTTTTCATTCATAAACAGGTATATAGTGAATTTTGATTATTATATCCAGTTCGCTACTTTTCTAATAAATTAAATTTTGGCTTAGATATTCACTTTGTTTTCTTAAAAAAAAAAAACCCTCTCAAATTTAGCCCGAACACCCTGAATCCAATAACGTCATACCTATATATATATATATATATATATATATATATGTTATGGTCCGGTTCATTGTACCACGGTGATAGTCCATGGTAGAAGGTATGGAATAACACAGATATATTACAAACAGGAATATATACAGAGAAGTAGAAAGTGTTAGTATGAACAATCAGGTTTAGTAGAGAGAACAATGTAGTCTCGACCAGTACCACTATTCCAATTTCTTGCAGTAATTGTCTGCCTCTGACTCGACTCTTGACTCGACTTGAACTACTGACGATATTCAGTCACCCCCGACCCCCACGAGGGCGTCATGTGGCACAAGATCTTTTTAATGTGGGATCTCTGAGCCCGTGGGTCCGGTCAAAAATATGCCCATTGAACCCATATAAACGGGTTCAGGGTCGGTTTACCTCCCCGAAAGAGAATCTGCCCTTCGGCGTAGCGTCCTTCGGGTTCCTCCCGCCCGTAGGAAGAGAGTTGAACCGAACAGTCGCTCAGGAAGTGAGCGACTGACAATATTCAGTCATCCCCCCACGAGGGTGTCATGTGGCACAAGACCTTTTTAACGTGGGCATTCCCGAGCCATTAGGCTCGGCCCAAAAAATAGCCCATTTGAACCCGTATAAACGGGTTCAGGGCCGGTTTACCTCCCCGAAGGTGACTCCGCCCTTCGGCGTAGCCTCCGTCGGGTTCCTCCCGCCTGTAGGAAGAGAGTTTAACCGAACAGTCGCTCAGAAAGTGAGCAACTGACGATATTCAGTCACCCCCCCCCACGAGGGTGTCATGTGGCACAAGGCCATTTTAATGTGGGCATTCCCGAGCCATTAGGCTCGGCCCGTCTTAGCCCATTTGAACCCGTATAAACGGGTTCAGGGCCGGTTTAACCTCCCCGAAGGAGACTCCGCCCTTCGGCGTAGCCTCCTTCGGGTTCCTCCCGCCCGTAGGAAGAGAGTTTAACCGAACAGTCGCTCAGAAAGTGAGCGACTGACAATATTCAGTCACCCCCCCACGAGGGTGTCATGTGGCACAAGGCCTTTTTAACGTGGGCATTCCCGAGCCATTAGGCTCGGCCAAAAAATAGCCCATTTGAACCCGTATAAACGGGTTCTGGGCCGATTTACCTCCCCTGAAGGAGACTCCGCCCTTCGGCGTAGCCTCCTTCGGGTTCCTCCCGCCCGTAGGAAGAGAGTTTAACCGTGCAGTCGGTTCAAAAGTGAACGACTGACAATATTCAGTCACCCCCCCACGAGGGTGTCATGTGGCACAAGGCCTTTTTTAACGTGGGCATTCCCGAGCCATTAGGCTCGGCCAAAAAATAGCCCATTTGAACCCGTATAAACGGGTTCAGGGCCGAGTTTACCTCCCCGAAGGAGACTCCGCCCTTCGGCGTAGCCTCCTTCGGGTTCCTCCCGCCCGTAGGAAGAGAGTTTAACCGTGCAGTCGGTTCAAAAAGGAACGACTGACAATATTCAGTCACCCCCCACGAGGGTGTCATGTGGCACAAGGCCTTTTTAACGTGGGCATTCCCGAGCCATTAGGCTCGGCCAAAAATAGCCCATTTGAACACGTATAAACGGGTTCTGGGCCGGTTTTACCTCCCGAAGGAGACTCCGCCCTTCGGCGTAGCCTCCTTCGGGTTCCTCCCGCCCGTAGGAAGAGAGTTTAACCGAGCAGTCGGTTCAAAAGTGAACGACCGACAATATTCAGTCACCCCCCCACGAGGGTGTCATGTGGCACAAAGGCCTTTTAACGTGGGGAATTCCCGAGCCATTAGGCTCGGCCAAAAAAAGTCCATTTGAACCCGTATAAACGGGTTCAGGGGCCAATTTACCTCCCGAAGGAGACTCCGCCCTTCGGCGTAGCCTCCTTCGGGTTCCTCCCGCCCGTAGGAAGAGAGTTTAACCGTGCAGTCGGTTCAAAAGTGAACGACTGACGATATTGAGTCTCCCTCCCACTGGGGCAACATGTGACACAAGGTCGGTTTTTTATTGTGGGATTCCCGAGCCCGTGGGCTCGGCCCAAAAATATGCCCGTTTGAACCCGTATAAACGGGTTCAGGGCCGGTTTTACCTCCCCGAAGGAGACTCCGCCCTTCGGCGTAGCCTCCTTCGGGTTCCTCTCCGTCCGGAGACAGAGAGTTGAACCGAGCAGTCTGTTCAAAAGTGAACGACTGACAATATTCAGTCACCCCCCCACGAGGGTGTCATGTGGCACAAGGCCTTTTTAACGTGGGCATTCCCGAGCCATTAGGCTCGGCCAAAAAACCAACCCATTTGAACACGTATAAACGGGTTCTGGGCCGGTTTTACCTCCCGAAGGAGACTCCGCCCTTCGGCGTAGCCTCCTTCGGGTTCCTCCCGCCCGTAGGAAGAAGTTTAACCGTGCAGTCGGTTCAAAGTGAACGACTGACAATATTCAGTCACCCCCCACGAGGGTGTCATGTGGCACAAGGCCTTTTTAACGTGGGAATTCCCGAGCCATTAGGCTCGGCCAAAAAAATAGCCCATTTGAACCCGTATAAACGGGTTCAGGGCCGAATTTACCTCCCCGAAGGAGACTCCGCCCTTCGGCGTAGCCTCCTTCGGGTTCCTCTCGCCCGTAGGAAGAGAGTTGAACCGAACAGTCAGTTCAGAGGTGAACGGCTGACAATATTCAGTCACCCCCCCACGAGGGTGTCATGTGGCACAAGGCCTTTTTAACGTGGGCATTCCCGAGCCATTAGGCTCAGCCAAAAAATAGCCCATTTGAACCCGTATAAACGGGTTCAGGGCCGGTTTTACCTCCCCGAAGGAGACTCCGCCCTTCGGCGTAGCCTCCTTCGGGTTCCTCTCGCCCGTAGGAAGAGAGTTGAACCGTGCAGTCAGTTCAGAGGTGAACGACTGACTCTTTGCCTACTCCTGAGGCGCAGTATTTATTAAGTATGGAATAGTCCATTATTATTATGGGTAAGATCCCATAACAATATATATATATATATATATATATATATATATATATATATATATATATATAAACTGACCAAGGGAATTCAGACAAGCATAGATCCACCCAACTCTTATCTCAAATAACAACTTAAAAGAGACTGTTTGACCAACACAAGGATTGTTAAAAGATTCACGTTAAAAAGATAAAAAAATAAAAAAAAACAAATGAAAACTACAGACAAAAGTTCATTTTCTTCAGCAAAAGATTCATTTCTGTAGTTTACTGCTACCAGCAAGCAGAAATATTTCTCCTCCCGATGATGGCCATTTTGGTCGAAACTAGTCGAGGAATCTAAATGAAATAATAATAAAAAAACGAAAGAATATTAATCTACAACCCAGTGTGTCTAAAGATTTTAATTTTTTAATATTTTTTTATTGTTCAATATATATATATATATATATATATATATATATATATATATATATATATATATATATATGTACCTAAAGAGCCAGAACCTGTATACCTAGGTTTCACCTATCGGATCATTCTGACAAAAGAGGGTTGCATTACTCATCAAATAAGAATTGAGTTCTCATAACCACTGGCGTATTTCGTATAGAAAAACACTAAAATTTCTCTTTCTCTCTGCCGTGCGCTGACGGCTTAGGGGTAGGATCTCTGGATGATGCCAAATCGGAGGAGTTTCAATCCCGGCTTGAAGCAATCGGACGTCTAGCCACACCAAAGAGCTGTGATACAGCGAAACAGTCTGTCTGTGGCTATATAATATTTTAAACTATATCTCTGGCAGTGTGAAATAAAATCCAGATAATATAATTTGTAAAAAAAAAAAAAAATATTAGACAAACTGATATTTGGGAAAAATAAATTCAATAAAAAAAGAAAAGACTAAAAACATCCGTACTGCTTGTAAAAAAAAAACATCAACCAGCACCGCAATGTCTAGCCAAAATAAAAATAAAAACCGACAGAATACGTAAGTTGAACGTAAAAACGCTCAGTACATTAAGTAGAGCAAAATTAAAATGCCTAAAGAATCAGAATCTATCTACCTAGGTTTCACTTTCTGGATCATCAGGATAATTTTATCTATGTGTGGAAAATTAAAAATAAGCAATATTAAAATGGGAGATAGTAAAAAAAAAATGCCATAAATATAAGGCCGGTGATAGATATTGCCTCCTATGTATGGAGGAAAAATTAGCTCAAGCTTCATACAATAACCCTAATGAATTACTTTTTACTAGATCTGAAATACTTAATGGTTGTAGACATAAAAAAGCCTGCTTACTTGGCTAATAGAATTTGTGTTTTTTTATGCTATTTTTTTTATTCATTCTAGTGGGTGTTTTATCAATAAATTGCCGTTTGGGCCAACCCACTTTAGTCACAATGATCCGGTAGGCGAAACCTAGGTAGATAGGTTCTGGCTCTTTATGTACACACACACACACACACACACACACACACACACACACACACACACACACACACACACATATATATAATTATTTATTTAAAAATATGATTCAATTCGCGACATAAGAGGTCTCATGTTTTTGAAACATGAGACCTCTTATGTCGCGAATTGGAATCATATTTTTAAATAAATAATTATATTTATGCTCTACTTGCATCGAGCACTATTTTTAAAAAATAATAACTAAAATACTAAGGGACTTTGGATTATTTACCTAACCAGTTCCTTCCTATTTTCTATATATTTTCACACACACACACACACACACACACACACACACACACACACACACACACATATATATATATATATATATATATATATAAAGTAAAAATGAACTTTTATTTATTAATTCGTCATAATTTTCTTACTTTAAACGTTATTTTTAGTGGCTAATCAAATTTGAGTAGTCGCATTATTTTGCTTTTAAGCACCTTTTTTTTTTCTTTCTTTCATGTCTTTAATAAGATTTCCCGAAAGTATAGGCCGGGAGACAGAATAAAATAATGTGTAAATAATAAACATTTTTCTTAAGCAGTGAAATAAAAAAAAAACAACTAAATTTGAGAAAAAGTTAAATTTAAAAATTATTTATCAATAAATTGTCGTTTGGGTCCAAGCCACTTTAGTCACAATGATCCGGTAGAGATAAAATAAAAACAGAGATAGTGTTATACTAGAACATACCTATTCTATTGTAAATAGACTCTTCCACATATAATATGTAGTAGTAGTAGCAGTCGCCATTGAGCTCAGTCAGTTGGTCAGTCAGTCGATGTCGGACATTAAAGTATCAGCCACCACAACTAGATTGCTGCGTCATTAACTATTATAACAAGTTCCTAACGTTTTGTACGTCGAACTTTTTAGGACCGACTTAGTGAAATACAAGCCTCCACTGTGAAAACTACTCTACAACAGATAGCAACTCAAATAAGTGTACTCGGTAAAAAATAACGTTTATAGGAATAAGAAAATTTTCACCATCTCTACTTAATTTGTGATGTGCGTGTAACGAAAGGGTTATCGGCGCAAGGTGATAATGCCTGAGTTCCCTTCAGGTACTATCCTTTTGGATTTTACACACGCCCCCTTCTGCTTTTAAAATAGTTTGCAATTCCTTAAATTACGCCGGATCAGACAGTTGTTTCCCCTACAAAGGGGGATGCAAATTCGAATACTACCAGAGACTACATTTTCTTTATTAAGTCAGTCGAATACGCAGGCCAGTAGACATAATTCGCCCTCTTAAAAACAACAGGGCGTCTACTAAAATATGGGTATCCAGTAAAAATAACATTTATAAGAAATGTTTTCAGATTTTTAAAATAAATTAATCCCTAAGATATTTTTTACTGTGTACCCATGTTTGAAATGCTACCCTGTGTTTTTTTTCTTAAGAAAGAGAAATTTTAAAATATAAAATAAGAAAGAAAATAAAAAAATACAGAGCGTTTACTCAAACACGTGTAACCGCTAAAAATGACGTTTATAGTAATATAGGAAATAATGTCGGATTTAAAAATCCATTTAAAAAATTACAATAAAAAAATATATCTCTGGCCACTCGTATTCGAGGATACCCGTCTACTAGGGCGACAAGCCAATCCCTATTGCAGACGCTTGATCAGGCATACTTGTGTTTATTCAACACCCACAGAGACCACATGTGGTTCATACTGAAACTATGCTGGAAAAGAGCGTGTTATCTAACATGATCAACAATTTGAACAAGGCCAGCACACTCGGCCACTTTGACTTTTTGTTGTGAGAGCGTAACATACCTACAACATGGACTCTTCCAGGACTATATAAAGTATGCGATATAACACTCTAAGAAAAGAGGAGGAGGAGAGAGAGAAAGATTCGAGAATTTCGTTCTCACCATATCAATAGCGACAGAGTACTCGAAAAATACACAGAAACTCCACGCGTTCCCACAGCAGTGTTGAACGAGATTTTAAGCTGGTATTACTACATCAGCGATCTAAACGCAACACCCAGCATCTACATATAAAAAAAAAATATCTATATATATTCCGATACCAAACATCAGTGACGAACTAGCGATTCGACATCTACGGAATATTAAAGTCTGTCCAAATAACATAACGAAAACGATTTCTTACACACGCACACACAGAAAAAAAAGCAGTTTGTTCGTAAAACAAACTGACAACACAAGAGCCGAAGTACTACTTACGACTCTAGTTTTCGAAAAAAACTATGTAAAATTTTTTTTTTAGGTAACTGAGTTGAATCTCGTGCATAAAATTATTCTCCCCTCAAATTCACTGAGGCGAATATTCTCTTTTTTGTACCTCTATAAAAAAAAATACATAATAAGTGTGGTGAAAATTTATACAATTACGTTAAATTTAACGGAACCACGGAATCTCGAAAAAGTTAAACACATAATTAGTTTAGTTCAACTAATTGTCTGTCCATATTTGTTTTGTAAAAAAAAAAAAAAAAAATCTACCAAGATTTTTTTTGTACCTCCTTAATTACACGGGTTTCAAAGCAACAAAAATCACTGTCATTTTGTTTGTCTAAATATGGAAGATTTTCAAAAATCGTCCAAATGCTAAAAGTACATTTGGAACAGCAACAAAAAATCAGAAGAAAGACAACAACAACTATTTTTGGAATTACATAAACAACAAATGGAATTCCAATAAATTACGCTTCAGAATGCTGAACTACAACAGAAACAACTTAAAAGAATTACTCGTAAATGCATTAAAAGGCTCAAACTCTGAAAAAAGATACAATATTCTCCCAGAGTACAATCTACAATTCAATGGGAACCTTTGAATACGTACCAGAAAGAACGACAAAACGTTCGAGGCTTTTTACAGGCGCTACGAAGATATTTTCAACGTAGACTGTGAACAATGGCCCAGTAAAAAAAAGGTACGTCTACTATTGAGAAAACTGGGAACTACAGAACATAGTAGGTTCGTAGACTTCATACTACCCAAGAAAACGACTGACTTGGATTTTTCAGAGACTATTAAGCTCCTATCGGAACTATTCGGGCCTAACACAACCTTGTTCCACAAACGTTGGAAATGCCTGAACACAGTTAAAGACAACCAGCAAGATTTTTTAACGTTTTCAGCAAGCTCTGTAATGATTTTAAACTAGCCGAACTGACTGCCGATAGTATCAGCAGAAGACGCCGAAGTCAGACGGCGGGTACTGACCAAGCTTGAGAACGAACAAGGATTAACTCTCCAAAAACTGGCAGAAGACTGTCAAAGAGTAATATCTGTAAAGTGTGACTCAAACACTATCGAGGAATCAGGTGTGGCTAAGATTAATAAAATCAGAAGCAAGTCTACCTCCTATTTTCTCTCAAAAAGACAAAAGGCAAATCTCATGTCCTAAATTCCGCAGTAACCAAAACCCAAATAAGTTAAAGAAACTGCCCGGCCATGTTACCATTGTGGTAAATGGCATTGGATGAAATTCTGTCCAGTTAACAACAAAAAATATTGCAAAAATTGCAATAAAAATGGGCATACTCTAACTCGGTGCTGGTACGCCAACAGAACGAGAAAACCCAAAAATAAAATTAGGCAAGCTCAATCTGACAATATTGTCGATAGGAATTTAAGGAAATATGAAACTGTGGATATTTTCAATAATTCCATTAAATTCCAGCTTGACTCGGGTTCCGATCTTTCAACCATTAACTGACGTACTTGGCGAAAATTAAACAAGCCAACCTTATTAAAAACAGAGAAAACAGCAAAATCCATAACTGGCGAAAAGATTAACATTTTAGGCGAGGTAATACTTACAGTAACACTAAATGGAGTTACCAAAAAGCTCAAAGCCTACGTATTGAAAACTTCAGATAACTTATTTTGAACAGATTGGATAGAAAAATTCAATCTTTGGGATTGCCCAATGAGTACATTTTGTCGCATGATACAAAGTACAACGTCCAATTTGGTAAATCTCAAAAAGGAACTCAAACAACAATTTCCCCAGTTTTTTTCTGGCGGTCTTGGGAAATGTACTAAAATGAAAGCTAAGTTCAAGGTGAAGGACGGTGCACAACCGGTATTCAAAAAGAAACGGAATGTCCCTTTCACTGCTGTAGAGCAAATCAACAAAGAGTTAGATAGACTCGAACAAGAAGGTATTCTGTCAAAAACAGATTTCAGCGAGTGGGCAGCTGAACTTTGAACTTTTGAACTTTGCTTGCCGTGGAATAAGTTTGTCAAACATTGTTTCTGCAGGCGACCTTCCCATAGGCGTGTTCGGATTAGGGGTTATCCGATACACCTGCAGAAACTGTTGCAATGCTCTATCTGTCGGTGTGCCTAGTGCCTTTTTTAAAGCCCTTTTGAGAGGCTACCAGCTCAGAAAATGCCGTTTGAAGGAATCGGAGGAATTACTACAAAATAGCTGTGAAGAGCCGATCGACGTAATTTTCGGTCACTTCGATCTCGACACGCCCCAAGTCTCTCCTGAAGTGCGACGCTCAGGAAGGAAAAGGAAATTTACTCAACTGCTCGACGTAAATCCCAAGAGAAAAAAGTATTAACAGTTTTATGTTTTTTTTCTCTCCTTTAAAAAAAAAAAAAAAAAAGAATAAAAAAAAAGAAACCTCTTGGAAGGGAGGTGTTGTGAGACCGTAACATACCTACAACATGGACTCTTCCAGGACTATATAAAGTATGCGATATAATACTCTAAGGGAAGAGGAGGAAAGAGAGAGAGAGTATTCTAATACCGTAGTATCAGCCGCGTACGACTACCAATATTGGACACTAGCACATAGTAAGCTCCGCTTACACTTACACTATCTTTGTAACCTTTTTGTTTAATATATCTTTCTGACCTCTAATCCGTGTTTTCCTTCCGTGGTCCCAAATTTGGGTCCACATCACTTTTGATTTCGTGCTAGAACAGCTATCAGTGCCCCGGGAGTTCCGTCTATCCAATTTCACTTACAAGGCTTTGGTTTTTCAGGCACTTTCCAGAAGTGCCGCACGCTGGGATCGACCCCTTCAGTCCGATAACATCAGGAAGACAAATCGACCATGGTGAGATTCGAACCCGGGTCACATGGTCAGAAATAGAACGTTCCCATATAACAAATAACATATAACAAATATATACTATTACATCATAGCATATATACTATTAACATATAATAAATATATGTTATTACCATATAGCATATATACTATTAACATATAATATATGTTATTACCATATAACATATATACTATTAACATATAAATATGTTATTACCATATAACATATATACTACTACCATATAACATATATACTATTAACATATAACAAATATATGTTATTACCATATAACATATCTACTATTAACATATAATATATGCTATTACCATATAACATATATACTATTAACATATGACAAATATATGTTATTACCATATCATACTTATTATAAAACCCAGGTTGTGTGTATGTCTGTTCGTTTATATATTGGATCGGATTTCCTACATTTTTCAACCGATTTCAACAAAACTTCACAGGACTACGTAAAATTACCTTGCAGTGGTTCTGACAGCGCCAAAAATTGGAAAAACACAATTGTTTTTGCACGAAATCAATTTGAAAACACGATTAAGAGACATCGCTATCACGAGAATGAAAGGGGGACAACTCATATCGAGTTATACTTATTATAAAACCCAGGTTGTTTGTTTGTGTGTGTGTGTGTGTGTGTGTGTGTGTGTGTGTGTGTGTGTGTGTGCGTGTTCGTTTATATATGGGATAGGATTTTCCGACATTTTTCAACCGATTTCAACAAAACTTTTTTTTGGCAGCCAGTGTTTCTTATTGTCTTGCACACTTTTTTCTTCATTTTTAAATTCAGAATGCTTTAAAAATTCCATTTATAAGACAATTGTTTATAATAAAATTCTATTCAATCGGTAGACTTATAACAAATGAAAACAATGTTTTTGTTTGAGTTTGGGTTTGACCAATTCGTAAAAAAAAAAAAAAAATGTAATTAAGACATGCGTGTCCGTCAACCTTAAACAATAATCTTTGCCAATTTTATTTTTCAGTCTTTATGATGGTCGATATTTGATCTATCTCTTACTGTTACATCCCCGGGCAACGCCGGGCTCTACTGCTAGTAACATATATACTATTAACATATAACAAATATATGCTATTACCATATAACATATATCCTATTAACATATAACAAATATATACTATTACCAAAAACAATGAAAGACCGAGCCAGATTAAAAGGAAAAAAAAAGAAAAGGAAGAGTATGGAATAGTAAAGGGACGTTAAAATAGACAGTTAAATATGAACGAAGTGTGCAAGAAAGGAAACTCAACGAATTGGCGTCGATTGAGAGACAGGAAAGGAAAAAAAACGAGTTGATTACGTTCTCTGTTACATGGCTAACACTGATAATTTAATTAAATCTGAAAAAGTCTCATCGTTTGGCCTAACTGAGAGTTATTTTCCCTTGACCCAAACATAATGCAGATCTCTAGATTAGATTCTGTGTCCGGGACATTCCATTGTAAATGTGAAGCTTCTAATATTAGTACCGTCTTGTAAATTGAATAAAAAGGGTTCTGTTTCCTACCCCCTGCATCAATGTAAATTATCGATATTCGATTATCACAGAGGCGCCCCTGTAAACTGATTGGATGGAATTGTAGATACATTCCGTTTTTTTTTGTTGTTTTTTTTTTTGTAATTGTTTTTAGATTCGCTATCCGCCTGTCAGGTTGGGACAAAGGTCTGTTGAATATATTGATTGATATCTAAATTATTATTCTTGTTCTATATGCCGCGGGTTATCATGGCTCTCCACAACTTCCTATCCTTTGTAGCCCTTAATAAATTTCTTATTTCTCTATTCCTCTCAATCGCTATCTGACATTCATTTACACGAATTTTGGTAGCTTATTCACAGCTGGCCACCATGTCTTCAATATGCCCCGTGGGTGTCAAATTTTCCAAGCCCCCTTTCCTCATTATGTGTCCTCGAACTTTCAGCTGTCTCTTTCAAATTCAAATATAAGGATCCTTTTTAAAACATACTCGGTACTCGCGGGTTCAGTCTATGGGATTCTCAGCATCCTTCTGTTGCCTTACATTTTCTTCATTTGCGAAAACGTTCACCCACTACAGGGCTCGAGAGCCGATCAAACTAGAGAGTTACCATTAAAATTGTTAAGATGAATGAGATATGATATGAGTGAAAGAGGAAGCAGGATAAAGTGAATATGATAAGTATAAGAAGTATAGATAATGAAACTTGATTTCAAGAAATTAAGATTGTAGTATCCAGGGAAGCACCCATGTGGGATTCTATCCCACAAAGTAACAATTCTTGGGAAAAAATAGCTGTCGAAATCTAATATTAGATTTGGAATACTGAGGAAAAGGGTGAGAGATTCGACTCCGTGGAAACTGCATGGCGCATCAAAGCAGTAAAGGCATGAACTGGATGTACTAAAGAAGGGAGTACATCTGAATTTGTTATGGAAATATTTATAGGGTATCTATGGGCTTGCGACAAAACGAAAGCCTCAATTTCAAGATCGGTAACCTTCTACACAGTTTAAATGGCGCTATACGATCTTCCTATAAGCTGTGATTACTAATTATCTATATCTTCATTTTAGAGTAGATAAAAAAAAAAAAAAACACATTCCTTGAAGACTTCCACTAGCAACAACGACTAAAATCGATAGTACGTAAATGTAGAAGAGAAAATAATGATATAATGAAAATGTAGACGTGTCACACCATCAAAAGAAAAAAAAAGATTGCAAGGGAACTCCAACCATTATTAGGAAGGACTATAAAACTTAGTGGACAATATATTAAAATTACCAACAATACTGATTTATAGCAAATTATTGCCCACAATTTCTGTTTATAGTAAAATTACCCGCAATACATTTCTATATAGTAAAATTATCAACTATACTAATTTATAGTAAATTGTCACCAACAATACCTATTTATAGTAAAATTGCCAGCAATACATTTTTATATATTAAAATTACCAAACAATACTGATTTACAGTAAATTATTACCAACAATAAATATTTATAATAAAATTACCATCAGTACCTTTTAATATATTGAAATTATCAACAATACTGATTTATAGTAAATTATTACCAACAATACATATTTAAAGTAAAATTTCCATCGATACATTTTTATGTATTAAAATTACCAACAATGCTGATTTATGGTAAATTATTACCAACAATACATATTTATAGTAAAATTGTCAGCAATGCATTTTTATATATTAAAATTACCAACAATTATGATTTATGGTAAATTATTACCAACAATACATATTTATAGTAAAATTGTCAGCAATGCATTTTTATATATTAAAATTACCAACAATTATGATTTACAGTAAATTATTACCAACAATAAATATTTATAGTAAAATTACCATCAGTACCTTTTAATATATTGAAATTATCAACAATACTGATTTATAGTAAATTATTACCAACAATACATATTTAAAGTAAAATTTCCATCGATACATTTTTATGTATTAAAATTACCAACAATGCTGATTTATGGTAAATTATTACCAACAATACATATTTATAGTAAAATTGTCAGCAATGCATTTTTATATATTAAAATTACCAACAATTATGATTTACAGTAAATTATTACCAACAATAAATATTTATAGTAAAATTACCATCAGTACCTTTTAATATATTGAAATTATCAACAATACTGATTTATAGTAAATTATTACCAACAATACATATTTAAAGTAAAATTTCCATCGATACATTTTTATGTATTAAAATTACCAACAATGCTGATTTATTGTAAATTATTACCAACAATACATATTTATAGTAAAATTGTCAGCAATGCATTTTTATATATTAAAATTACCAACAATTATGATTTATGGTAAATTATTACCAACAATACCTATTTATAGTAAAATTGTCAGCAATGCATTTTTATATATTAAAATTACCAACAATTATGATTTATGGTAAATTATTACCAACAATACAAATTTATAGTAAAATTACGATCAATACATTTTTATATATTAAAATTACCAACAATACATATTTATAGTAAAATTGCCAGCAATACATTTTTATATATTAAAATTACCAACAATACTGTTTTTATAGTAAATTATTATCAAGAATACATATTTATAGTAAAATTACCATCAATGCATTTTTATATAAGTGACACTAAGCCGTCGGCCCGTGGTCAACTCCCAGTCGCGGTGCGAAGCTGTAAGGTTTCTTCTACCGACGATTTGGGGTTGACTCTTTGTCGCTGCCACCAGTCTGTGTACCGGTCGTTCGGTGGTCGTCGCCACTCAACGAAATCCCCTGGTCAGGATACCAATATGTGGCACTTAGCCGTCCAGGGTCGAATCCAGTGGTCAAGGCACCAATATGTGGCACCAGAGTCGAGTTCTGGTCGTCGATATTAACGGCTTCACCAGCTGTACCGGTTCAATGCCAGCTCTATCATTCCTAGCTCACTTGCAACGTACGGTTACGGAAAATGTCTGTTTCGATCTCAAGTTTAACCTACCCACGTTGTGACTTTGATCTTAGGTAAACGAGATCAATCAGGCGTCGGGCCGTAGAGAAAGCTGAGTCCAGATTGAAGGTGACATTGCACAAGCGCAAAGAAAAAATAAAGGAAAGAAAAACCCAAGAGGTTCAAGTATGTTAAGAAATAACAATTCAACTTTATCCTTCTGTTATATACAGGAGCGTGTTTTTCTCCCAGCCCGTTTCCTACGAAATGTGACATTTCTATGTTTCAAGTAAATTGGTGCTTTAAGTCAACAGGTTTAGTTTTTAAGTGCTGGCTTAACTTCGTTCGTCAGTATAACTTGCTATGGGTAGGTTAGGTAAAGTCGGAGTTCGTGGAATCTTTCGGTCAGCTTCTGTGAGGCAACACTCTGGTTCCCGGTACTCGAACTGTCTCTGACTCTGTCCGGAGCTGAACTGCCGAACTCAACTCCCTATTCTCAACTGATCTCAACTTCTCTCTGGTGAATTTTATATTAGACAATGTCTCCAACCTTCAATTCTACTACCTTTCTTTCAGTATTCACGCTATCATTTCTTCTCTTCTGTGCCCTCTTTATTCTTCTTCTGGTCTGTACGAATATTTTATGCTGTTGTTCCAACAAAAGCTGATGATGATCTCCCCCCACCATATACTTTCTTCGGGGCTTCAACAAGTTATCCACAGGCAGGAGGACCACGTCTATGCCAAATAACATAAAGTATGGCGAAAATTTGGAGGTTTCGTTAATCGTAAACCTCACGGCCGCCAGTCACTGTGTCAAATACAGATCCCAAGTTTCTGTATTTTCTCTAGCCAGTTTAGCTAACACATCTCCCAAGGTTCTATGAAACCTTTCCACTTTAGCATTTTCTTGGGGGTGATATGGAAATGTTTTTATGTGCTCTATATTCAAACCTGTCAGCACTTCTCATCATGCTGTTTATATTCTCTGTGCCATTATCAGTGACAAGTTGCACAGGGGCGCCATACCTAGGGAAGATTTCACTTATTATCAAGTCGGCTACAGTTTTAGCCTTCTTGTCTGGTACTGCAAATGCCTCAGGTCAATTTGTTAGCCAATCAATAAAACTCACTATATAGTTATTTCTTTGTGCAGTTTTCCCATATGGTCCTGATACATTCATAGTTTCTCGAAGGGGAAGCTCGGCACATCCATCCCTTCCAATGGTGCCATTTCCTGCCTTCTACTCTGCGACTGGCACACTACACAACTCCGAACATAATTAGTGACCTCTCCGTACAATTTGGGCCAATAGTACTTTCTCCCAGTTTGGTCATATGCTCTATCAATTCCCATGTGCCCCAACCTCTCGTGGCACTGTTCTAATATCTCTGGCCTCAAACTTTTGGGCACATACAACTTGGCATTAACTTCCTCATCTCTACCTGAGAGATAATACCGCCTTTCATCTATCATTGCATACTTGGTGGTCTCACCTGCCTCCACCTTTTTTCTGAGAGCAGCTATCTCACTGTCTGTCTGTTCCTTTTCAATCCCTTCTGTCCAGTAAGGATCGGTCACCATCTGTGCGTCCCCTTCTTCGACTGATTCTAACATAGGGCGATCCTTTAACTTATTGGAGTTAATTACTCCGATTCTATAAGCTTTATCATCTACTCCCTGCTCTACTTTTACAGATCTTCTAGTTGTTTCGGTATTCTTGAGAGTAAATCGGCACAAGTATTTTCCTTCCCTGCCAAATTCTCTATCTTACAGTGGTAGACACTTAACTTTAGCGCCCACTGTTGAATCTTATAATTTCATCCATTCTGCCTGCAGTAGGTACTGCAAGGACCTGTGGTCAGTCTTTATAGTAAAGTCCGCACCATTCAAGTAGTAGTCCAGTTTTTGGAGAGCATACATGACAGCATATGCCTCTCTTTCTATTACTAGCCATCTCTGTTGTGTCTCTGAGAGCTTATGAGAGAGAAAGTATATCGGTACTTCCTCTGGTATGCCTGGCACTGGTCCTTCTTTATCGGAACACGGCTGAGTGAGAACCGCTCCTACACACTGCTCACTGGCATCAGTGTATAGCACCATGGGCTTGCTGAGGTCTGGGTACGTCAGCAGTGGAACGGCTGTCAGCTGCCCCTTTAAGGTATCAAATGCCCGTTGGCAGTCCTCTGTCCATTTGAACCTAACGTATTTCTTCGTCAGTGCTACTAGGGATATGACAATTCTCGAGAATGCCGAGACGAATCGTCGGTAGTACCCTATAGCTCCTATAAATCCTCTCACTGACATAGGTTCTGACATTTCCCTTATAACTTTCACCTTATCCAGGTCGGGCTTAATACCTTTGCTGTTTATAACAAAGCCCAAATATCTAGTCTCATCCTTCAGAAACTGATATTTCGATAATTTTAATTTTAAACCGTGCTTTCTTAGTCTTCCCAACACTTGTTTTAGATGGAAAAAGTGTTCTGGTGTTTCTGAAAATATCAGAATATCATCTAAATATGTCATGGCAAAACTCTCGCATCCCCCTAACACTATTGACATAAGTTGTTGGAAGATTCCTGGGTCATTAACCAAGCCGAATGGCATCACCCTGAACTGAAACAGTCCCAGGTGACACGCAAATGCGGCCTTTTCCTTGTCAGCCTCATACCTGCCAATACCCGGACCTCAAGTCCAACGTGGAAAAGTACCTCGCTTTCCCTAATAATGCCAATATGTCATCAATTAGTGGCAATGGCACCACCAAAGTCTTACATATGGAATTCAGTTTCCTAAAATCCACACAAAAACGGTGCCCGCCATCTTTCTTGTCTACTATCACGATTGGGAAGCTCCATAGGGAAATTGATCTTTCTATCATCCCAGCTTCCAACATCTTTTTCACTGCCTCTTCCACTAGGGGCCTCTTATGAATAGGTGTTCTATAAGGCTTCAATTTCACAGGGGAGTGATCGATCTTCATTTTTACAGTGTGGGTCTGGCCTAATATATTAAAATTACCAACAATACAGGATTTATCGTAAATTATTACCAACAATACATATTTATACTAAAATTATCATCCATTGATTTTATATATTAAAATTGCCAAAAATACTGATTTATAGTAAATTATTACCAACAATAAATATTTATAATAAAATTACCATCAATGCATTTTATGGTCTGTCTATATTTCTGAGATGAGGTATTATGTACAGTATTTACATTAGTCGGACTATTGTCCTCATCTTTGTCGCCATATTTGTCACAACGTTTCGGCCGTTGTACGCTCCGGCCTTCTTCAGGTGGTTGGAATTTCGAACTGAACCCTTTATTTCGATCACTGGGGCAGACTGTTCCAATTCCACGTGCCATGTTTGATGTTTGAGTTATCTCCTGCTAATTTTCCCTCTGAAAGTTCTCCACTGCCTTAACCAGGTATTGAACTCACCTTCTTTGGGTCTGTCACTGGATCTAACCAACGCCTTTATCCACTGTGCCATGTATCCTTGAGGACGGAAGGTGAGTTCAATACCCGGTTAAGGCGGTGGAGAACTTTCAGAGGGAAAATTAACAAGAGATAACTGATAACTGACATTCATCAAACATGGCACGTGGAACTAGAACAGCCTACCCCAGTGATAGAAATAAAGGGTTCAGTTCGAAATTCTAACCACCCGAAGAAGACCGGAGCGTACAACGGCCTAAACGTTGTGACAAATATGGCGACAAAGATGAGGACAATAGTCCGACTAATGTAAATACAATACATTTTATATATTAAAATTACCAAAAATAATGATTTATAGTAAAATTACCATCAATATATTTTTAAAGCAAAATGACCAGCGATATGTTTTATCTGTAGTTGAAGGCATACATTTTTTTATACAGTAAGAGCCACTCGAGGTAGAGGCTTAGTTAGGAGATAGTTTATACAGATAGGGAGGCGGGAGATAACGGTTAACTTTAGACTTGAACACGTGAAGATTGCAGTTATTCGGGAAACATCCCTTTGGGAGACTGTTCCACCTGGCAATGGTTCTCGGGAAGAAGCTGTTTAAGTGGAACTTACTTCACATCGATGGAATACAGAGGGGATGTGGGTGGTTTGTTACTATGTAAGCGTCATGGCAGGTCCTAGCCGTGAGGTCAGACCTGGTGGAACCAGGAGATGGAGTTCGTCCGAGCACTTTCTATAGTAATAGAGAGAGAGCAGTGAGAGACTCACCGCATCCTTCGTGGGAGAGAGAGGTTGGAAGGCGGAAAATAATTCTTCTCCAGCAAGGACGCTTTTGAACTGAAAGGTGTGGTCTGGGCAGCTGCAGCCCAAATATGGCAACACTAGCCCATTTTCGGCCTGATCTGGCTCTTATAAACTTAGAGGATAGCATGATAAGTCAGGTACTTATTGGAGTGGTACAGGAAGCCGATCATTTTACCTGCATTATTGGCGATGGAACATATATAGGAATTTGAGGTCGGGTGCGAATTTGAGGCCCGGGGGCCACTCGAGGTAGAGAGTTACGTTAAGGGTTAGTTTATATGGATAGGAGGGGAAGATAACGGTTGACTCTCTAGGTATGAACAGGTTAAGGAAACATCTTTTCAGGAGTCTGTTCCATAGGACAGTTGTTGGCGGGAAGAAGCTGTTCTAGTGGAACTTCTCAGCGAGTGAATACGGAGGGAATGTGGGGGGGTTGCTTTTAAGGAAAAAGAAATAAATTATGTAATGTTAATGAAAATTCATTAAATTAAGTATGCCACGTATGCAAAACAAATAATGTACCGAGGATTTTTTAATCGCTGTTGCATGATGATTCTTTCTCTTCTAATGTCATTCTCAACTTTTCCGCATTTCGTTTTGTTTTTGTTCTTGATTTTTTTTTAAACGGAAGACACTTTTTAACTCTGCGTGCGTTATTGCAATTTCCATAGCTGAATGAGTAATAAGTGGGAAAAATTTAAATCTGCATGGCACTTTACTCCAATTGGCTCATTCGCTTGCTTAAACTCAACGTTGATTCTGATTCCGCAGAACTGGGTTGGGTGTGAAAAAGTATTTGTTGTTAACATTCTTTTTTCATTCGGTTTTTCTAGTTACGAGTCCTTTTTTAAAGCTGATTGTTTTGTGTTCATTTTGTTTATTTCTTTTTTCGTAATAGATTTAATGTTTAGTATAGAGCTTAGAAAAAATTCTCAGTGTAAGATAGGCAAGAAGTAAGGCATGTAGCAGCATCAGCACGGCAAAGGACACTCCTTTAAAGGCAAGGAAGGGCAAAATATTTTAAGTCAAGTGATAGCGATTGCTGTATGAGCCGTACGATTTTTGAATCAAGCACGGGCAACGCCGGGCCATGCTGCTAGTCAGTCAGTTACATATCACCCAAATAGTTCAAATATACACATCAAAATCATGTCCAGATATGAGGGATTCCGGATATGAGGGATTCCGGATATGAGGGATTCTACTATACTATGCTCTTAAAATTGATAGCATCTTTTGTTACACTATTACTATTATTCAAAAGTCTTCACAGGTGTATCGTAGGTTTTATTTTCTGATTATTATATTAATATGTAGTAATTCTGTTTATTAATAAGGAAAGAAAAAAGATTCCCCACTTTATAATCAGAGTAAACGTATATTAATACTATTGATTAGCGTTACAAATTCGCAAACTTTAGAGCTTTACCAAATGCAGTGGATCCTCAAGTTACGACAGAATTCCTTTACTATGATGCATCGTAACGGGATTTTCCGTGTAAGTCGGAACATAACCGCGATTTTCCATGGATAAGCAAATACTTAACTCACCTATGCTAACGCAACATTAAAATAATAATCGAGAAAATAACACATTTCAATGAGATATGTTAACATAATTAGGACTTAAACACATAGAGGGCAAATGTAATACACATAATGAGACATATGGTTAAAAAAAACACATAGAGGGTAATAAGTACAGTTAAAATTTACGTATTAATTTGCGTATTAACATACGTATTTCCATACATACGCATGGCAATACGTATGGCTAAAAACACAGAGAGGGCAAATATAATACATATGATGATACGAAAAGGGCACCTCGGCGTGGTGTAATGGTAGCAAGCATGTCTCGTTAAAGCAATTACGACTGAGTAGTGAGTTTGATCCTTGCAGGGGGTTCCATACTTTTGGTCTTGTGCCGCAACTAAACTACGCTTAGTATATCACTATAATAAAATTGTTTTAAGTTGTTTGCATATTTATTGCCAGTGGTGTCATTGGTTCTTGGTAGATGAGATGACGAAGCTTGAGATCTTGTCTCTCGTGTAGTAATCAAAAGCAGGAGCAAATCTGGGAATGAAAGAAAAATAAATTTGTGTTTCTATTGGGAATTCGCCAACTTATAGTTTAACAAGAAAATGGCCTTATCTCTTATAGGGAAACTCAATATGTATGCATATATATATATATATATATATATATATATATATAGATAGATAGATAGATAGATAGATAGATAGATATTAAAAAGAGAGATACTGCAAACGTTTTTAAGCAACAGTCGAACGACTTAAGCCAAGCAACTGGCCAATGTTTGTCATTTTCAGGGCATTTAACCATTTCTAATTTCACTTTCATGGCGATGTTGATATAATCTGATATAACATCAGCAGACAAATAGATGTATAGATATCTCTTCTATCTACCTTTGACTCCCCACTAAGCTGCGTTGTGTGATACAAGGTATATTTGTTTTAACATGGGGAAACCGAGTCTCTCCACTCAGGCCACTGGTCAATTTCTTGACTTAACTATTTATAGCCAGTAAAAAACCATTGGATGGAACAGATCCAAGAATTCTGCCAAAGCAGTGTAGAGGTCAGCATGAAACAGATACTACAACAGTATCTCCTCTGTCCCAGGCAGCTATCTCCCCCAATAAACTTGGCCTTGTGCTTTATCCAACTGCAAGTCAAAAAAACACGCGACGGAAAAGATCCGAGGATTCTGCCCAAGCGGGCGGGGCTGGGGAACATGAAACAGATACTACAACAGCATCTTTTCTGCCCCAGGCGGCAACACCCCTACCAATGTATAGTGAGTTTCCAAGCATAGCTTAGATGTGGCACAAGGTCGGAAATATGAGGCACCTAGTGAGGATCGAATTCACTACTCAGTCGTAATTGTTCTAGTGAGACAAGTTTGCTAACCATTACACCCCCTCGAAGTGCCCCTCCGCGAAATGTATAGTGATTTTCCAAGCGTAGCTTAGATGTGGCACAAAATGTTTGGAAGGAAGCTCTCATCAATATTAGAAAGAGCTATAACATTCAGTGGACTTGAGAAGTGCTGATGGTAGGCAAAAAATTTTATGATGTTTAATACAAAACAGTATAATAAGGAAAGAGGGTGTAGAGAATTTGACACTTACAGGTTAATATTAAAGGCCAGAAGGGTAGATGGAAATAGTAAGTAACCTAATTAATGAGCTTGAGTAAAAAATAAATATTGCTAAGAGCTACAAAGCAGAGGAAGTTGTGGTGAGCTATGACCTTCCTAATGAGCTTGTGTAAATGGATGATAGAATAGGGTCTGGAAAAGAGAGTAAAAAGACAAAATTTGCAAAGAGCTAGAAAGGATAGGAAGTTGTGGAGAGAACTAAACCTATCTAACGAGCTTGTGTAAATACAAATAGAACGGAGACTGGAAGGGGAGAGTAAAAAGAGAAACATTGCTGAGAGCTACGAAGCAGAGGATGTTGTCGAGAGCCATGAACGCTCACGCCCTGAACGAATGCGCAACATAAATGAATGAAGCTATCGTGTTGGTTGTTATAGTGACATGTTTTCTATTATAATTTTTGAAATAATTAAGTTGTTTTCACTCGATCTTAAAGAAAACCTTTAGATGGAAATTCCCATCAGTAGGAGAAGGAGCGATAACTGCTACTGGGCTTGAGATGCGTATTTTCAGGAAAATACTCATCTCAAGTCCAGTAACAGTTATTACTGCGGTGAAAGATTTGATAAATTTGAACTGATAATAACTGAATGTAGAATGTTTCATGTATAGAAACAGCTAATATCACTATCTACACGGTGGAGTAATGGATAGCGGCTTGGATTGAGGAATCGAAGAGCCGAGTTCGAATTCCAGTTGAATCCATTACATTAACTTACGTGCTAATACCCTTGGGAAAGGTATGAATCCTCTCCCTCCAGCTATGGGTAAAATAGCAGGACAGACTGGGTTCTATAGCCTTGGATGGCAACTGGTCTAGGAGAAGGACAACTCTGAATTCAAACCTGCGGAGGAGGGTCGTTTGGGAACCTTGGGGCTTTCGGTGCACCAGGTCTCTGTATTCGTCCTTCAAAAATGTGGATGGTCCTGCACGAGGCCTTCACCACTATAATCAAATCTCATGTGCCGGTGTCGGGCTGTCGGTTTCCTAGAAACTGATCTGCTTAACCCTCATACGTCGAATCTCGACGGGAGAGTCGATTATATATATATATATATATATATATATATATTATGAAATGGACAAAGTTCGACAATTGTTTTAAGACATTTTTATGTTTATACATTCTTTTTATAGATACTAATATTTAAGTAAATGCTCTGTTTTATAATAAACAGTATTAATAACATTTACCGGCATGAATGTCCGAGAAATTTTCATAGAAAATATTCGTCCTCCGACAGGAATCGAACCTGTATCCTATACGAAACCGTCATTTATCCTGGCGTGACTTAACAGATACGCCAGATACGCTTTGAGCAGATATGAATGTACGTGAGAGATTAATGGAAGATTGAAGTTTAAAAGCAGTAAAATCGACCTTGCCAATCGAACGATTCTCCGTGGCTACTCTTAATATATATATATATATATATATATATATATATATATATATATATATATATATATATATATATATTTAAATAGCAGACAACTTTAAGGTTCACCATTTCTACAGCCCTTTTAAAGGACTGCGGATCATCAGACTTTACTTCCAAATCTGATGATCCGCAATCCTTTTAAAAGGGCTGTGGTGAAATAATTTATTACATGGAACCTTAAAGTGGTCTGTTTTTTATTTAAATTATTTGGCTCTGGATTTACATTGAGCTCTCTGGATTTTATCCTCCTTAGGTTTACACATACGGATTACCGAGTTTTTCATAAACTATCTATCTATCTATCTATCTATCTATCTATCTATATATATATATATATATATATATATATATATATTATTTTAATATATTACATCGAAAACATGTCAAAATCGCTTATTTGATTGGTTGATGTAAGCAAAGCCCACAAATCTTATAACCACCCCTCCTCTTTTCTTTTTTTATCCTAAAAAGAAGCTGTATTTTGCTTTTAAATCTGATTAAATCGTCCACTCACCGGTAATTTACAATCGCCTGATGACATGCATTGTATACGCATCGAAACACGACTGCAATTGTGTAGCGATTTTGACATGTTTTGCGATGTCATATCTTACAATAAAGAAAATTGTTTCTACATTGTATTGAGCCCTCTTTAAAATTAAATGTTACGAACGTTGGAATTGTACTCTATTCGTTTTCATCTTACCTGAATATTCAGAATAAAGTCTCTAACTCTTATAAAAAAGATAATAACTCTAGACACCTATTCTCCATACACAGAGAAACTGCTGAATTCGCATTTAAATATAATGTTGCTGATAGAATGGGTACAACTCATTTAAAAGACACCTACCTACTTTTTAAAACCATACAACTTTCAAAATAATCTACATTCTAGACTAATAAATCCCTCCAAATCAGAGTTAGGAATAATTTCTAAAAAATATCCTAAAAAGAATAAACACATCTATATGAGAAAAAATACCCCTTAAACCTTTGGAAAGATTCATCGGACGCCATTAACTGGTTCCAAAATCTAAAATCTAAAAATAAAGCTTCTTTTATTCAATTAGATATTATCGACTTCTACCCCTCCATTTCTAAAGATTTATTAGAAAATAGCTTAAGTTTTGCTAAAAATTATACTCGAATTACTGACGAAGAAATAAAAATCATAATGGACTCTAGACAGTCTATACTAAGACTTAATGACACTACTTGGATTTTAAAAAAAAACAGAGATAATTTCGATGTCCCAATGGGAGCATTTGATTCAGTTAAAATAGCAGATTTAATAGGTATATACATTTTAGATATCCTAAGCAGATTCCTTAACCCCCAAAATGTAGGGCTATACAGGGATGATGGACTTATTGTTATGCCTAATACCAATGGTCTTCTAACATCCCAACTACAGAAGAAAATAATTAAGGCCTTCAAATTTCTGGGATTTAAAATCGAAATATTAGGTTGGTGCAAAAATAATGACGTAATAATGTCGTTTTTTGACGTATTTTTTAACGTCAAAAAACGACATTATTACGTCATTATTTTTGCACCAACTTAATATCATCCAACCTAAAAATCGTAAATTTTCTAGACGTAACATTTAATCTCGACAATAACACCTACAAACCCTTCCAAAAGGAAAACCAATCGCCCATATACATAAATATCAACTCAAACCACCCGAAAGCAATTATAAACCAAATTCCAAATACAGTAAATACAAGAATAAACAAACTGTCTTTTAGTAAAACAATTTTTAACCAAAATAAATCGACATATAATCAAGCCCTACTAAAAAGTAAATTTAAACAAACATTAAATGATATAGATAAATCAATTAATAACACATCCACTAAGTCCAAAAATAGGAAAAGGAAAAATATATGGTTCAACCCACCTTTCTGTAAACTATCTAGTATTAATATATGGAAATACTTCCTAAAGCTAATAGACAAACATTTTAGTAAAAATGAACTACTGAAAAAGATGTTTAATAAAATGAATTTAAAAATTAGTTATTGCATGAGCAATGTAGAAAAAAAGATTATAAGCTCTCACAATAGCAGAATTATTAGAGAATTTCACAATAATCAATTACAAAGGGATCTTAATGCAAACCAAAAGAAAACATCTACATGTAATTGCAGGGCAGAATCCGATTGTCCAGTAGAAGGAATATGCATTGCATAAAGCGTGATATACGAAGCTACAATTTTCCCCAAGGAAAATATAAAACAGAAAAAGATATATATAGGGGTATCTGCGGGAAATCGGAAGCAACGTTTTTATAACCATCCCCAGTCCTTCACAAATGGATCTAAAAACACCAAACAACACTATCAAAACATTATTGGGATTTGTTGGAGAGCGGCTTAACCCCACAAGTAAAATGAAAAATCGTCTTTAGGGCTCGAACTCCAATAAATTTCAGAGACCGATGTGACCTGTGTATAAAAGAGAAGATCCTAATGATAAAGCCAAAAGATCCTGATATATTACTGAACCATAACGAGTTAATTTTTAAATGTAGACATAGAAACCATCAAAATCTAACTCAATATATTTAGAAAAAATATATACGAAGGAAAATATTGTGTTATTTTTGGATTTGGAAATGATTGTATGCACACATGTGTGCGGATAAATAATTGTATGTATACAAATGTGTAGATGGACTTGGACATAGATATGTGGATTTATGTGTATATGTGTATTTGTATAAATGTGTATATATACATATGTATGTGTATATTTATTGCAGGCGCATATGTAAAATATATATATATGTGTGGATATGTGTATTCGTAATTTTAGGTAGGTATATGTGTATATCTATCGAGTCATGTATATAGGATTGCATGTGGTCTGTATATGTATATGTATATATATGTAAGTATTTGTGAGTTCGTATATATAATATGTGTGAATATATGTAGGATATAGTAATATGAATATATATGTATATATAGGTATATATGGGTATAGATATGTCTTTATATATATATATATATATATATAGAGAGAGAGAGAATTCTAATGGAAGGACATACAGTTCTTTTATTAATGTTTAATATTACTTTCTCTTTAAATATTCTCCAATTAGAAATGTGAGGTTGAAATTTTTAATCATCAGGAGGTAATTTGATTCTAAATTGATAATTTAATTTAAATTGAAATATATTACACCTTAACTATCAGTCTTGACAGTAAAAGTATTAAAATTTTTGATATTTAAACACTTAAGTCACCACCTAACGTTAAACATTAAATGTAAAATTTAAGGACAAATTTAAATAGATATGAATATGTGTAAATATTTGTAAATGTATGTGTAAGTATTTATATATGAATATGCATAAGTACCTGTATATATCGATACATATGTGTGTAATTGCACATGTAAATGAACGTATGTATGTGTGAGATTTACATAAATGTATATGTGGTATATATATGAAAAAAAAAATTTTCAATATTACCTTCAAATATTACTCCATCATAATTTGAAACCTAAACTTTAAATAAGAAAGATTGCCCATCGAAAAATAGTTACAGATTACATTCATGAATTAGACTCAAACTGATAAAGATGTTACCTTAACAGTCATTTACAATATTAAAAGATTACTATTAGTAAACTTTTATATTTTAAATATTTTTTAATGTGTTTTTTATTAATGTGTTTTTAAATATAGTATTTAATCATATTAAATCCCTTAATTGTTTGTAAATAAGTTAAATATTTAAATTGATAACAAGCATTAAATTAATTTCTTCGTGGATTTTTTTAAACATTTAAATTACTATCAAATGTTAAAATCTGTTTTTTTTTTTTTACCTAAATTGCTATAACTATACCAGGCCTCTTCTTCCTCCGTAAAACCTAAATACATCTTCTT
Source organism: Acanthosepion pharaonis (assembly GCA_903632075.3). NCBI lineage: Eukaryota > Metazoa > Mollusca > Cephalopoda > Sepiida > Sepiidae > Acanthosepion > Acanthosepion pharaonis. Next base: position 208,021 of record CAHIKZ030005103.1, on the reverse strand, counting down.
TCTCTTGACTTCCCCCTTTTTATCTTTTTTCTTTTTCTCTCTTCTCTCCGGCAAAGCGGTCTAGGAGAATTCAAGACCTGAGGGCCGAAGGCAACTCATTGCATATTCTGTGGTCTTCAGTTGTCGGTCAAGAGCTTGGAGAGGAGAAGGGCGCCATCAAGCTATCATAAAGCACACAGAGTGGATCATTGGGAAGAAGAATCGTCGGTTAAAAAAGGAGCATTACCAATTTTTAACATTTGTCTATTCCTTTCTGGCTCTTTTAATAGGTGTTGACTTTTTAAGGCAGAAAAACGTTTATCGTTTTGGAGAAGGCCTGGCAATCATTTTAGCCTCGTAGCAATAAGTGCATTCATGTGTTTATAAAATCTATAATACCTACGCGGTATAAAGATCTATCTATCAAATTGGAAAATTTTCTTTTGTTATAAACCAAACCGGAACACTTCAATTAAATTAGGATCGGAAAAGTATAACTGCGCATGCGTCGCTTTTGCAGAAGATGCATTTGAAAGAAAACA
>CAHIKZ030005103.1:180000-202500 GCA_903632075.3 Acanthosepion pharaonis | reverse complement strand
AACAATATTCGTTTCTCAAAAAGTGTAAATTATTTACGACCAATCTAATATTTTCACATAACTAAGCGGAACAACTTTGCAATTTACCATTTTTCATCAATTCTCCTCGACGGCGTTCCAGATGTAATCAGTACTTAATTCGGTATCGATGCTGAAGAAACACCTATATCAGATGTTCTCAACCAGGGGTAAATTTACCCCGGGGGGGGGGGTAAAAATTATATAGTTGGGGGTAAATAATTGAAGTACCTGATAATTTAAAAAAAACCCGCCTGAAAGCCGATGCTGATATGAGAGTAGCATTATCAGAAACAGCTCCTCGTATAAACAAACTGATTGACTCAATGAATCAAGAGGTGTTCCCATTGATAATGCTTCTGCTGTTTCTGTTCATTATTTTATTGTAATACAAATTAACTTCATAATTTTCTATTTAGAAAACGTTTGATTTTCTTCTTTTTTTGATACCAATGTATAATACTATTTTTATACAAAACCTAAAGTCTTAAACAATAAAAAGGTTCTTTCTGACCTTCTTGTTTTTCTGTCACTTTATGACATTGATGTACAAATGAATGATGGATTACTAATTTTTTGATCAGAATAATGAATTTTTACTAATTTTTAGTATCTGTCAGTACTTTTTATTTCTGTTTTGGTATTTTTACTAATGACTAATTTGCACAATTTTTAGTCACAAATTACTCAGTACTAATCATAATCATTCATTCCAAAAAAACATTTTTTTAGTATTTTCCAAAAAATTTTTAAATTGCCAAAAACAAAAATACTAAAAAAAATTTTTTTTTGAATGAATGATTATGATTAGTATTAATTTGTAGATCTACTAATACAGCGGATAAAATGAATAATTTTTTATTAATGACTACAAACGTGAATAAAAATACTGAATTTTATACAGAGTACTAACTTATACTAAAAAATTAGTAGATTAGTACTAAATAAGAAATCAGTATTTTGAGTGTCGCTTAGTATTTTTTTAGGCAGTATTTTGATAATTCTTACGCCTCCAAAATAAAAACCCCAAAACTGTTTTTTCACCTTTCATGAACATGGCAGATGCTAACCTCTAGGAGGGTGACTCATTGCGCCTTACCGGACTAACGTTTTCCGATGACATAAAATGGAAAGATTGTATTAAATCAATTGCTAGATCAGTTTTTCTCGCCGGGGTCTGTCAAACAAATTTATAAATCTACCATTTGTCCTTACACTGAATATGACTGCACATCTGCTCTGGTGCTTCTGTTATATAAACGCTGCTCTCCTTTAATTGTCTGAGTGAACCTGTTTCGCCTTCCATCGGTATGGCTGATGCTAACCTTCACGAGATTGACTCATTGATCCAGGGCATTTACATAAGGAATTCTACTAACTCTTTCATTGTGCTCCTTTTTTTCTCTCTTGCTTTACCAGCATTCAGCTCACCGGACATTACGGTCTTTGGAAGACAATGATCTTACTTCCACGATAACCAACCAATTGTAGTTGTATATCATGTAGCTATGTTTTAATCATGGAGGCATTTGCACTCTTGGAAATTTCTGAATTTATGAAAAATTATCTCCGGTGCACTCTGATGGAACGCAAGCAGTGCTGGTGAAAGTCTTCAAGCAGGCGTAGATGGCTTTGGTATATGACCCAAGATTCGGCACCATATTGACGACTTTTTTTTTTTTTTTTTTAAGCATTTCACCCCAAGCAAGGCGGGAAGCCACTAGGACGCAAGGGGTTACAGAAAATTTATAGCAAGATCAGATAGAAGTGATAGAAGAAAGGATGAGGGTAGTGGATAGATCAAGGCAACTGGAGATGTCGATTGACACTACACTTGAATAGCTGGAGATTATAGCTCACAGGGAAACAGGAATAGAGAAGGGAGTTCCACAGGTGGGAGGTGCGAGACATGAAGCTATTAGAGTAGAAGAGACGGCTAGATTTAGGAGTTTCGACAGTGAAGGGGTGGGAGCGGGATGCCAGCCTCGTAGGGCGCTGGAACTCATGACGTCTGGGAACCAGCGAATGCAGCTCCTCGGAGCAATTTCCATGAAAGTATTTGTAGAACAGACAGAGGGAAGCGACGGCGCGTCTGTGAGAAAGTGACTGTAGACGAGACGCCAGGGCATGGCCAACCATATTGCATATCCGCCTCTGGAGCCTATCAAGAACCGCGAGGCAAACAGAAGGGGCGCCAGATCATATATGGCAGCAATACTCAATGCAAGGGCGAATTGTGGATTTGTAGATCTGACTTGGCACTACGATTACTTTATAGACCTTTAATTTAATAAACCTTTACAAACAAATCTGAGTTTCTTTGTCGAGATTGTTATCAGTGTATATAACGGATTGCGTATAGGTAAAGTCCTGAATGACGTTCAAATTTGTTATGATGATGAATACAAAAGAGTACCTTGTTTACATGATGGGGTGATGGTTAAATACGGTTGATAGTATCCTTCAGATTGATTTCTCAACCGAAGAAATCGGTAGCCTTTGCATTATGTACGATTAGGTCTTTGAACAGAATCTATTCGTTTTGGTAATCGGGAGCATTTTTGGGACATTATCTACAGCGTCATTCCCATTAATGACCTATTCTTCAAAACTGATTCATTAATGGGTTATTTTTTTTATATTTCCAACCGTCTCCCATATTGACCTCACGAGCATGATCTATTCCGGCATTATTTTGACGTCATTGGCTAGTTGAGCATCAAATAAGAGTCGGGGAGGAGACGGGTGGAAAATAAAATGAAATTATTTTTTGAATTTTATTGAATTATTTTTGGTAGGTTTCAGAACAAATTTTCAAAATTCTCACAGTTGATATTTAAAAAAAGAAGAAGAAATTTTATTAAACAAAAGAAAGTGCTACGATATACAAAAATCATAAGAAATTGATAAATATTTATTAGATTATTACTGTGAACCGGTTGCGTTTACTTCTTTTCTGCTACAAATGTCATAAAATGTTCAGACATGCAAGCATCATGCACAATTATTTTTAAGCTTATATAATTGTAAATCCGAATTGCTAAATTATTCCTTCCGCAAAAAAAATAAAAAATAAAATAAAGAATAAAAATAAAAAATAAACAAATAAAATAAAAAATAAAAATAAATTGCTAAATTATTTCTTCCACAAAAAAGTAAAATATAAAATAAAAAATAAAATAATAAAAAAATTAAAATATAATGCTAAATTACTTCTTCAGCAAAAAAAATAAAAAAAAAAAAAAAAAATAACAATAAAAAAATAAAAATAAGAATAAATTGCTAAATTATTTTTCCGTAAAAAATGAAATAAAAAATAAAAATAAAAAAAATGAAAAAGATAAAAAAAATAAAATTAAAAAAATAAAATTAAAAAATAAAATATATTGTTAAATTATTTCTTCCGCAAAATCAATAAAATAAAATATAAAAATAAAAAAATAAAAAAAAAGTAAAAAATAAAAATAAAGAAATAGAAAAATAAAAAATAAGAATAAAACATTAAAATAAATTGCTAAATTATTTCTTCCGTAAAAAAAATAAAATAAAATATAAAAAAAAAAAAAAAAAAGATAAAAAATAATGATAAAAAGATAAAAAATAAAATAAAAATAAAATAAATTGCTAAATTATTTCTTCCGCAAAAAAAAAAATAAAATAAAAAATAAAAATAAAAAAATAAAGAAAATAAAAAATAAAAAAAATAGAATAAATTGCTAAATTATTTCTTCTGCAAAAAAAAAAAAAAAAAATAAAACATAAAAAAATATAAGATAAATTGCTATATTATTTCTTCCACAAAAAAAAAAAATAAATAAAATAAAAAATACGGTTACAAAACGAAAAAAAAAAAAAACATTTGAAAAAATATTTACCCCTTCGCTCTGAACCATTTGTTATATAGGAATAAAGTGTCGCTGCCGACACTTGAGTTTGAACATAGATCGCCAGTGAGCAAACAGAGGCGATCCCATTATTGAATTAATTAGACTACGTGACAATAAAGGAAACGTCTATATGTAGGAACTCGCGTGATGTCTAGATCGATCGCCAATTCTAGTCTATCCTCCTTTACTATACAGATCACCATTTCTATTCTATCCTCTATTATTATACGGATCACCATTTCTATTCTATCCTCTATTACTATACGGATCACCATATTTCTATTACTATACGGATCCTCTATCCTCTATTACTATATGGATCACCATTTCTACTCTATCCTCTATTACTATACGGATCACCATTTCTATTCTATCCTCTATTACTATACGGATCACCATTTCTACTCTATCCTCTATTACTATACGGATCACCATTTCTACTCTATCCTCTATTACTATACGGATCACCATTTCTATTCCATCCTCTATTACTATACGGATAACCATTTCCATTCTATCCTCTATTACTATACGGATCACCATTTCTATTCTATCCTCTATTACTATACGGATCACCATTTCTATTCTATCCTCTATTACTATACGGATCACCATTTCTATTCTATCCTCTATTACTATACGGATCACCATTTCTATTTTATCCTCTATTACTATACGGATCACCATTTCTATTCTATCCTCTATTACTATATTGATCACCATTTCTATTCTATCCTCTATTACTATACGGATCACCATTTCTATTCTATCCTCTATTACTATACGGATCACCATTTCTATTCTATCCTCCATTACTATACGGATCACCATTTCTACTCTATCCTCTATTACTATACGGATCACCATTCTTTCCTCTATTAATTCTATCACCATTTCTACTCTATCCTAATTACTATACGGATCACCATTTCTATTCTATCCTCTATTACTATACGGATCACCATTTCTATTCTATCCTCTATTACTATACGGATCACCATTTCTATTCTATCCTCTATTACTATACGGATCACCATTTCTATTCTATCCTCTATTACTATACGGACCATTTCATTCTATCCTCTATTTATACGGATCACCATTTCTATTCTATCCTCTATTACTATACGGATCACCATTTCTATTCTATCCATCCCACCATTACTCTATCCTCTATTATACGGATCACCATTTCTATTCTATCCTCTTTTACTATACCTCTGATCACCATTTCTATTCTATCCTCTATTACTATATTACTATTTTCTATTCTATCCTCTATTACTATACGGATCACCATTTCTATTCTATCCTCTATTACTATACGGATCACCATTTCTATTCTATCCTCTATTACTATACGGATCACCATTTCTATTCTATCCTCTATTACTATACGGATCACCATTTCTATTCTATCCTCTATTACTATACGGATCACCATTTCTATTCTATCCTCTATTACTATACGGATCACCATTTCTATTCTATCCTCTATTACTATACGGATCACCATTTCTATTCTATCCTCTATTACTATACGGATCACCATTTCTATTCTATCCTCTATTACTATACGGATCACCATTTCTATTCTATCCTCTATTACTATACGGATCACCATTTCTATTCTATCCTCTATTACTATACGGATCACCATTTCTATTCTATCCTCTATTACTATACGGATCACCATTTCTATTCTATCCTCTATTACTATACGGATCACCATTTCTATTCCATCCTCTATTACTATACGGATCACCATTTCTATTCCATCCTCTATTACTATACGGATCACCATTTCTATTCCATCCTCTATTACTATACGGATCACCATTTCTATTCTATCCTCTATTACTATACGGATCACCATTTCTATTCCATCCTCTATTACTATACGGATCACCATTTCTATTCTATCCTCTATTACTATACGGATCACCATTTCTATTCTATCCTCTATTACTATACGGATCACCATTTCTATTCTATCCTCTATTACTATACGGATCACCATTTCTATTATCCTATTACGGATACGGATCACCATTTCTATTCTATCCTCTATTACTATACGGATCACCATTTCATTCTATCCTCTATTACTATACGGATCACCATTTCTATTCCATCCTCTATTACTATACGGATCACCATTTCTATTCTATTCTATTACTCTTTCTATTATCCTATATTACTATACGGATCACCATTTCTATTCTATCCTCTATTACTATACGGATCACCATTTCTATTCTATCCTCTATTACTATACGGATCTATTTCTATTCTATCCCTATTACTATACGGATCACCATTTCTATTCCATCCTCTATTACTATACGGATCACCATTTCTATTCTATCCTCTATTACTATACGGATCACCATTTCTATTCTATCCTCTATTACTATACGGATCACCATTTCTATTCCATCCTCTATTACTATACGGATCACCATTTCTATTCTATCCTCTATTACTATACGGATCACCATTTCTATTCCATCCTCTATTACTATACGGATCACCATTTCTATTCCATCCTCTATTACTATACGGATCACCATTTCTATTCTATCCTCTATTACTATACGGATCACCATTTCTATTCTATCCTCTATTACTATACGGATCACCATTTCTATTCTATCCTCTATTACTATACGGATCACCATTTCTATTCTATCCTCTATTACTATACGGATCACCATTTCTATTCCATCCTCTATTACTATACGGATCACCATTTCATTCTATCCTCTATTACTATACGGATCACCATTTATCACCATTTCGGATCATTTTCTATCCTCTATTACTATACAGATCACCATTTCTATTCTATCCTCTATTACTATATGGATCACCATTTCTATTCTATCCTCTATTACTATACGGATCACCATTTCTATTCTATCCTCTATTACTATACGGATCTCCATTTCTATTCTATCCTCTATTACTATACGGATCACCATTTCTATTCTATCCTCTATTACTATACGGATCACCATTTCTATTCTATCCTCTATTACTATACGGATCACCATTTCTATTCTATCCTCTATTACTATACGGATCACCATTTCTATTCCATCCTCTATTACTATACGGATCACCATTTCTATTCTATCCTCTATTACTATACGGATCACCATTTCTATTCTATCCTCTATTACTATACGGATCACCATTTCTATTCTATCCTCTATTACTATACGGATCACCATTTCTATTCTATCCTCTATTACTATACGGATCACCATTTCTATTCTATCCTCTATTACTATACGGATCACCATTTCTATTCTATCCTCTATTACTATACGGATCACCATTTCTATTCTATCCTCTATTACTATACGGATCACCATTTCTATTCTATCCTCTATTACTATACGGATCACCATTTCTATTCCATCCTCTATTACTATACGGATCACCATTTTTTCCATCCTCTATTACTACGATCCATTTACGGATCACCATGTTCTACCTATCCTATTACTATACGGATCACCATTTCTATTCTATCCTCTATTACTATACGGATCACCATTTCTATTCTATCCTCTATTACTATACGGATCACCATTTCTATTCTATCCTCTATTACTATACGGATCACCATTTCTATTCTATCCTCTATTACTATACGGATCACCATTTCTATTCCATCCTCTATTACTATACGGATCACCATTTCTATTCTATCCTCTCACCATTTTACTATACGGATCACCATTTCTATTCTATCCTCTATTACTATACGGATCACCATTTCTATTCCATCCTCTATTACTATACGGATCACCATTTCTATTCTATCCTCTATTACTATACGGATCACCATTTCTATTTCCTCTTTACTATACGGATCACCATTTCTATCCATCCTCTATTACTATACGGATCACCATTTCTATTCCATCCTCTATTACTATACGGATCACCATTTCTATTCTATCCTCTATTACTATACGGATCACCATTTCTATTCTATCCTCTATTATCCGGATCATATTACTATACGGATCACCATTTTTCTATTCTATCCTCTATTACTATACGGATCACCATTTCTATTCCATCCTCTATTACTATACGGATCACCATTTCTATTCTATCCTCTATTACTATACGGATCACCATTTCTATTCTATCCTCTATTACTATACGGATCACCATTTCTATTCTATCCTCTATTACTATACGGATCACCATTTCTATTCTATCCTCTATTACTATACGGATCACCATTTCTATTCTATCCTCTATTACTATACGGATCACCATTTCTATTCCATCCTCTATTACTATACGGATCACCATTTCTATTCCATCCTCTATTACTATACGGATCACCATTTCTATTCTATCCTCTATTACTATACGGATCACCATTTCTATTCTATCCTCTATTACTATACGGATCACCATTTCCATTCTATCCTCTATTACTATACGGATCACCATTTCTACTCTATCCTCTATTACTATACGGATCGCTATTTCTGTTCTATCCTCTATTACTATACGGATCACCATTTCTATTCTATCCTCTATTACTATACGGATCACCATTTCCATTCTATCCTCTATTACTATACGGATCACCATTTCTATTCTATCCTCTATTACTATACGGATCACCATTTCTATTCTATCCTCTATTACTATACGGATCACCATTTCCATTCTATCCTCTATTACTATACGGATCACCATTTCCATTCTATCCTCTATTACCATCACCATTTCTATTCCATCCTCTATTACTATACGGATCACCATTTTCTATTCTATCCTCTATTACTATACGGATCACCATTTCTATTCTATCCTCTATTACTATACGGATCACCATTTCTATTCTATCCTCTATTACTATACGGATCACCATTTCTATTCCATCCTCTATTACTATACGGATCACCATTTCTATTCCATCCTCTATTCCGGATCATCCTCTATTACTATTACAGATCACCATTTCTATTCTATCCTCTATTACTATACGGATCACCATTTCTATTCTATCCTCTATTACTATACGGATCACCATTTCTATTCCATCCTCTATTACTATACGGATCACCATTTCTATTCTATCCTCTATTACTATACGGATCACCATTTCTATTCTATCCTCTATTACTATACGGATCACCATTTCTATTCCATCCTCTATTACTATACGGATCACCATTTCCTATTCTATCCTCATTTACGGATCACAATTTCTATTCCATCCTCTATTACTATACGGATCACCATTTCTATTCTATCCCTCTATTACTATACCTATCACCATTTCTATTCTATCCTCTATTACTATACGGATCACCATTTCTATTCCATCCTCTATTACTATACGGATCACCATTTCATTCCATCCTCTATTATACGGATCACCATTTCATTCTATCCTCTATTACTATACGGATCACAATTTCTATTCCATCCTCTATTACTATACGGATCACCATTTCTATTCTATCCTCTATTACTATACTGATCACCATTTCTATTCTATCCTCTATTACTATATGGATCACCATTTCTATTCTATCCTCTATTACTATACGGATCACCATTTCTATTCTATCCTCTATTACTATACGGATCACCATTTCTATTCTATCCTCTATTACTATACGGATCACCATTTCTATTCTATCCTCATTACTATACGGATCACCATTTCTACTCTATCCTCTATTACTATACGGATCACCATTTCTATTCCATCCTCTATTACTATACGGATCACCATTTCTATTCTATCCTCTATTACTATACGGATCACCATTTCTATTCTATCCTCTATTACTATACGGATCACCATTTCTATTCTATCCTCTATTACTATACGGATCACCATTTCTATTCTATCCTCTATTACTATACGGATCACCATTTCTATTCTATCCTCTATTACTATACGGATCACCATTTCTATTCTATCCTCTATTACTATACGGATCACCATTTCTATTCCATCCTCTATTACTATACGGATCACCATTTCTATTCTATCCTCTATTACTATACGGATCACAATTTCTATTCTATCCTCTATTACTATACGGATCACCATTTCTATTCCATCCTCTATTACTATACGGATCACCATTTCTATTCTATCCTCTATTACTATACGGATCACCATTTCTATTCTATCCTCTATTACTATACGGATCACCATTTCTATTCTATCCTCTATTACTATACGGATCACCATTTCTATTCTATCCTCTATTACTATACGGATCACCATTTCCTCTATATTCTATCCTCCTCTATTACTATACGGATCACCATTTCTATTCCATCCTCTATTACTATACGGATCACCATTTCTATTCCATCCTCTATTACTATACGGATCACCATTTCTATTCCATCCTCTATTACTATACGGATCACCATTTCTATTCCATCCTCTATTACTATACGGATCACCATTTCTATTCTATCCTCTATTACTATACGGATCACCATTTCTATTCTATCCTCTATTACTATACGGATCACTATTTCTATTCCATCCTCTATTACTATACGGATCACCATTTCTATTCCATCCTCTATTACTATACGGATCACCATTTCTATTCATCCTCTATTTACGGATCACCATTCTATCCTCTATTACTATACGGATCACCATTTCTATTCTATCCTCTATTACTATATGGATCACCATTTCTATTCCATCCTCTATTACTATACGGATCACCATTTCTATTCTATCCTCTATTACTATACGGATCACCATTTCTATTCCATCCTCTATTACTATACGGATCACCATTTCTATTCTATCCTCTATTACTATACGGATCACCATTTCTATTCTATCCTCTATTACTATACGGATCACCATTTCTATTCTATCCTCTATTACTATACGGATCACCATTTCTATTCTATCCTCTATTACTATACGGATCACCATTTCTATTCTATCCTCTATTACTATACGGATCACCATTTCTATTCCATCCTCTATTACTATACGGATCACCATTTCTATTCTATCCTCTATTACTATACGGATCACCATTTCTATTCTATCCTCTATTACGGATCACAATTCACTATTCCCATCCTCCTATTACTATACGGATCACCATTTCTTCTATCCCTCTATTACTATACGGATCACCATTTCTATTCTATCCTCTATTACTATACGGATCACCATTTCTGTTCTATCCTCTATTACTATATGGATCTCCATTTCTGTTCAATCCTCTATTACTATACGGATCACCATTTCTATTCTATCCTCTATTACTATACGGATCACCATTTCTATTCTATCCTCTATTACTATACGGATCACCATTTCTATTCTATCCTCTATTACTATACGGATCACCATTTCTATTCCATCCTCTATTACTATACGGATCACAATTTCTATTCTATCCTCTATTACTATACGGATCACCATTTCTATTCTATCCTCTATTACTATACGGATCACCATTTCTATTCCATCCTCTATTACTATACGGATCACCATTTCTATTCTATCCTCTATTACTATACGGATCACCATTTCTATTCTATCCTCTATTACTATACGGATCACCATTTCTATTCTATCCTCTATTACTATACGGATCACCATTTCTATTCTATCCTCTATTACTATACGGATCACCATTTTCTATTCTATCCTCTATTACTATACGGATCACCATTTCTATTCTATCCTCTATTACTATACGGATCACAATTTCTATTCCATCCTCTATTACTATACGGATCACCATTTCTATTCTATCCTCTATTACTATACGGATCACCATTTCTATTCCATCCTCTATTACTATACGGATCACCATTTCTATTCTATCCTCTATTACTATACGGATCACCATTTCATTCTATCCTCTATTCTATACGGATCACTATTTCTATTCTATCCTCTATTACTATACGGATCACCATTTCTATTCTATCCTCTATTACCATACGGATCACCATTTCTATTCTATCCTCTATTACTATACGGATCACCATTTCTATTCTATCCTCTCTATTACTATACGGATCACCATTTCTATTCCATCCTCTATTACTATACGGATCCCATTTCTATTCTATCCTCTATTACTATACGGATCACCATTTCTATTCTATCCTCTATTACTATACGGATCACCATTTCTATTCTATCCTCTATTACTATACGGATCACCATTTCTATTCTATCCTCTATTACTATACGGATCACCATTTCTATTCTATCCTCTATTACTATACAGATCACCATTTCTATTCTATTCTCTATTACTTCACCATTTCTATTCTATCCTCTATTACTATACGGATCACCATTTCTATTCTATTCTCTATTACTATACAGATGACCATTTCTATTCTATACTCTATCACTATTTCTATTCTATCCTCTATTACTATTATCACCATTTCTATTCTATCCTCTATTTCTATACGGATCACCATCCTATCCTCCATTACTATACGGATCACCATTTCTCTATTCTATCCCTCTATTACTATACGGATCACCATTTCTATTCTATCCTCTATTACTATACGGATCACCATTTTCTATTCCATCCTCTATTACTATACGGATCACCATTTCTATTCTATCCTCTATTACTATACGGATCACCATTTCTATTCTATCCTCTATTACTATACGGATCACCATTTCTATTCTATCCTCTATTACTATACGGATCACCATTTCTATTCTATCCTCTATTACTATACGGATCACCATTTCTATTCTATCCTCTATTACTATACGGATCACCATTTCTATTCTATCCTCTATTACTATACGGATCACCATTTCTATTCTATCCTCTATTACTATACGGATCACCATTTCTATTCTATCCTCTATTACTATACGGATCACCATTTCTTATCCTCTATTACTATACGGATCACCATTTCTATTCTATCCTCTATTACTATACGGATCACCATTTCTATTCTATCCTCTATTACTATACGGATCACCATTTCTATTCTATCCTCTATTACTATACGGATCACCATTTCTATTCTATCCTCTATTACTATATGGATTCACCATTTCTATTCTATCCTCTATTACTATACGGATCACCATTTCATTCTATCCTCTATTACTATACGGATCACCATTTCTATTCTATCCTCTATTACTATACGGATCACCATTTCTATTCTATCCTCTATTACTATACGGATCACCATTTCTATTCTATCCTCTATTACTATACGGATCACCATTTCTATTCTATCCTCTATTACTATACGGATCACCATTTCTATTCTATCCTCTATTACTATACGGATCACCATTTCTATTCTATCCTCTATTACTATACGGATCACCTATTCTATCCTCTATTTTCTATTCTATCCTCTATTACTATACGGATCACCATTTCTATTCTATCCTCTATTACTATACGGATCACCATTTCTATTCTATCCTCTATTACTATACGGATCACCATTTCTATTCTATCCTCTATTACTATACGGATCACCATTTCTATTCTATCCTCTATTACTATACGGATCACCATTTTCTATTCTATCCTCTATTACTATACGGATCACCATTTCTATTCTATCCTCTATTACTATACGGATCACCATTTCTATTCTATCCTCTATTACTATACGGATCACCATTTCTATTCTATCCTCTATTACTATACGGATCACCATTTTCTATTCTATCCTCTATTACTATACGGATCACCATTTCTATTCCATCCTCTATTACTATACGGATCACCATTTCTATTCTATCCTCTATTACTATACGGATCACCATTTCTATTCTATCCTCTATTACTATACGGATCACCATTTCTATTCTATCCTCTATTACTATACGGATCACCATTTCTATTCTATCCTCTATTACTATACGGATCACCATTTCTATTCTATCCTCTATTACTATACGGATCACCATTTCTATTCTATCCTCTTTTCTATTCTATCCTCTATTACTATACGGATCACCATTTCTATTCTATCCTCTATTACTATACGGATCACCATTTCTATTCCATCCTCTATTACTATACGGATCACCATTTCTATTCTATCCTCTATTACTATACGGATCACCATTTTCTATTCCATCCTCTATTACTATACGGATCACCATTTCTATTCTATCCTCTATTACTATACGGATCACCATTTCTATTCTATCCTCTATTACTATACGGATCACCATTTCTATTCTATCCTCTATTACTATACGGATCACCATTTCTATTCTATCCTCTATTACTATACGGATCACCATTTCTATTCTATCCTCTATTACTCTATCACCATTTCTATTATCCTCTATTACTATACGGATCACCATTTCTATTCTATCCTCTATTACTATCCTCTATTAATATACGGATCACCATTTCTATTCTATCCTCTATTACTATACGGATCACCATTTCTATTCTATCCTCTATTACTATACGGATCACCATTTCTATTCTATCCTCTATTACTATACGGATCACCATTTCTATTCTATCCTCTATTACTATACGGATCACCATTTCTATTCTATCCTCTATTACTATACGGATCACCATTTCTATTCTATCCTCTATTACTATACGGATCACCATTTCTATTCTATCCTCTATTACTATATACGGATCACCATTTCTATTCTATCCTCTATTACTATACGGATCACCATTTTCTATTCTATCCTCTATTACTATACGGATCACCATTTCTATTCTATCCCTCTATTACTATACGGATCACCATTTCTATTCTATCCTCTATTACTATACGGATCACCATTTCTATTCTATCCTCTATTACTATACGGATCACCATTTCCCATTCTATCCTCTATTACTATACGGATCACCATTTCTATTCTATCCTCTATTACTATACGGATCACCATTTCTATTCTATCTCTATTACTATACGGATCACCATTTCTATTCTATCCTCTATTACTCTACGGATCACCATTTCTACTCTATCCTCTATTACTATACGGATCACCATTTCTATTCTATCCTCTATTAATATCCCGATTGCCATTTCCATTCTATCCTCTATTACTATACGGATCACCATTTCTATTCTATCCTCTATTACTATACGGATCACCATTTCTATTCTATCCTCTATTACTATACGGATCACCATTTCTATTCTATCCTCTATTACTATACGGATCATCATTTCTATTCTATCCTCTATTACTATACGGATCACCATTTCTATTCTATCCTCTATTACTATACGGATCACCATTTCTATTCTATCCTCTATTACTATACGGATCACCATTTCTATTCTATCCTCTATTACTATACGGATCACCATTTCTATTCTATCCTCTATTACTATACGGATCACCATTTCTATTCCATCCTCTATTACTATACGGATCACCATTTCTACTCTATCCTCTATTACTATACGGATCACCATTTCTATTCTATCCTCTATTACTATACGGATCACCATTTCTACTCTATCCTCTATTACTATCCTTTCTTCTATTACTATACAGATCACCATTTCTATTCTATCCTCTATTACTATACGGATCACCATTTCTATTCTATCCTCTATTACTATCACCATTTCTATCACCATTTCGGATTCCATCCTCTCTATTACTATACGGATCACCATTTCTATTCTATCCTCTATTACTATACGGATCACCATTTCTATTCTATCCTCTATTACTATACGGATCACCATTTCTATTCCATCCTCTATTACTATACGGATCACCATTTCTATTCTATCCTCTATTACTATACTATCACCATCATTCCATTTCTATTCTATCCTCTATTACTATACGGATCACCATTTCTATTCTATCCTCTATTACTATACGGATCACCATTTCTATTCTATCCTCTATTACTATACGGATCACCATTTCTATTCTATCCTCTATTACTATACGGATCACCATTTCTATTCCTATCCTTTCTATTACTCTATTACTATACGGATCACCATTTCTATTCTATCCTCTATTACTATACGGATCACCATTTCTATTCCATCCTCTATTACTATACGGATCACCATTTCTATTCTATCCTCTATTACTATACGGATCACCATTTCATTCTATCCTCTATTACTATACGGATCACCATTTCTATTCTATCCCTATTACTATACGGATCACCATTTCTATTCTATCCTCTATTACTATACGGATCACCATTTCTATTCTATCCTCTATTACTATACTGGATCGGATCATCATTTCTATTCTATCCTCTATTACTATACGGATCACCATTTCTATTCTATCCTCTATTACTATACGGATCACCATTTCTATTCTATCCTCTATTACTATACGGATCACCATTTCTATTCATCCTCTATTACTCCTATCCTCTATTCCATCCTCTATATACGGATCACCATTTCTATTCTATCCTCTATTACTATACGGATCACCATTTTTCTATTCCATCCTCTATTACTATACGGATCACCATTTCTATTCCATCCTCTATTACTATACGGATCACCATTTCTATTCTATCCTCTATTACTATAAGGATCACCATTTCTATTCTATCCTCTATTACTATACGGATCACCATTTCTATTCTATCCTCTATTACTATAATGGATCACCATTTCTATTCCATCCTCTATTACTATACGGATCACCATTTCTATTCCATCCTCTATTACTATACGGATCACCATTTCTATTCCATCCTCTATTACTATACGGATCACCATTTCTATTCCATCCTCTATTACTATACGGATCACCATTTCTATTCTATCCTCTATTACTATACGGATCACCATTTCTATTCTATCCTCTATTACTATACGGATCACCATTTCTATTCTATCCTCTATTACTATACGGATCACCATTTCTATTCTATCCTCTATTACTATACGGATCACCATTTCTATTCTATCCTCTATTACTATACGGATCACCATTTCTATTCTATCCTCTATTACTATACGGATCACCATTTCTATTCTATCCTCTATTACTATACGGATCACCATTTCTATTCCATCCTCTATTACTATACGGATCACCATTTCTATTCTATCCTCTATTACTATACGGATCACCATTTCTATTCTATCCTCTATTACTATACGGATCACCATTTCTATTCTATCCTCTATTACTATACGGATCACCATTTCTATTCTATCCTCTATTACTATACGGATCACCATTTCTATTCTATCCTCTATTACTATACGGATCACCATTTCTATTCCATCCTCTATTACTATACGGATCACCATTTCTATTCTATCCTCTATTACTATACGGATCACCATTTCTATTCCATCCTCTATTACTATACGGATCACCATTTCTATTCCTCTATCCTCTATTACTATACGGATCACCATTTCTATTCTATCCTCTATTACTATACGGATCACCATTTCTATTCCATCCTCTATTACCTCTTTCTATTACTATTATACGGATCACCATTTCTATTCTATCCTCTATTACTATACGGATCACCATTTCTATTCTATCCTCTATTACTATACGGATCACCATTTCTATTCTATCCTCTATTACTATACGGATCACCATTTCTATTCCATCCTCTATTACTATACGGATCACCATTTCTATTCCATCCTCTATTACTATACGGATCACCATTTCTATTCCATCCTCTATTACTATACGGATCACCATTTCTATTCCATCCTCTATTACTATACGGATCACCATTTCTATTCTATCCTCTATTACTATACGGATCACCATTTCTATTCTATCCTCTATTACTATACGGATCACCATTTCTATTCTATCCTCTATTACTATACGGATCACCATTTCTATTCCATCCTCTATTACTATACGGATCACCATTTCTATTCTATCCTCTATTACTATACGGATCACCATTTCTATTCTATCCTCTATTACTATACGGATCACCATTTCTATTCTATCCTCTATTACTATTTCTATCCATCCATTTCTATACGGATCTATCCTCTATTACTATACGGATCACCATTTCTATTCTATCCTCTATTACTATACGGATCACCATTTCTATTCTATCCTCTATTACTATACGGATCACCATTTCTATTCTATCCTCTATTACTATACGGATCACCATTTCTATTCTATCCTCTATTACTATACGGATCACCATTTCTATTCTATCCTACTATTCACCATTTCTATTCTATCCTCTATCACCATTTTTCTATTCTATCCTCTATTACTATACGGATCACCATTTCTATTCTATCCTCTATTACTATACGGATCACCATTTCTATTCCATCCTCTATTACTATACGGATCACCATTTCTATTCTATCCTCTATTACTATACGGATCACCATTTCTATTCTATCCTCTATTACTATACGGATCACCATTTCTATTCTATCCTCTATTACTATACGGATCACCATTTCTATTCTATCCTCTATTACTATACGGATCACCATTTCTATTCTATCCTCTATTACTATACGGATCACCATTTCTATTCCATCCTCTATTACTATACGGATCACCATTTCTATTCTATCCTCTATTACTATACGGATCACCATTTCTATTCTATCCTCTATTACTATACGGATCACCATTTCTATTCTATCCTCTATTACTATACGGATCACCATTTTCTATTCTATCCTCTATTACTATACGGATCACCATTTCTATTCCATCCTCTATTACCATACGGATCACCATTTCTATTCTATCCTCTATTACTATACGGATCACCATTTCTATTCTATCCTCTATTACGGATCACCATTTCTATTCTATCCTCTATTACTATACGGATCACCATTTCTATTCTATCCTCTATTACTATACGGATCACCATTTCTATTCCATCCTCTATTACTATACGGATCACCATTTCTATTCTATCCTCTATTACTATACGGATCACCATTTCTATTCCATCCTTTCTATTCTATCCTCTATTACGGATCACCATTTCTATTCTATCCTCTATTACTATACGGATCACCATTTTCTATTCTCCATCCTCTATTACTATACGGATCACCATTTCTATTCTATCCTCTATTACTATACGGATCACCATTTCTATTCTATCGTCTATTACTATTCGGATCACCATTTCTATTCTATCCTCTATTACTATACGGATCACCATTTCTATTCTATCCTCTGTTACTATACGGATCACCATTTCTATTCTATCCTCTGTTACTATATGGATCACCATTTCTATTCTATCCTCTATTACTATACGGATCACCATTTCTATTCTATCCTCTATTACTATACGGATCACCATTTCTATTCTATCCTCTATTACTATACGGATCACCATTTCTATTCTATCCTCTATTACTATACAGATCACCATTTCTATTCTATCCTCTATTACTATACGGATCACCATTTCTATTCTATCCTCTATTACTATACGGATCACCATTTCTATTCTATCCTCTATTACTATACGGATCACCATTTCTTTCTATCCTCTATTACTATACGGATCACCATTTCTATTCTATCCTCTATTACTATACGGATCACCATTTCTATTCTATCCTCCATTACTATACGGATCACCATTTCTATTCTATCTATCCTCTATTTCTTATTCTATCCTCTATTACGGATCACCATTTCTATTCTATCCTCTATTACTATACGGATCATCATTTCTATTCTATCCTCTATTACTATCGGATCACCATTTCTATTCTATCCTCTATTACTATACGGATCACCATTTCTATTCTATCCTCTATTACTATACGGATCACCATTTCTATTCTATCCTCCATTACTATACGGATCACCATTTCTATTCTATCCTCTATTACTATACGGATCACCATTTCTATTCTATCCTCTATTACTATACGGATCACCATTTCTATTCTATCCTCTATTACTATACGGATCACCATTTCTATTCTATCCTCTATTACTATACGGATCACCATTTCTATTCTATCCTCTATTACTATACGGATCACCATTTCCTATCCCTATCTATCCTCCATTACTATACGGATCACCATTTCTATTCTATCCTCTATTACTATACGGATCACCATTTCTATTCTATCCTCTATTACTATACGGATCACCATTTCTATATCTTACTCCTCTATTATCTATACCTCACCATTTCTATTCTATCCTCTATTACTATACGGATCACCATTTCTATTCTATCCTCTATTACTATACGGATCACCATTTCTATTCTATCCTCTATTACTATACGGATCACCATTTCTATTCTATCCTCTATTACTATACGGATCACCATTTCTATTCTATCCTCTATTACTATTACTATGGATCCTCTATTTCTATTCTATCCTCTATCCTCTCTACTATACGGATCACCATTTCTACTATCCTCTCATTACTATACGGATCACCATTTCTATTCTATCCTCTATTACTATACGGATCACCATTTCTATTCTATCCTCTATTACTATACGGATCACCATTTCTATTCTATCCTCTATTACTATACGGATCACCATTTCTACTCTATCCTCCATTACTATACGGATCACCATTTCTATTCTATTACTCTATTACTATTTCTATTCTATCCTCTATTACCATTTCTATTTCTATCCTCCTCTATTACTATACGGATCACCATTTCTATTCTATCCTCTATTACTATACGGATCACCATTTCTATATCCTCTCTATCCTCACCATTTCTATTCTATCCTCTATACGGATCACCATTTCTATTCTATCCTCTATTACTATACGGATCACCATTTCTATTCTATCCTCTATTACTATACGGATCACCATTTCTATTCTATCCTCTATTACTATACGGATCACCATTTCTATTCTATCCTCTATTACTATACGGATCACCATTTCTATCTATCCTCCATTACTATACGGATCACCATTTCTGTTCTATCCCCTATTACTATTCGGATCACCATTTCTATTCTATCCTCCATTACTATACGGATCACCATTTCTAGTCTATCCTCTATTACTATTCGGATCACCATTTCTATTCTATCCTCTATTACTATACGGATCACCATTTCTATTCTATCCTCTATTACTATACGGATCACCATTTCTATTCTATCCTCTATTACTATACGGATCACCATTTTTATTCTATCCTCTATTACTATTCGGATGAACATTTCTATTCTATCCTCTATTACTATACGGATCAGCATTTCTATTCTATCCTCTATTACTATATGGATCACCATTTCTATTCTATCCTCTATTACTATACGGATCACCATTTCTATTCTATCCTCTATTACTATACGGATCACCATTTCTATTCTATCCTCTATTACTATACGGATCACCATTTCTATTCTATCCTCTATTACTATACGGATCACCATTTCTATTCTATCCTCTATTATACGGATCACCATTTCTATTCTATCCTCTATTACTATACGGATCACCATTTCTATTCTATCCTCTATTACTATACGGATCACCATTTCTATTCTATCCTCTATTACTATACGGATCACCATTTCTATTCTATCCTCTATTACTATACGGATCACAATTTCTATTCTATCCTCTATTACTATACGGATCACCATTTCTATTCTATCCTCTATTACTATACGGATCACCATTTCTATTCTATCCTCTATTACTATACGGATCACCATTTCTATTCTATCCTCTATTACTATACGGATCACCATTTCTATTCTATCCTTTATTACTATACGGATCACCATTTCTATTCTATCACCATCTATTACTATACGGATCACCATTTCTATTCTATCCTCTATTACTATACGGATCACCATTTCTACTCTATCCTCTATTACTATACGGATCACCATTTCTATTCTATCCTCTATTACTATACGGATCACCATTTCTACTCTATCCTCTATTACTATACGGATCACCATTTCTATTCTATCCTCTATTACTATACGGATCACCATTTCTATTCTATCCTCTATTACTATACGGATCACCATTTCTACTCTATCCTCTATTACTATACGGATCACCATTTCTATTCTATCCTCTATTACTATACGGATCACCATTTCTACTCTATCCTCTATTACTATACGGATCACCATTTCTATTCTATCCTCTATTACTATACGGATCACCATTTCTATTCTATCCTCTATTACTATACGGATCACCATTTCTACTCTATCCTCTATTACTATACGGATCACCATTTCTAGTCTATCCTCTATTACTATACGGATCACCATTTCTATTCTATCCTCTCTTACTATACGGATCACCATTTCTTTACTCTCCTCTATTACTATACGGATCACCATTTCTATTCTATCCTCTCTTACTATACGGATCACTATTTCTTCACTCTCATCTATTACTATACGGATCACCATTTCTATTCTATCCTCTGTTACTATACGGATCACCATTTCTATTCTATCCTCTATTACTATACGGATCACCATTTCTATTCTATCCTCTATTACTATACGGATCACCATTTCTACTCTATCCTCTATTACTATACGGATCACCATTTCTATT
>CAHIKZ030005103.1:102500-175000 GCA_903632075.3 Acanthosepion pharaonis | reverse complement strand
ACGAAAGAGGTTGCAAATATTTTGCGAGATCAGCTCGGCATAAAAAACACCACGTGAGACAGAATAGACAGTCCACGTGTTGCTGCTTGTACGGAGAAACTTCGTCAGTTGGAAAGAGATTACTTGGGTCAGTTTCATACAGAAAAGGCACAGAGAAGCTACGTTACAAGTAACCTGTTGTATAGCTGTCAGTTGATGTATGGCATATTGTCCTGTGTGTCCACATTCATAAAACACGCCACGCTGTACACATTATTTAGAACCCCGCTCAATTTCATTTTTATTTCACTGGTGAGATGTAAGTTCCACTCGAACAGCCCTCTCCCGCAAATTGCTGTTTTGTGGAACCGACTCCCAAGAGGATGCTTCCTCGATCTCTACAATCTTAGCCTGTTCAAATCTTCCCCACATATCCGCATAAACTGTCTCTTACTCTGTAACCCTCTACCTCGAGTGGCTCTTGAGTCATGTACAAGATGATTTTTACTGTAAAAGTGAACTTCATTGTACCTTAAAAGCGATTGTTATAAAGCGGCGAGTATAGCTATGAGCAAAAAATGCAGGAAGCTGTGGAGAGCCATGATTGCCCATGTCCTGAAGAGACAATATAGATAGAAAAATCAGAGGAAGCATTAAACTGATAAAGGAAGACGCACCACAAAAAGGAAAAGAGGGATAATAAAAGAAAAAAACGGGTATTAAAGAACAGCAAAAGAAAGGAATGTGTGGAGGGCCGTGATCATTCGTATCCGGAAGGAGCGCGTATTATGGGGGAGGGGGGTCGGAATGTATAAATGTATGAACCCGTATGTTAAATCAATGATGATATAGAAAGGAGCACCTTTTCTTCGCAGACGAATGGTCGAATTCCCTATAGTGTCGACAGCCCTTTAAAAGATTGATTCCACCATCTGCATGGCAGGCCGACTGATTTTACAAAACAGCTGGTCGGCATGCAGACTGGCGCACGGGACGACGATCGTTTTTTTTTTTTTTTTTTTTCCCCTTTTTTTGCCTTCTCCCTTTTCTTGTACAAAATAAACTCGTCCGGGCATTACCCCGCGTACAATTAACCTCCTACTCTCATAACCAGCTTCTTCCTTCTTCTCGTTTTTTATTCTCTGCTCCTACTCTCATAGTCACGCCTCCTCATACTGAAAGCCTCTATCCCCAGTGAGTTCCTCTTCCTTCCATTAGGGTATCACCTTTTCTACACTTTTCTTTTTCCTAGCTCTTTATTTCGCTCGCCGACATTCTTCTTCTTCTTCTTCTTCTTCTTCTTCTTCTTCTTCTTCTTCTTCTTCTTCTAATGTTTTTCTTCTTTTTCCCTTTTCTTCTTCTTTTCCGCCTTTTTCTTCTTTTTACTTCTTTTTTCTTCTTTTTCATCTTTTTATTCTTTTTACTTCTTCCTCCTCTTCTTCTTTCTTCTTCTCCCTCTTCTTCTTTTATCTCGCTTCTTCTTTTAATGCTTCTTCTTCTTCTTTTTCATATTCTTCTTCTTCTCCTTCTTCTTCTTCTTTTATTCCTCTTCTTGTTTTAATGCTTCTTCTTCTTCTTCTTTTTCATCTTTTTCCTTCTTCTTCTTCTCATTTTTCTTCTTTTTTCTTATACTTTTTCATCTTCTTTTTCTTCTTTATCCCTCTTCTTCTTTATCCATCTTCTTCGTCTTCTTCTTCTTGTTCTTCTTCTTCAAAAACGTTTGCTTTCTCTTACGCTTTCACTCTCTCTTTTTTCAGTATTAACCTACATATATTCTTTGAATGTTCTTTGTATTCCTCCTCCGATCCTATCACGTTCGTAGCTGTAATCGCAACAGGGAAAAGAATTAGAATACCGAGTTCAAGTTTCGGCTTAGTCAGTTACATTCACATCATCATAATCTCCGTAAATGTCACGTCCCCTCGCTGTCTTCAGCCTAAAGTTGTTTTTAGTAAATGTCTCGTACTCTCGTTGTTGATCTAAGGTAATCTCCGCAAATATCACGTTTCTTCGCTGCCTTCATCCCTTCGTTGTTCTAATATAATCTTCATAAATATTACGTTCTTTTGCTACCTTCATCCTTAAGTTGTTTTTAGGTAATCTTTGTAAATATCACGTTCCTTAGCTGTCTTCAGTCCTAAGTTGTTCTAATGTAATCTCCGCAAATATCATGTTTTCTTGCTGTCTTCAGTCTTAATTTGCTCTAATGCAATCTCCGTAAATATCACGCTCCCTAGCTACTTTCAGCCTTACGTTGTTCTAATGCAATCCTCGTAAATGTCACGTTTCCTGTCTACTTTAAATTTATGCTATTTTAAGTTAATCTTTGTAAAAATCATATCGCACTTTCGTTTTCAGTCTTATGGCGTTCTAATCTCATCTTCATAAATATCAGATCTCACTATTGCCTTGTGCAATTTTACACTTTCAAATATTCTGACCCTTGGCTGGCGTTGGTATTGTTCCATTCTAATTTAAGCTTCATATATACCAAATCTCAGCACCCCCCTTTGTACAGTTCTGAATTAATATCTACACCTATCAATGACGTTTTGCCTTAGACTGTGCTAATCTTAGCAAAGTATATATCAAATCTCATGTTTTCCTTTCGCCTGATGTCTTTTTTAAATTAATTTTCGTAAATACCAAGTTACAGTGATGCCGCTGGCCTGATACAGTTCTGTATTAATCATAGTAAATATCGATCCTGATGCTTACCTGAAATCCTGTGTCCATCTTAGCTAATATTAATAAACATTGAGTCTTATCTCTTCTTCTTGGGCTTATGGCATTTTGTGCTGATCATTATACTCCAATAAACGAGCAGTTGTTTTCCAATCTCCAAAATGTTAATAAAAAGCACAGGGGTCTGCAGATAAAAAGAGGTTATTTTTTTTCATTGTCCGCGTCTTTATACCATAGGCTTTAAGCTTGTGAAGAAGGCCGGTATATATAATTTTGGTACAGTAAGAATACAAAGTTTCGACTGATGTAATGAACAAATATTGAAATACTGATATAAAAGTGATACAAACAAAATAATAAATTTCCAATTACAAAGTTTTCCAAAGTACAGCAAAATCCCAGAAATCTTAAGACCACAAACCAATGACAAGAACGTCTAGAGACTAATTATTTTTTTAACCATTCAATTGTTTAATATTCGGATTGCGAGCGAGGAGTTTTCTCTTGCTTTGACTTTCCCTCAAAATTCAAAACTAATCACATGAACGAAAAAGGGCACAGTTGAATTGTGGGATTTGGGATGACTCCGCAAAAACGTTGTTTCCCCTTGTAAACCCTTGTGCAAATCAATTGAAACAAAACGAATAATTCCGTTATTATTTACTTTTCTTTCGTATTTTTTCCAATGAAACATGACCCAGTGCACATGTTAGTACTTCGTATGGCCATTCCACAAAGTCGTTCTTTGACCACGGATTCTTGACTGGATTTAAATCAGAAGAGTTTCCGCGTCAGTCTCTAGTACTTTGATTTGCTCATTGTTAAGGCTTTCCAGTGTGTTCGTGCAGCATTAAAATTTTAGTACGCTTCCTTGGAGTAACGTCCATCGCTGACAATGGCCGTAGGACAACTAATCGACAGTCGAGACAATAGTGTCCGCGCGTGATAAAAATCTGATGCAATCACGGATGACGCAATATTTTTCAAGGCCAAATAAATTTCATCATACACCCCGAAAATAGATTCGTATTGCTGCACACCACTTAAAAATGACCTAATCTGAGGAAAAATAGAAATCGATTACACCCTGTCACTCCAGTGGGTCTAAAACTGACCGTATCGTGAAAGAAAGGAAACTAAAGCGGTTTTTTCAATTAATTTGCACAACGGTGTAAATTATAAAATACAATTAACCCTACCTAGGTTTATTAGCACACCATTCAGCGACATCTACACTGCCACCAAAATTAAAACGACTTATGGAGAATTTTCAGTATATTCAATAAAATTATAATTTTAATCTCGAATGAAGTCCTTTGAAGAAAGAAAAATATGTTCCTTTTGAAGAAATGATAGTCGTGGATTTTCTACTAGTACAACCAATTTTTGAATTCGGCGTTCAAGCAGACATTTTATCCCCACATTTTTTTTATATGACCAAGTTGTAGCTTGATCTTTCACCAGTAATCCAAACCGTGTCAAATGACTTCAAGATATCTAAAGCCATAGCCCGAGCCTCGACATTCTTTCTAAAACCTGATAGACAAATTTAGTAATAATCGTTAACAAATGTGAGAAATATTTATACTATTTACATAATTGGGATTGTTATCCGCATGTCTATTGACATATTCCTGACGTTTCGGCCGTTCAACGCTCTGTCCTTCTTCAGGTGATATCAGATGAAATATTGAACCGAACCCTTTATTTAGACAATTTTCTTTCGTTTTTATTTTCTTTCTTTCTTATTTTCTTTCATTTTCATTCACATTTCGTTCTTTCTTTCTTTCTTTCTTCATTTTTATTGTCTTTCTTTGCTTTTTTTGTTTGTTTATATATTTCTTTGTACCCAGGGTTTTAAAAAAAAAATATTATTTCGAAATTAATACATAGTGTAGGAGGCAAAAGGAAATCACTCCATCATCTAGCCCAATTTTGACAATATACAGTCGATAGATAAAAACGAAGCTGTGGAGAACCGTTATCACTTGTGAGGGATAGGTAAAGCAAAAGTTAAAAAAAGAGAGACCTAGTCAGAGTAATAAGAGAGAAAAAGGTAAAGAGAAAGTGTGTATGTGTGTGTGTGTGTGTGTGAGCGAGAGCGAGAGAGAGAGAGCGAGAGAGTGAGAGAGAGAGGTCTATTCAAGGGCACTGAATTCTCTGGTATGTCTCATGAGATGAGATCTAATAGCAATGCATAGAAATTGCATTTGACGCTTTATATATAGAGTTCGACAGATATTTAATCTGCAAATACTGAATTGAAGAGAGCTTTATTGATTTTTATGCTATTTATTGATAATAAAAGAAGCTAATGTTTTTAAATAACACACGATGTGAATACTATATAGATACAAGAATAAGTACCTTGGCGTATACGCGTATGTGTGCATGTGCGTGCCTGTGTGTCAATGTCCAAGAAGAAATATTTCTCGAGAAGGCATGCATCCAGAATCAGGTTAATTAGCAGAGTTTTAAATATATATCCACACACACACACATATATATATATATATATATACATATGAAGTACCTGAATATGTATATATATATATATATATATATATATATATATATATATATATATACGTAAATCTCTTCATATATATGTATATATATATGAAGAGATTTACGTATGTACATATATACACACGCACACGCACGCAAACACACACACATATATATATATATATATATATATATATATATAGAGAGAGAGAGAGAGAGAGAGAGAGAGAGAGAGAGAGAGAGAGAGAGAGACACCTCGACGTGGTGTAATGGTTAGAAAGCTTTTCTTGCTACATCAATTACGACTGAGTAGTGAGTTCGATGCTCACTGGGTGCTCCATACTTTCGGCCTTGTGCCACATGTTGTCTAAATTACGCATGAATGAAAATAACACTAACAGATATATTTACAAAAATTACAGACAAATATCTTGAAATACAAAAGAGGAAATTTATTCAATAAAATCACCATTGGTTGAAACTTCGGGACCTCCTGCGAATCTTCTGGAGGCTCTCCTTATTTAAGTTGGTGAATGCTACCATAATCCTTCCCTTCGGTTCATCTTTGTTGTTACGACAAATTTTGTTAGTCTCTCGCTCAACTGCATCCCACACATGATAATTAAAGAAATTGCAGTCTGAGGAGTTAGGTAGCCAGATTTAAGGGGTGATGTGATCGCAGAAATTATCTGCTAACCATGACTGTGTTCTCCTGCTTGTGCGGCATGGTACAGAGTTCTATTATATGATATAGGATCTTCCAGCAGTCACACTCTTGACCCAGAGCAGCACTACCTCCTTAAGATACATGATGTAGGCCTCCGTGTTGAGTATAATTCTCTGTGGGAAGATAAATGGAGGCATAACTTTGCCATCCCTAGTTATCAATGCAAACACCCTTCGTAATCACTCTTAGACTCATCCTTTCCGAATTCTCTGTAATGTTTTCAGATTGACACCCAAACATTCTGAAACGTTCCTATTGGATCTTCTGGTGCGAATACCAAGCAGTACTGTCTGCTGTTTTCAAATTTCTGGCGGAGTGAATTGCGTTATGGTGCTTTTTTCTCATAGACGGTGCCCAACTGACCCCACTATACTTTGCAGTCGTCAAAATCAAAACCAACGCGTATCCGCTAAATTAAAAATATAAAATGATGACAATATAGCCATCGTAACCAGTATATACACGTATATATACAGATACACAGATTTATGTATGTAAATAAACATATATACAAAAATTGTCACTCTGCATATATATATATATATATATATATATATATATATATATATATATATATATATATATATATATATATATATAGTATATTAAAAAAAATTAAAAGTGAAAAAATTTCAAATCGTAGTTAAATAAAGCGTATTCTAAAAAAAAAAAAAAAAAATTAAAATTACTACTAACCAACAGATGCCGGTAAAATTTTTAGGGTCTACTTTTATTGATTTACGCTATATGTTGGGTGTGATTTTGGTCATGATATATATATTGAAAATATTAATAATATCCTGATCAGGTTCTCTGGAAAACTTTTTTTTTTTTATAAATACCAGTGCGGGATGAAAAGTTCATAGGTTAACTATGAAGGAGTGATTCTCGGTGAAGTCGTGCATGCATTAATTTCAACTTTTCTTATTAATAACGGTATTGCTTCTTTCTAGGTACGTAGAAAAGCTGAAATGTTCATAGGCTGACTATGAAGGAACGATGCTAGATTTGTGAAGTCTTGCACGCATTAATTTCAAGTCTTCTTATTAATAACAGCTTTATTTCTTTCCAGTTACGAGTATGGGCTGAAAAGTCACTGTTGTTTTGAAGTGATGGATCACTCTCCGTATTCTCTTGAGTTGACTATGATCTGTTCTCCAGCATAACGTCATATCTGCTGTTGTTGGCTTTTTTGACCAACAAGATGAAAAGCTTCTTCGCCAATGGGATCCAAGAACTGCAACACCGATGGAAGGAGTGTGTGGACTGCAAGTGGGGGGGGGACTATGTAGAAAAATATACCTCATTTGGCTACATTCCATAACAGTATCTTGGTCAGCCTAAGAACTTTTCAGCCGACACCTGAAGAAGGCCGGAGAGTCCAACAGCCGAAATATTATGACCATGTCAACCAAGATGACGTCACACGTTAAACTCTTGTATCGGAAACAAGAATCAGTTATTTTTTCTTAGAATCTAGATTCATTTAAATATCTGAGATGTGTTTCAACAGAGGACAGAAAAGACGTAACCTGAAATCCGAACACTTACTGGGATAGAGAAAGATGCTTCCCAGAAGCCCTTTATTTCGCTCACTGGGGTAGACGGTTCTAGTTTCACGTGCCATGTTTAATGGATGCCAGTTATTAGTTATCTCCTGCTAATTTCCCTCTGAAAGTTCTCCACTGCCTTAGCCGGGTATTGAACTCAGACTCTTTGGGTTATGTCACTGGATCTAACCAACGCCTTTATCCACTGTGCCATGTGTCCTGAAGAAGGCCGGAGCGTACAACGGTCGAAACGTTGTGATAAATATGGCGACAAAGATGAGGACAATAGTCCGAATAATGTAAATAATGTAAGAAGAGGCAGTTGAAATTTCTCTGACACATAATGAGGAAAGAGTACTCGGAAAATTTGACACTCACAGGACAGGTTCAAGGCAAGAGGGACGGATCAAAAAAGGCATAACCTACCTAGGGATTTTGAGTAAATGGATGAATTAAATAGAAGTTCATTTCTCTTTGTGATAATTTTTGTTTGTGTGTTTTGCTGACAACCGCAGTAACGTTTTATTTATTTCCTGACCCAAGAACTCAAGTAAAATAATTGTTTATCTCTTTCTGCGATATTTGCTAAGAATTCTGTACGCAAAGAGTTAACATTATGCAAAATCGAAGAGACGAGACCAGCAAATATCACGAAATTCATGATTCACACCAAAATGGCATGTTGACCCGTGGGAGGTCAAACCAGAACGATCGGGTCACGTTTCTCGAGAATGGTGAAATATAAAGTAAATATTTTCGTGCCATTTCAAAGGTCAGGAAATTTTTTTTTCTGAAGTCAAGTAAATAGAAAATACTCCAAAAATAAACAAAAGAGGCAATGAAAATATTGTTAAAAAGAGTTTTACCAATTTTGACGTCAATGCATGTTATACAACTCATGCTAATCATGACCCATACCTCAACACTGACACATACGAGCGTGGGGTTGCGAAAAAATATTCTCGACCCAATCATTTTGCCATAATCTAAGCGGTATATTGCCACTGTAACTGGACAAAGTTTTCTTTTATATTTTAAAATGCTTGTTTCAGATCTTTGACTGACGCATGTCAACAGAAAAGGTGGGGAACTTTTCAATTATTGAATACCGTTCCCGCAGAGAAAAGCACGAAAGGAGAATCATGAATGTATTTTTATACTATCTTCCAACCAATACAAAGCCTAAGAGCCACTCAAAGTAGATGGTTATAAGGGCGTGGAGCAAGGAAGTATAATGCATATTATGAGGAGGTATTTGGATAGATAACGGTTAACTCTAGACTTAAAGAAGTCGGAAAGTGATTGATTTTTTACGGCTTATCAACCTTTTGCAGTTTATTTAAATCCAGAAAATATTTTTAGATTGTATGACTTTTGGGGAGATATTAATGATTCACTAATATAAGGCCTACTTATTAACCCATATCATGGGGGAGAAGAAGTGTATACATAACTTCCTTAAGATTATTTGCGCGTAAGTGAATATAACGAACCTGACTGGAATTGAAACACCGATCACCGATTTCCAACTTACCCATTGCACTAACCGTACATAGAAGCTTACAGTACCTGATATTCCCAAATAGTCAATTATCTAGGTACTGAACAGGCTCAACATTGCTTAACTTCGGTCATCGTATGAGAACCGGTGTTTCAGCGTGATATGGCCGTAAGCCCGTAATTATCGTAATATATATATATATATATATATATATATATATATATATATATATATATATATATATATATATGTATGTATATTACAGGATGGATAAGGAACAAATAAGAAATGTTAATAAATTTCGCTTTTATTTCAGCTTCATCAGAAATGAAATATGGAATAGAAAAGAAAATTATCTATATAATACATTTTTCTCCCCCCTCTCTCTATATATATATATATATATATATATATATATATATATATATATATATATCAAGTATAGGATTGGTGTATACGGAATAAGTTTCAATAACCAACAAATACTATTCTTAAAAGAGTGCTCAATACAGAGCGAATATAATTATTTATTTAAAAATTATAACATAACTATGTTATAAAATCACTACGAAAATACCCATTTTGTTTCAACACCTCTGGTGTCTTATCAAGTGATGATGTTTTTATAACATATTTATGTTATAATTTTTAAATTATATATATATATATATATATATAGTCATAAGGTGTGCTATATTTATGGGATAAAGTACTCAAATTCAGAGGCAGAGCGTGTGTAAATATAAAATTGATTGCGTCTAGCATGAAACAGACTGTCGCCTCTAAGTGTTGACTTCAATGTTCACTTATATATATATATATATATATATATATATATAGCAATCTAGTATTATATATTATTCTATCTTTCTCTAACTTAATTTACTTTAGTCTTTTCTTTCTTTCTTTCTTTCTTCGAAATGAAATTATTCATATCTATCTATCTATCTATCTATATCTTGTTACTCATATTTTTCTTTCTATTTTTTTCATTCATTCATTCATTCATTCTTTCTTTCTTTCTTTCTTTCTTTCTTCGAGATTAAGTTATTCATATCTATCTATCTATCCTACCTCTTTTCTTGTATATTTTCTTTCGTTTTTCTTTCTTTGTTCATGATTAAGTTTTTCCTATCTATCTATCTATCTATCTATCTATCTATCTATCTATCTATCCAACTTATTTTACTTACCTCTTTTCTCACATATTTTTCTTTCTTTCTTTCTTTCTTTCTTTCTTTCTTTCTTTCCCTTTTTGAGATTAAGTTATTCATATCTATCTATCTATCTATCTACCTATCTTACCTCTTTTCTCGTATATTTTCTTTCGTTTTTCTTTCTTTCTTTCTTCATGATTAAGTTTTTCCTATCTATCTATCTATCTATCTATCTTATTTTACTTACCTCTTTTCTCACATATTTTTCTTTCTTTCTTTCTTTCTTTCTTTTTCTTTCTTTCTTTCTTTGAAATTTGCGTTCCGTTTTAGTCAGCCTTATCTAATCACCTACTAGTAGTTTGAGAACACTAGTGACTCTCTTCGTTGTCTCACTGGGGCCCCTACCATGACTCATCTGATCCCGTAGTTCTGAGTCACGGCACTCTTCTTTAACATTATTTTAAAGTACATATTTGGTCCAAAATGTCTGTTTTGGATTATACATATAAAACCCGGAACGACCTTATAAGTTTGCGATTGTTTTGTTTACAGAGTGAAGGGGAAAGATGGAGAAAGCAGGAAGAAGTGTATGAAAAAGACAAAGAAAGAAAAAAGAAGAGAAAGAAAGAAAAAGAGGAAAAAGTAAAAAAAAAAAAAAAGAAAAGAAAAAGGAATAAAAAATGCAAAGAAAAGAAGGAAATAAAGTAAAGGATGAAAAGAAAGAAAAAAAAACAAGAGGGCGAAACGAAAAAGAAAATAAATGAAAATAACAAAGGAAGAAATTAAGAAAACAACGAAACTGAGAAAGAAAGAAAGAAAGAAAGAAAGAGAGAAAGAAAGAAAGAAAGAAAGAAAGAAAAAAGAAAAGACAGTTAATTGTTCATCAATAGAGTGAGCGGAGAAAATGAAATACAGATGGTAATAGAAACAAAGAAATAAAACAAGAAAAAAGAAAACGTACGAAAACGTAAAAGAGAAAACAAATACAAAAGAAATAGAAAAGAAAGAAAAAACGAAAGAAAAAGAAAGGAAAAGTAAAAGGAAGAAAAAGAAAGAAAGAACATGGAATAAAACGAATGGAAAGAAAGATAAAAAAAGAAAGGCAATAAACAAGAAGGAAAGAAAAAAGAAAAGAATGAAGATAAAAAAAAAACGTAAGGAAAAACATAGAAAGAAAGGAAAGTTGAC
This sequence comes from Acanthosepion pharaonis, assembly GCA_903632075.3. Classification (NCBI taxonomy): domain Eukaryota; kingdom Metazoa; phylum Mollusca; class Cephalopoda; order Sepiida; family Sepiidae; genus Acanthosepion; species Acanthosepion pharaonis. Next base: position 163,705 of record CAHIKZ030005103.1, on the reverse strand, counting down.
AGCAATAAAAGGAAGTGAGTGAAGAATTAAGAAAGAAAAAAACAAATGAAGAGAGAAAGAAAGAAAGAAAGAAAAAGAAGAAACAAAGAAAGGAAGAAAGAAAGAGTTAAAGAAAAGGGTGAGTAAAAGAAAGAAGAGTTAATAGTTCATCAAGAGAGTAAGCGGAGAAACAAGAAAAGATGGAAATAAATAAAGATGGTAAAAGAAAAAAAAAGAAAGAAAAACAAGAAAAAGAAAATAGGAAGTTAGGAGAATAGAAAGTTTTTTTTTCTTTTTCTCTCCAGAATAAAACTTCACGAGAAAAGTCATGAAATTTGAGCAGATACGACTGAAACATATGCAAATCAGATTGCTTGCGATATATGCAAATCATCATCATCAATCGAATTTGGGGCAGAAGGAATTACTTATATTGCAAACAGATACACCAGTTTCTTGTATTCATGTGTGCGTGATTTCTTTTAATTTTCCGAGCTTAAATTATTCTGGTTCAAGGTCACATTTATGGAGCACGGACTGATTACTCAGCAGCAATGGTCAACAATTGCTCTAAGTCGAGGCCGACTGTTTCTGTCGCTTCTCTCAACATTGAATTTCAGCTGTCACCGTAGTACGGTGACAAGAGCAATGTACCCTCTTTGCTCTCTTGCTGATGGTAATACTCTTAGCGTTAAACCGACACATTGGTCTACAGACGCAATACACATACTACTGAGTATAAAAAAGACGGGAAGAATTTTAAGGGGTACCCGTCATTCAAATGAGAGATTAGATGATGCCATTGTTAGAAGTACAGATGTATACAGCAGAACGCAAGAAACACTAATATTTGCGTATATAGCTGCTATCCAACAATATCTATCTATCTATCTATCTATCTATCTATCTCCATTCAAACCTACCTCCTCAAATAAATGTGTGCATAAATTAAAAATGGCAATACATAATTCTCCTTATGCCTGGAATATTTGTCATCCATTTCTTTGTATGTAAATACTCGATCTGTGGAATTAGGATCGAATTTCGATCCTAAGGAAAGACGTTATAAGCATCATGAAATCTTAAAGATGTCTGTTTCTTAATATTAATTAATATTTACTCTGTTTTTACATTGAGCTCTCTGGATTATATCCCCCTTGGAATGATCCATATGGATTACCAAACAGATCATTAACTACATATATATATATATATATATATATATATATATATATATATATAAAGTGAACATTGAAGTCAAAACTCACAGGCAACAGGCTGTTTCATGCTAGACGCAATCGATTGTCTCCTCTGAGTGTTGACTTCAATGTTCACTTTTATATTTATATTTACATATGCTCAATCTCTGATATTGAGCACTTTATCCCATAAATATAGCACACCTTAAAACTTTCTTCATATATATATATATATATATATATATATATATATATATATATATATATATATAGGCAAACTCTTTTTATACATGTTTCATTAAAGACGACAGACAAGGTACTGCGATTAAGTTTTTTATTTAATTTTCTTCTTATATTCGAACAAGAGTTTTCTTTCATGGACACAGAGTGTGTAGAAACTGTCCAAATGTTTTGGCGCCCTGGGTATGACGATAAACTGCATCCGCGTCCTGGGTAAGACGATAAACTACATCCAACAGCAAGGCCTTTGAACAGGAGGTTTTGAGGAGCATGGCACCACCTCTTAATTGCTGGTGTTCCCAGGTCCACCCAGACTCGGCGTTGTAGCACCTGTCAGGGTCCCAGCTATAGGCAAATAGTTAAACTCCCCCAGAAGGGGAAGTCAAAACACTATGAAAGTATAAAAGTAGGTTTTTATACGAGCAATAAATTTTTGAAAAAAATATTGCCAGAAGTACATTTTTGAAGAAGAAAGATATTGCCAGCAAAACATTTTTGAAGAAGAAAGATATTGCCAGCAAAACATTTTTGAAGAAGAAAGATGTTGCCAGCAAAACATTTTTGAAGAGATATTTCCAACAATATAGTTTTGAAAAAACATATTACCAGCAATAAAAATCTTGTCGGCATTAAATAACCCATTGAGGTTGATATGCCGTAAAACAAAACAAATCAATGAGACAAACAAACAAACAAACAAACCAACTGTTCTTTAATTCTGAGCGCTTTCATCTCTTTCTTATTTTTACTTTTTAACTAGATGTATAGGTTGTGTGTATGTATCTAGAGTTATAGGTTTTGTATTTACCGAACACGGATAGCACATTGTGGCCGTGTTCATAGTTAATATTATTGAGTGTTGGTCTTTTCGTTTTTATTATTAAGGCTTCCATTATTATTTGTATAGTTTCTACACACTCTATGTCCAGAAAAGAAAACACTTTTCGAACACAAGAAAATCACAGTACGTTGTTTGTTGTCTTTAATGAAACTTATATATATATATATATATATATATATATATATATATATATATATATATATAATGCTCTGTAAATTTAATAATAATTAATATATATATTATATATATATTAATGCTCTGTAAATTTAATAATAATTAATATTCTCTGTAAATTAACATTGAGCACTATTTAAAATAAAATAAAAATATCTATATATCTTAACACCGGATTCATATATATATATATATATATATATATATATATATGTGTGTGTGTGTGTGTGTGTGTGTGAAATATATAGAAAATAGGGAAAGAACTCGTTAGGTAAATATTCCAAAGTTCTTTAGTATTTTTGTTATTATTTTTAAAAAAATAGTGCTCGATACAAAAGTAGAGCCTAAATATAATTATTTATTTAAAAATATCATTCCAAGGCTACATAAGAGTTCTCGTGTTTCAAAACAAGAGCCGAAAACTTCAATATAATTATTTGAATTAAATTGAATGAAAGTACCAAGCTTTGTTCCATCTTCAAGCGAAGAATTCAATTTAATTCAAATTCTCTGTACACGACTAAGCTTAATTTAATAAATCTCAGAGTATCCTCCATCATGCAATGGTTAAGGAATTCGTCTTGTGCATGAAATCATTCATGACGTGTGGCCTTTTGTTAACCAAAGTTAAACTTACTTAATAATTATTAGGTTGAGTCATAAGTCATTTAATTTTCTGAACAAATTGTAATGACTAATGCATTCTCAGACCCAGAACTACCGCCAGTCACGATGAACGGATGTCCCACTCGAGGAGGCACCGTGATTTGGGCCTCATACCCGACCCTCATGTGGAACTCACATATACGATCCATTGCTACAAATTCTGGAGAAGTGGTCGGTTCCTTGTAACACTCCAGTAAGTACCTGACTCCTCCGACTATGCTCTGTCTTTCAGTTATGGACCATGCGTGATACACGATGACGAGGCATATTTTTTCCCGCAGTAGGTTGCCATTTCTTTCTGCGGTAGACCAACTGCCATCCAAGGCTATAGAACCTGGTCTGTCCTGCTATTTAACCATAGCTGGGGAGCGAAGAAGAGGATTCATACCTTTCCCAAGGGTATTAGCACGTAAGTGAATGTAATGGATTCGACTAGAAAGTCAGTCAGTCAGTTAGGTGCCATGCGTGATACACGCTTAGGCGATCATGTATCTTTCGATACATGACTAATGAGGCTGTTTTTCCCGCAGTAGGTTGCCATTTCATTCTGCGGTAGACCATTTGTATTCCAAGGCTATAGAACGCGGTCTGTCCAGCAATTTACCTATAGCAGGCAGAAGAAGAAGAGGATTCATACCTTTCCCAAGGGTATTAGCATGTAAGTGAATGTAATGGATTCGACTGGAAAGTCAGTCAGTCAGTTATGTGCCATGCGTGATACACGCTTAGGCGATCATGCATCATTCGATACATGACTAATGAGGCTGTTTTTTTCCCGCAGTAGGTTGCCATTTCTTTCTGCGGTAGATCAGCTGCCATCCAAGGCTATAGAACCTGGTCTGTCCTGCTATTTACCCACAGCTGGGGGTGGTGGAGAAGGATTCATACCTTTCCCAAGGGTATTAGTACGTAAGTAAATGTAATGGATTCGAATGGAATTCGAACTCGGCTCTCCGAATCCTCAATTCGAGACGCTATCTATTACTCCATTACTCCAGCGTGCTCTATCTTTACAAGAGCCAGATCAGGCCAGATATGGAGTACTGATGCCATATCTGGGCTAGAGCTTCCCAGTTCACTTTCCAACCTTGATAGACTGAAAATGCACCTACGCTACCTTGTGGGTGATGAATTATTTTTCACCCTACAACCCACTTTCTCACAGATGAAACGTTGCATGCCTCTTGCTACTTTATCGCTATTTCCATGGAAAATGTTCAGAGGAAATACATTCTTTGTTTCTTTTAGTCCTAACCTTGACGGCTAAGACCCGCCATACCACGCATATTGTAATCGAAAGAGCTATAAGAGTTAGTGGACATGAGAAATCTAATTTTCTGAAAAACTGCTTTAAAAGGAAGATTGTAAAAATTTCAACCGAGAGTAATGGTGTTTAGTCAATGAATGCAAATGTTTCCTTATAAGGAAACGGTTAATCTCACCATTATGATTACCAACAAATATCCATTATCTCATACTTCCTTTCTTCTCCTAACACTTTCCTGTATCTTCTCATTCTCCCCCTTACCCTTTCCAATATTCATTTCCCGCCTATTATTTTTTTTATTATTATTTAAAGGCAATAATTTTATACACAAGATTTTTTAAAAGGGTCGTATTTTTAATATTTAAAACCTGTTCCTACAAATTTAAAGTACTGTTCCTACATTTAATAACTAATAAACTTTACTTTTTTTTTTACAAATAAATATATTAGAATTACATTCGTATTTAAAAAATCATTAATCAAATATCAAGTATAAATATATGTTCCATCTTTAATCTTTTTCAAAATTAATTAATTAATTAATTAATTATTAATTAATTATTTAAGGAAAATATTTGACAGTGTCAGCAAAAAATAGGTATTCTTTGACTAAGTAAATTTTTATTTTCAAAAACTTAATAATGTATAATTTTTCATGTATGAACAAAGGACATGGGGTCATTTAATGACCTACAAGCTTTAGCTTTTCTTATTAATTTCCATTTTACTGTTGGTGTTTTATTGGTTTCTTTTAAGTGCCAGAAATATTTCAAATATTTAGTAGAGTATAAAATGATGTCAAATTTTTTGGCTGGGGCGGGGGGCACCCTGTATAACTGAATAAAATTTAATTGTACTTTTTCTTTAAAGAATAAAGTTGATAAGCCAAAACGGAAATTATTTATGACAATTTAACATATACCCTGACAAACATTGTATATTAGTATATAAAGAAATGCAGCTCGTGACTACAAGAATCTGAGCGTTTCTTTTTGGAAAAATGTTCGCAAAATGAAATCTTATTATTCTTGTTAGCGTTACGAATTTTTTTTTCATACAGATTTTGTTATTATTTACTAAGCTTAGCCCTGTTTGGCTCAAGGTCACATATTATTATTGTTTCTTTTGTCAATATTGTTAATAACATATTAACATGTTGATATCGGCAATAATATGAGTGAGAAAACTTGTATTAGTATTTCGACTGTAGCTAAAAATGTCGTCTCTATTATTATTTACTGTTGACTTTCTATCGATTTTGCGCAAAATACAAAGAGGCTATTTTTTTCGTTTGAAATGTTCGTCACGTTTTTGTCCGCTTGCCACCGTGGTGTTCTACTCGATTTTGGCAGAGTCAGGAACGGTGCAAAATCGAATAATAAAACGTTGTTATTTGAATCAATAAACCATAAAACTCGTGAAATAGGGGCCCTTTTTTTTATTACTGTTGGGTGATATTATTGTTTTAGTTTCACGTTGGCATTTTAAAGTTGTTGACTGATAGATTTATTTGTTTTTTACGACTTATCAACACTTTTGGGGTTATTTAAAACCGAAGCATATTTTAAACTGTAAAAGTAATATATTTTGCGAGTGAATATTGCATTAATATATATTTTGAAATAACACTGATTTTTCCAGATACAAGCCACACTATTTAACCCATAGAGATGGGAGATGGATTCATACATTTTTCAAGGTTATTTGCGCGAAAGTGAATTTGAATTCGGTCTCCTGTTTCTTATACCGGTCCGCTATCAATTACACCACCCGCACACCAATTGATTGATTTATTCTTTACCGATTATCAACACTTTGACGGATATTTAAGGCCGAAATCTACTCTAGAGTGTAAAAATATTTTTTGCATTAACAAATTTTAAAGAATAAAAATGATATTTTTTCGGATAGAATTCCTACTATTTGACCCATAGCAGGGGGAGAATAGGTGGTATCATTGGTTATTTGCGCGTAAGTGAATGTTACGAAGCCGACTGGAATTCGAACTGGGATCACTGATTTCTCATTCCATTACTTCACCCGCACATCACGGCATTTTAAAGTGTTTATAACCCATTGATTAATTGATTTGTTTTTTATGGTTTATCAACACTTTGTCGACTATTTAACGCCGAAATATATTTTGGATTCACTCGCAAAAAATATTATTTATTTTTATTTTGTAAGTGAATATTTCATTAAGAATTTTTTGAAAATAACAATGCTTTTTACAGATAGAAATCTAACTATTTAACCCATAGTTGGGCGATGAGATGGATTCATACACTTCACAAGATTATTTACACATAAGTGAATGTTACTAACCTGATTGGGATTCGAATACCGCTCTCCGGTTTCCCATTCGGTGCTGCTTCCTAATACACCACCCGCACATCCTGACGTTTTAAAACGCCATATACCATTTCATATATTTCTAGAGGATTTTTTGACAACTGAATTGTAACCAGATAATAAACAATCTAATAAATTTCTGTGGAGTTTATTCTATCTTACACATTCGACAATTAAAGTTCAGAAAAAAAAAACTGTTATTGCGGTGTTAACAATTTGTTAAATGGTTATATTTAAGGGGCGCAAAATTAATTTCAACTCGGAACTAATTTCAATTCGGAACTAATTTCAACTCGAAATTTCAATAAATCTGTGAAGTTTTCAAACGAAATTAAAATTTAATTTATTGATTTTCTTAAATTTTGATCAATAATGGCTTCTTTTGAACGAGAGTTTTTTACCAACAAAAAAAAAAAAGAAAAAAAAGTCAGCTAAGCAATCTACTGTTCTTGCTACAAAGAACATTGCATTTTTATTGGATCAGATTTAAATGAATAAAAATATATTTAAAAAAAGTACAACTTTATTCATTTGCAACAAAAAAGAATGAAGGTTGCAGAAAAAATGAATTCTGAATTATCTTATCTACTAAAGGTTTTTCATTCTAAATTAAAAAATAACACCAACTCATTGCATTTTGTTGAGGAATTCACAGAAAATTGATAACTTTGATTTTAAATTCAGTTGAAATTGGTTCCGAGTTTAAATTAATTCAGAGTTGAAGTTAGTTCTGTCACTCATATTTAATGACAAGCAGCATGACCCGGCGTTGCCCGTGCTTGATTCAAAAATCGTACGACTCATACAGAGCTATCACTTGACTTAAAATAGTTTTGCCCTTCCTTGCCTTTAAAGGAGTGCCCTTTGCCGTGCTGATGTTGCTACATACCTTACTTCTTGCCTATCTCACACTGCAAATTTTTTCTAAGCTCTAAACATTAAATCTGTTACGAAAAAAGAACTAAACAAAATGAACACAAAACGATCAGCTTTAAAAAAGGACTTGTAACTGGAAAAACCGAATAAAAAAGAATGTTAACAAAAAATACTTTTTCACACCCAACCCAGTTCTGCGGAATCAGAATCAACATTGAGTTTAAGCAAGCGAATGAGCCAATTGGAGTAAAGTGCAATGCAGATTTAAATTTTTCCCACTTGAGACGAATGCAGCTATCGATTTTTTTTGCATGCTAGCATGCTAGTTAACATTCGCGACAGTCAGTTGTTGGCTCTCACGCTGGCCAATAGAATCTTCCTGCCTATTCGTGGCAGCCAGCTATTGGCTCTCACTCTGGCCAGTAGAAAATGGCCGCAAACTACATGAAAACTGTCGTAGAAGCAGGAAAAAATCGATTATTTCCACTATCGATGGGAGTTGGGAAATGCAAAGTCGGTCTTGGCCTTTCCCGCTAACTTGGATAATGTGCATGTAAATTTTGGTGCAAATCCGTCGAAAATTGCGGCCGTGCATTCGCTACACACACACACACACATCCTGCCTTATGTATATATATACATACACACACACATCCTGCCTTTTATATATATATATATATACATACACACACACATCCTGCCTTTTATATATATATGTATATATACATACACACACACTGCCTTTTATATATATATATATACATACACACACACATCCTGTCTTTTATATATATATATATATATATACATACATTCACACACACATTCTGCCTTTTATAGATAGAGATAAGGATATACGCCTGAGAAGCAAGCGAAGTTTGTCCAAGTAGGGCACAAGAATGAAATTGAAAATGTCTTACATATAACAACATCCGAAAAATAGAAAACTGCATAGGATAGGAAGACCCGGGATTCGAACCCAATCCTCAGAAAAGACCGGTGCATTAAATGCGCACCTTAGACCACTCGCCCACATTATCAAGCTAGTATTAAAACCTCTGTCCTTTCCATTTCGATAAATTGTTGTCACTTGTACACGGCAAATAATTCAATGTGGTGGGGGTGAAGCGATGGAATTCAAACAGTTGTGTGGCGGTCGGTCAAGGTAAGAAACAGGGAATCTGTTTCTCTTTGTCGACCAGTTTTTATAGTTGCTGTTGTAGTAGATCCTATCGGATTAAATGGATGAGACTACAATACATTTAAATGAGAGAGAGCTGTAAAGGAAAGCCCTTTCACCCACCAGATAGTTATTGTTTATTTGTTAGTTCTGTTAGCCTATTACAACATTATACTGTTACGATATTAGATACTGTTACTATTACAAGGAAAGACGTTGCTTGTAAGCAACGAATCAATTCGTTGCAGTCTCAAACTCTTATTACCCTGGGACGATGTGAAGTTCTGCCACAACAGGCAAAATCTCTATTTTCCTATTTTCACGTCGAGTTTCGTGCACAACGCTTCTGACTGTCCGAGTTTTTCCCTCCCCAATCCGTCGGTATAAAAAATCCGACAGTATGCTTCATTGCATATAAGAAAAATAGTAAACAGAATGTAATCGTCAGAGGTGGGATTTGAACCCACGCCTCCGATGAGGTTGGTGCCTGAAACCGCCACACTGACAAATTCGTGTCTAAACCTCTATCATTTCCATTAAGTGGTACGCGTCATTGCATTTCAGAAAATTAATAAACAATATATCATTTGAAGATGTGAGATTTGTACCCACGCCTCCGATGAGACTGAAGCCTTAAAACAGCGAATCATTCGACCCACTCGGTCACTGTAGCAAATGCTTCCGTCTCCGATCTTTGTCTTTTCCATTTAGTTATTGCATTTCAGAAAAATCGAAAACTGTACTTGTGTGGCAGATGTGGGTTTCGAACCAACGCCTCGGAAGAGATTGGTGCCTTAAACTGCTCAGCTCCTATATCAAGTTCCTCCCCTGATGATTGTCTTTTCAATTTAGTTGTATTGTCGGTTTTTTATGCTGAGTGATTGTGGGCGGGGAAACTCGGACAGATAGGCAACTCAAAAGCGTTGTACCCGAAACTCGATGTGAAAGGAGAAAAAAAGATTGGAAGCTTGCCTTTTGTAGCAGCACTTCACAGCTTCCCCAGGTATAGTTTAAGATTGCAACGAACTTCCCATACAAAAATACAAATCTGTCTTTTCCATTCAGTTATAGCCGTCATTGCATTTCAGAAAAAGTAATCTCTATCTATAAAAGGCAAGATGAGTGTGTGTGTGTGTGTGTGTGTGTGTGTGTGTGTGTGTGTGTGTGTGTGTGTGTAACGAATGCGCGGCCACAATTTTCGACGGATTTGCACCAGAATTTACATGCACATGCTCCAAGTTAGCGCGAAGGACAAGACCGACTTTGCATTTCCCAACTCCCATCGATAGTGGAAATAATCGATTTTTCATGCTTCTATGGCATTTTTCATGTAGTTTGCGGCAATTTTCTACTGGCCAGAGTGAGAGCCTGTAGCTGGCTGCCACGAATATGCAGGAAGATTCTATTGGCCAGCGTGAGAGCCAACAGCTGACTGACACGAATGTTAACTAGCATGAAAAAAAATCGATGGCTGCATTCGTCACAAATGAATTAAAAATTTAAGTCTGCATGGCACTTGGCTTACTCGCTTACTTAAACTCAACGTTGATTCTGATTCCGCAGAACTGGGTTGGGTGTGAAAAAGTATTTGTTTTTAACATTCTTTTTTCATTCGGTTTTTCTAGTTACGAATCCTTTTTTAAAGCTGATCGTTTTGTGTTCATTTTGTTTAGTTCTTTTTTTGTAACAGATTTAATGTTTAGTATAGAGCTTAGAAAAAAATTTGCAGTGTGAGATAGGCAAGAAGTAAGGCATGTAGCAACATCAGCACGGAAAAGGGCACTCCTTTAAAGGCAAGGAAGGGCAAAAATATTTTAAGTCAAGTGATAGCGTTTGCTGTATGTGTCGTACGATTTTTGAATCAAGCACGGGCAACGCTGCTAGTAAACATTAAATCACTTGCAGCGGGAAGATCTGTACCAAAGCTTGCGAAGAGACAGGGGCTTTAATTCAGAGTATTAGACCGCTCGGACTCTCTACCAAATGCTTCCTTCTGCATTCTAGTGATATGCATCATTGCATTTCAGGAAACAATACATGATTAGTTGAGGTAGGATTCGAAACAAAGACTCCAACAGGACTGATGTTTTAACCCAGCGCCCTAGACCGCTCGGCCACTCTATACTTCTCTGTCTTTTTTATTTAGTTATATGCGTCATTGCATTTCAGAAAAACAGCAAATGACACATGAATCGAACTCACTATTCAGTCGTAATTGTTCTAGCGAGATAAGCTTGCTAACCATTACACCATCTAGAGGTGCCCAAAATGATTTTCTAAGCATAGCTTAGATATGGCACAAAGCCGAAAGTTTGGCGCACCCAGTGAGGATAGAACTCACTACTCAGTCGTAAATGTTCTAGCGAGACAAGCTTGCTAACCATTACACCGTGCGGATGTGCCCACAGAGTGATTTTCTAAGCACAGCTTAGACGTGGCACAAGGCCGAAAGTATGGGGCACTCAGTGAGGATCGAACTCACTACTCTGTCGTAAATGTTTAAGCGAGACAAGCTAGCTAACCATTACACCATCTGGAGGTGCCCACATAGTAGTTTTCCAAGTGTAGCATGTTAGATGTGGCACAAGGCTGAAAGTAGAGAGCACCCAGTGAGGATCAAACCCACTACTCAGTTGAAATTGTTCTAGCGAGATAAGTTTGCTAACCATTGCACCATCTGGAGGTGTCCTAATTTCCATTTAGTTTTATGCTTTATTGCATTTCAGAAAAATAGAAATCAGTAAATAATTGGTAGAGGTGTGTTTCGAACCCACGCCTTCGAAGAGACTGGTGTCTTACATCAGCACAGTAGCTTGGCGCGGCCACACCCTCGGATATGCACCGTTCTCTCTCCTTTCGATTTACTTATTTCCATGATTGCATATCAGAAAAATATCAATCAAAATATGTTTGGTAGAGTTGGGATTTGAACCCACGCATCCGAAGAGACTTTTGTCTTACACCAGCGCCCTTTCTTGGTGCGGCCAGTCCCTCGGACATGCACCATTCTCTCTCCTTTCGATTTACTTATTTGCATGATTGCATATCAGATAAATATCAATCAAAATATGATTGGTAGAGTTCGTTTTGAACCCCCGCATTCGAAGTGGCACTATAACTTGCATATGCACCGCTTTTTGCCCTCTCCATTTATACTTTTTTTTTCTTTAATCATTTCACCTCAAGGAAGGCGGGAGTGTCACTAGCACGCTAGGGATTTCAGGTTGTGAATGTAAGAGTAAAGTGGAGTGTTTGAGGAAAAGATAAATAGAAGGATGGTGAACAGGATCAAGGCATCAGAAAATGTTGATTGACATTACATTTGAATATTTGTAGATTATCAGGATAGCAAATAAGAGGAAGGGAGTTCCAATGTCGGGAAGTGCGAAAGTCGAAGCTGTTGAAGTAGAGGTTAAAGGAGCTTATGTTCAATTTCATCGACTGTAAAAAGAGTGGAACCGAAACGCCAACCTAGTAATGCGCTTAAATTCATGCAGTTGGAGCACCAGTGACAATAGCTTGTTAGAGTAGTTACCATGAAAATATTTGTAGAAAGATAGCGTGAAGATACATCACGTATGTGAGAAAGTGACGGGAGTCGAAATGTCAGGTTAGAACGACATCTGAAACATTGTCATGCCCGAACCAGACGATCTTTATTTATTTTTTTTAAGCCTTTCACCCCAAGCAAGGCTGGAGTGTCACTAGCACGCAAAGGGTTAAAAAGTTTGAGAGCAAGAGTAAAAAAGGGGTGTTTGAGGAAACGATAAAGAGAAGGACGGGGATCAAGATCAAAGCATCAGAAGATGTCGATTGACATTACATTTAAATTCTAAAGATTATAGTTATCAGGGAAGCAAGTAAAAGGGATTTCCACAGTTAAGAAGTGTGAGAGAAGCTGTTGGAGTAGAAGTGGCGGTTACAATAGTAAATGGTTGGGACTGAGATGTCAACCTAGTAACACGCTTAAATTCATGCCGTTGGAGCAACAGTGAAAATATCTCGTCATTGTTCAACGGAAATTTAGTAAACGAAATAGGATTGTCAGAGGTGGGATTTGAACCGACGCCCCCGCTGAGACTAGTGTTTTAAAATAGAGCCTTAGTTCCGTACTTTGCTCTTTCTAATTATTTGTGTCAGTGTTTATATTTTCATAGAGTTTTGTTTTACTTTGGGTAGTTCAGTATTTGCCTCAGGCTTGGACCATAATATGTGCAACCACCCCGAATCATCGTGGATCTTGGAAAAACTGTTTAAAACCTCCAATCTCCTTATCGGATGTCTTGCTGCCGGGTGTAGTTTATCGTCAGACCCAGGACCACTTTGCAAGAGTCAGATCAGACGAAGTATGGAGTAGTCCTGCTACATCTGGTCTCGTATTTCCCGGTCTAACTCTATAGGGTTCGTAAGCGGTAACCGTTGTCTTTTGGGTGTTGGCTTAGTCTCCACTTTGCAACCCTTACAAATGCACACACACATATCACTCGATAACGATTCTTTCGTGTTTTTTTTTTTTTCTCAGATACGTATATATAGATCCAGGCGCTAATATAATTATTTATGGGCATAAATTCTCAAACACTGTGACCCACAGACATATGCATTTGGCACATTTATGCACATGCGCACATTAAGTAGGAATTTTCATTTGGAACAGTACAAATTGGGTAATTACCCCGATATCTTATTATTGCTTAATTAAATCACTGACGCATATATATATATATATATATATATATATATATATATATATATATATATAATTAATTAACTGTAAACTCATTAATCAAATCCGAAATATCTGAAGCCAAAATAAGTAACGGCCAATCTGTGTATGCAGAAAATCCGTATTTCTCTCAACACAGATGTTCAGACAAATAACAACACGTGAGTGTGTGTAATCATTTACATTACATTCAGCGTATACTTTGACACACACGCATCCACACGCACACACAGAGAAGCGCACACATCTACACACACACGCGCGCAAAAGCGCACGCACATCACATATACCAAAGTACATAGCATTTTTTTATGACAAAATTAATTATTCCTATAGATTCATAGATCTGCACGGTAAACTGCCATTTTGCAACAACGGCTTAGATAGGACTTCGTAGCCATGTATACAGCGGTTGTGTTGTTGATGTGGATGATGATGGGATTGATGATGATGTTGGGACAGATGATAATAATTGGACATGATGATGATGATGATGATGGAAATGATGATGATGATGATGATGAGACTCATAATGATGATGATAGAAAATAATGGTACACAAGATGATGATGAGACTCATAATGATGATGATGATAGAAAATAATGGTACACATGATGATGATGAGACTCATAATGATGATGATGGTGATGATAGAAAATAATGGTACACATGATGATGATGAGACTCATAATGATGATGATGGTGATGATAGAAAATAATGGTACACATGATGATGATGAGACTCATAATGATGATGATGATGATGATAGAAAATAATGGTACACATGATGATGATGAGACTCATAATGATGATGATGATGATGATAGAAAATAATGGTACACATGATGATGATGAGACTCATAATGATGATGATGGTGATGATAGAAAATAATGGTACACATGATGATGATGAGACTCATAATGATGATGATGATGATGATAGAAAATAATGGTACACATGATGATGATGAGACTCATAATGATGATGATGGTGATGATAGAAAATAATGGTACACATGATGATGATGAGACTCATAATGATGATGATGATGATGATAGAAAATAATGGTACACATGATGATGATGAGACTCATAATGATGATGATGATGATGATAGAAAATAATGGTACACATGATGATGATGAGACTCATAATGATGATGATGATGATGATAGAAAATAATGGTACACATGATGATGATGAGACTCATAATGATGATGATGATGATGATGATAGAAAATAATGGTACACATGATGATGATGAGACTCATAATGATGGTGATGATGATGATAGAAAATAATGGTACACATGATGATGATGAGACTCATAATGATGATGATGATGATGATAGAAAATAATGGTACACATGATGATGATGAGACTCATAATGATGATGATGATGATGATAGAAAATAATGGTACACATGATGATGATGAGACTCATAATGATGATGATGATGATGATAGAAAATAATGGTACACATGATGATGATGAGACTCATAATGATGATGATGATGATGATAGAAAATAATGGTACACATGATGATGATGAGACTCATAATGATGATGATGGTGATGATAGAAAATAATGGTACACATGATGATGATGAGACTCATAATGATGATGATGATGATGATAGAAAATAATGGTACACATGATGATGATGAGACTCATAATGATGATGATGGTGATGATAGAAAATAATGGTACATGATGATGATGAGACTCATAATGATGATGATGATGATGATAGAAAATAATGGTACACATGATGATGATGAGACTCATAATGATGATGATGATGATGATAGAAAATAATGGTACACATGATGATGATGAGACTCATAATGATGGTGAAGATGATGATAGAAAATAATGGTACACATGATGATGATGAGACTCATAATGATGATGATGATGATGATAGAAAATAATGGTACACATGATGATGATGAGACTCATAATGATGATGATGATGATGATAGAAAATAATGGTACACATGATGATGATGAGACTCATAATGATGATGATGATGATGATAGAAAATAATGGTACACATGATGATGATGAGACTCATAATGATGATGATGATGATGATAGAAAATAATGGTACACATGATGATGATGAGACTCATAATGATGATGATGGTGATGATAGAAAATAATGGTACACATGATGATGATGAGACTCATAATGATGATGATGATGATGATAGAAAATAATGGTACACATGATGATGATGAGACTCATAATGATGATGATGATGATGATAGAAAATAATGGTACACATGATGATGATGAGACTCATAATGATGGTGAAGATGATGATAGAAAATAATGGTACACATGATGATGATGAGACTCATAATGATGATGATGGTGATGATAGAAAATAATGGTAATAATATGATGATGATGAGACTCATAATGATGATGATGATGATGATAGAAAATAATGGTAAACATGATGATGATGAGACTCATAATGATGGTGAAGATGATGATAGAAAATAATGGTACACATGATGATGATGAGACTCATAATGATGATGATGGTGATGATAGAAAATAATGGTACACATGATGATGATGAGACTCATAATGATGATGATGATGATGATAGAAAATAATGGTACACATGATGATGATGAGACTCATAATGATGATGATGATGATGATAGAAAATAATGGTACACATGATGATGATGAGACTCATAATGATGATGATGATGATGATAGAAAATAATGGTACACATGATGATGATGAGACTCATAATGATGATGATGATGATGATAGAAAATAATGGTACACATGATGATGATGAGACTCATAATGATGATGATGGTGATGATAGAAAATAATGGTACACATGATGATGATGAGACTCATAATGATGATGATGATGATGATAGAAAATAATGGTACACATGATGATGATGAGACTCATAATGATGATGATGGTGATGATAGAAAATAATGGTACACATGATGATGATGAGACTCATAATGATGATGATGATGATGATAGAAAATAATGGTACACATGATGATGATGAGACTCATAATGATGATGATGATGATGATAGAAAATAATGGTACACATGATGATGATGAGACTCATAATGATGATGATGATGATGATAGAAAATAATGGTACACATGATGATGATGAGACTCATAATGATGATGATGATGATGATAGAAAATAATGGTACACATGATGATGATGAGACTCATAATGATGGTGAAGATGATGATAGAAAATAATGGTACACATGATGATGATGAGATTCATAATGACGATGATGATGATGATAATGAAAATAATGGTACACATGATGATGATGAGAATCATAATGATGATGATGATGAAAATAATGTTACACGTGATGATGATGATGAGATTCATAATGATGATGATGATGATTTTGAGGAAAATAATGGTACACATGATGATGATGATGATGATGAGACACATAATGATGCTGAAAATAATGGTACACATGATGATGATGATGATGATGATCATAATGATGATGATGATGATAATGGGAATGATGAGGATGAGGATGATGGCATTGATGTTCGTGAGACTGATGATGATGATGATAGAACTGCTGCTGCTGCTGTTGTTGTTGTTGATGATGATGATGATACTGATGACGATATCATAGCATCATTGTTCAATCGACAAACTATTTTTTTAATTATATTTCATCCAACACAAGGCTCAAGGGTTTTTCCAGATAGAGAGTCAATCAACCTCTTCTCCCCCACAGCTATGGGTTAATTACTAAGACATGTATCCCTGAACCATTATTATCACCAAATAAACTTCTTACAATTTAAAAAACATTTTCTGGTTTTAAATAACCTGCAAAGGGTTGATAAGCCGTAGAAAACGAATCATTCGATGATTTTTGCTGTTACCCTAGGGAGAGAACAATACCCTCCAAGAGAGATTGAGAGCCATATCACGGCAATCGTGTGTAGGTTCCATCAAGAGAAGACACCATGTTTTGGTGAAGAGCCTTGTGCTGCAACTACAGAGCAGTAAACACTCTACCGCAGCTCACAACAGTCGTACCTTTTGATATTTTTGACACAAGAACCTGTAAATGACATAGCATAAGAAGAGAAAATACTGTTGTAAAATGTATTAAATATTTATATTTAGTTATATTTATGTTTTATCTCTTGCTTCGAAGGTAAAGCATTAAGTCTGGCAAGTTTCAGTTGCCTTTCACTGACCTTCGTTACGATCCTGGGCAGAGTGTTCTACAGAACTGAAACCATGACACTTGCGGGCTTTCAACAGCAGCAGCCGCTAAAATGGATGCCATATGCAACACGAAGAGAAAATTATGACATAATCATGATGTTGACATTCCACACTACTTCAAGCAAAAGGTTAGTAAGGAAACACCAATCAATACTGGAAAGAGAGATAGCAGCTCCTGGATGTGAGAAACCTATTTGCCAGAAAAATCATTTTAAAAAGATTTTATAAATTTCTACAGACTGTAGTACAAGCTGCTTGGTCAATAAATGTCGAATGTTTTCTTATAAGGAAACGGCTGA
Organism: Acanthosepion pharaonis; assembly: GCA_903632075.3. NCBI lineage: Eukaryota > Metazoa > Mollusca > Cephalopoda > Sepiida > Sepiidae > Acanthosepion > Acanthosepion pharaonis. The sequence continues at coordinate 145,616 of CAHIKZ030005103.1, read as the reverse complement.
TATTACCATTACAACTGGAGACATGCACCCGCCAATATACATTGCGGCCAATTCTCGGCATTCGGGTATAGATACTCAGGATCCGGGAGTAGGTTAAATAAATTAAATATATCATATTCATTTAGCATGTACTTTCAGGACGAGGAGGAACATGGCTCGACACAACTTCCTGATTTCTGTTGCTCTAAGTAACCTTTGACCCTTTACCTTACTTCTTTGATCTTGTTCTGCTATCCATTCACTCAAACACGTTAAGTAGGTTACTCGCTGTTTCCCTCTGCTTCTCTTGCCTTCAATATGTCCTGTGAGTGTTAAATTCTCCATGCCCTCTTTCTCGTTGCTCTAAGTAAAGTTTGACCCTTTACCTTCCTTCTTTGTCCTTGTTCTGCTATCCATTCACTCAAACACGTTAAGTAGGTTACTCTCTGTTTCCCTCTGCTTCTTTGCCTTCAATATGTCCTGTGAGTGTTAAATTCTCCATGCCCTCTTTCTTGTTGCTCTAAGTAACTTTTGACCCTTTTTACCTTCCTTCTTGTCCTTGTTCTGCTATCCATTCACTCAAACTCGTTAAGTAGGTTACTCGCTGTTTCCCCTCTGCTTCTCTTGCCTTCAATATGTCCTGTGAGTGTTAAATTCTCCATGCCCTCTTTCTTGTTGCTCTAAGTAACGTTTTGACCCTTTACCTTCCTTCTTTGTCCTTGTTCTGCTATCCATTCACTCAAACACGTTAAGTAGGTTACTCGCTGTTTCCCCTCTGCTTCTTTTGCCTTCAATATGTCCTGTGAGTGTTAAATTCTCCATGCCCTCTTTCTTGTTGCTCTAAGTAACTTTTGACCCTTTACCTTCCTTCTTTGTCTTTGTTCTGCTATCCATTCACTCAAACACGTTAAGTAGGTTACTCCGCTGTTTCCCTCCTCTTCTCTTGCCTTCAATATGTCCTTGCCTGTTAAATTCTCCATGTCTTTCTCGTTGCTCTAAGTAAAGTTTGACCTTTACCTTCCTTCTTTGTCCTTGTTCTGCTATCCATTCCTCAAACACGTTAAGTTTACTCGCTGTTTCCTTCTGCTTCTCTTTGCCTTCAATATGTCCTGTGAGTGTTAAATTCTCCATGCCCTCTTTCTTGTTGCTCTAAGTAACTTTTGACCCTTTACCTTCCTTTTTGTCCTTGTTCTGCTATCCATTCACTCAAACTCGTTAAGTAGGTTACTCACTGTTTCCCTCTGCTTCTCTTGCCTTCAATATGTCCTGTGAGTGTTAAATTCTCCATGCCCTCTTTCTTGTTGCTCTAAGTAACTTTTGACCCTTTACCTTCCTTCTTTGTCCTTGTTCTGCTATCCATTCACTCAAACTCGTTAAGTTCTACTAGGTTTCCCTCCTCTTCTCTTGCTGTTCTTGCTATGTCCTGTGAGTTTAAATTCTCCATGCCCCTTTTTGTTGCTCTAAGTAACTTTTGACACTTCCATTTTGTCCTTGTTCTGCTATCCATTCACTCAAACACGTTAAGGGTTACTCGCTGTTTCCCTCCTCTTCTCTTGCCTTCAATATGTCCTGTGAGTGTTAAATTCTCCATGCCCTCTTTCTTGTTGCTCTAAGTAACTTTTGACCCTTTACCTTCCTTCTTTGTCCTTGTTCTGCTATCCATTCACTCAAACTCGTTAAGTAGGTTACTCGCTGTTTCCCTCCTCTTCTCTTGCCTTCAATATGTCCTGTGAGTGTTAAATTCTCCATGCCCTCTTTCTTGTTGCTCTAAGTAACTTTTGACCCTTTACCTTCCTTCTTTGTCCTTGTTCTGCTATCCATTCACTCAAACACGTTAAGTAGGTTACTCGCTGTTTCCCTCCTCTTCTCTTGCCTTCAATATGTCCTGTGAGTGTTAAATTCTCCATGCCCTCTTTCTTGTTGCTCTAAGTAACTTTTTTCCCTTTACCTTCCTTCTTTGTTCATCCTCTTGTTCTGCTATCCATTCACTCAAACACGTTAAGTAGGTTACTCGCTGTTTCCCTCCTCTTCTCTTGCCTTCAATATGTCCTGTGAGTGTTAAATTCTCCATGCCCTCTTTCTTGTTGCTCTAAGTAACTTTTGACACTTTACCATCCTTCTTTGTCCTTGTTCTGCTATCCATTCACTCAAACACGTTAAGTAGGTTACTCGCTGTTTCCCTCTGCTTCTCTTGCCTTCAATATGTCCTGTGAGTGTTAAATTCTCCATGCCCTCTTTCTTGTTGCTCTAAGTAACTTTTGACCCTTTACCTTCCTTCTTTGTCCTTGTTCTGCTATCCATTCACTCAAACTCGTTAAGTAGGTTACTCGCTGTTTCCCCTCTGCTCTTGCCTTCAATATGTCCTGTGAGTGTTAAATTCTCCATGCCCTCTTTTCTTGTTGCTCTAAGTAACTTTGACCCTTTACCATCCTTCTTTTTGTCCTTGTTCTTCCTATCCATTCATCCATTCAAACTCGTTAAGTAGGTTACTCGCTGTTTCCCCTCCTCTTCTCTTGCCTTCAATATGTCCTGTGAGTGTTAAATTCTCCATGCCCTCTTTCTTGTTGTTCTAAGTAACTTTTGACCCTTTACCTTCCTTCTTTGTCCTTGTTCTGCTATCCATTCACTCAAACACGTTAAGGGTTAGGTTACCTCGCTGTTTCCCTCCTCTTCTCCTTGCCTTCAATATGTCCTGTGAGTGTTAAATTCTCCATGCCCTCTTTCTTGTTGCTCTAAGTAACTTTTTGACCCTTTACCATCCTTCTTTGTCCTTGTTCTGCTATCCATTCACTCAAACTCGTTAAGTGGGTTACTCGCTGTTTCCCTCTGCTTCTCTTGCCTTCAATATGTCCTGTGAGTGTTAAATTCTCCATGCCCTCTTTCTTGTTGCTCTAAGTAACTTTTGACACTTTACCATCCTTCTTTGTCCTTGTTCTGCTATCCATTCACTCAAACACGTTAAGTAGGTTACTCGCTGTTTCCCTCTGCTTCTTTCTCTTGCCTTCAATATGTCCTGTGAGTGTTAAATTCTCCATGCCCTCTTTCTTGTTGCTCTAAGTAACTTTTGACCCTTTACCTTCCTTCTTTGTCCTTGTTCTGCTATCCATTCACTCAAACTCGTTAAGTAGGTTACTCGCTGTTTCCCCTCTGCTTCTCTTGCCTTTTCAATATGTCCTGTGAGTGTTAAATTCTCCATGCCCTCTTTCTTGTTGCTCTAAGTAACTTTTTGACCCTTTACCTTCCTTCTTTGTCCTTGTTCTGCTATCCATTCACTCAAACACGTTAAGTAGGTTACTCGCTGTTTCCCTCTCCTGCTTCTTTGCCTTCAATATGTCCTGTGAGTGTTAAATTCTCCATGCCCTCTTTCTTGTTGCTCTAAGTAACTTTTGACCCTTTTACCTTCCTTCTTTGTCCTTGTTCTGCTATCCATTCACTCAAACTTCGTTAAGTAGGTTACTCGCTGTTTCCCTCTGCTTCTCTTGCCTTCAATATGTCCTGTGAGTGTTAAATTCTCCATGCCCTCTTTTCTTGTTGCTCTAAGTAACTTTTGACCCTTTTACCTTCCTTCTTTGTCCTTGTTCTGCTATCCATTCACTCAAACACGTTAAGTAGGTTACTCGCTGTTTCCTCCTCTTCTCTTGCCTTCAATATGTCCTGTGAGTGTTAAATTCTCCATGCCCTCTTTCTTGTTGCTCTAAGTAACTTTTTGACCCTTTAAACTTTGTCCTTGTTCTGCTATCCATTCACTCAAACTCGTTAAGAGGTTACTCTGTTTTCCCTCCTCTTCTTTGCCTTCAATATGTCCTGTGAGTGTTAAATTCTCCATGTTCTTTTCTTGTTTGCTCTAAGTAACTTTTGACCCTTTACCTTCCTTCTTTGTCCTTGTTCTGCTATCCATTCACTCAAACTCGTTAAGTAGGTTACTCGCTGTTTCCCCCTCTGCTTCTCTTGCCTTCAATATGTCCTGTGAGTGTTAAATTCTCCATTCCTCTTTCTTGTTGCTCTAAACTTTTGACCCTTTACCTGTCCTTGTTCTGCTATCCATTCACTCAAACTCGTTAAGTAGGTTACTCGCTGTTTCCCTGCTTCTCTTGCCTTCAATATGTCCTGTGAGTGTTAAATTCTCCATGCCCTTTTCTTGTTGCTCTAAGTAACTTTTGACCCTTTACCTTCCTTCTTTGTCCTTGTTCTGCTATCCATTCACTCAAACTCGTTAAGTAGGTTACTCTGCTGTTTCCCCTCTGCTTCTCTTGCCTTCAATATGTCCTGTGAGTGTTAAATTCTCCATGCCTTCTTTCTTGTTGCTCTAAGTAACTTTTGACCCTTTACCTTCCTTCTTTGTCCTTGTTCTGCTATCCATTCACTCAAACTCGTTAAGTAGGTTACTCGCTTCTCTTGCCTTTATGTCCTGTGAGTGTTAAATTCTCTTGCCTCTTGTTGCTCTTCAATATGTCCTTGTTCTGAGTTCACTCAAACTCGTTAAATTTACTCCATGTCCTGTGAGTGTTAAATTCTCCATTTCTTGTTGCTCTAAGTAACTTTTGACCCTTTAACTTCCTTCTTTGTCCTTGTTCTGCTATCCATTCACTCAAACTCGTTAAGTAGGTTACTCGCTGTTTCCCTCTGCTTCTCTTGCCTTCAATATGTCCTGTGAGTGTTAAATTCTCCATGCCTTCTTTCTTGTTGCTCTAAGTAACTTTTGACCCTTTACCTTCCTTCTTTGTCCTTGTTCTGCTATCCATTCACTCAAACTCGTTAAGTAGGTTACTCGCTGTTTCCCTCTGCTTCTCTTGCCTTCAATATGTCCTGTGAGTGTTAAATTCTCCATGCCCTCTTTCTTGTTGCTCTAAGTAACTTTTGACCCTTTTTACCTTCCTTCTTTGTCCTTGTTCTGCTATCCATTCACTCAAACTCGTTAAGTAGGTTACTCGCTGTTTCCCTCTTCTTCTTGCCTTCAATATGTCCTGTGAGTGTTAAATTCTCCATGCCTTCTTTCTTGTTGCTCTAAGTAACTTTTGACCCTTTACCTTCCTTCTTTGTCCTTGTTCTGCTATCCATTCACTCAAACTCGTTAAGTAGGTTACTCGCTGTTTCCCTCTGCTTCTCTTGCCTTCAATATGTCCTGTGAGTGTTAAATTCTCCATGCCCTCTTTCTTGTTGCTCTAAGTAACTTTTGACCCTTTACCTTCCTTCTTTGTCCTTGTTCTGCTATCCATTCACTCAAACTCGTTAAGTAGGTTACTCGCTGTTTCCCTCTGCTTCTCTTGCCTTCAATATGTCCTGTGAGTGTTAAATTCTCCATGCCCTCTTTCTTGTTGCTCTAAGTAACTTTTGACCCTTTACCTTCCTTCTTTGTCCTTGTTCTGCTATCCATTCACTCAAACTCGTTAAGTAGGTTACTCGCTGTTTCCCTCTGCTTCTCTTGCCTTCAATATGTCCTGTGAGTGTTAAATTCTCCATGCCCTCTTTCTTGTTGCTCTAAGTAACTTTTGACCCTTTTTACCTTCCTTCTTTGTCCTTGTTCTGCTATCCATTCACTCAAACTCGTTAAGTAGGTTACTCGCTGTTTTCCCTCTGCTTCTTTTGCCTTCAATATGTCCTGTGAGTGTTAAATTCTCCATGCCCTCTTTCTTGTTGCTCTAAGTAACTTTTGACCCTTTACCTTCCTTCTTTGTCCTTGTTCTGCTATCCATTCACTCAAACTCGTTAAGTAGGTTACTCGCTGTTTCCCTCTGCTTCTCTTGCCTTCAATATGTCCTGTGAGTGTTAAATTCTCCATGCCCTCTTTCTTGTTGCTCTAAGTAACTTTTGACCCTTTACCTTCCTTCTTTGTCCTTGTTCTGCTATCCATTCACTCAAACTTCTTAAGCTATCCATGTTTCCCTCTGCTCTTGCCTTCAATATGTCCTGTGAGGTTAAATTCTCCATGCCTCTTTCTTGTTGCTCTAAGTAACTTTTGACTTTAAGTAACCTTTTGACACCTTCCTTCTTTGTCCTTGTTCTGCTTATCCATTCACTCAAACTTAAGTTTACTCACTGCCTCTGCTTCTCTTGCCTTCAATATGTCCTGTGTTGTTAAATTCTCCATGTCCCTCTTCCATTCTTGTTTACTCGCTGTTTCCCCTGCTTCTCTTGCCTTCAATATGTCCTGTGACTTTTTCTCCATGACCCTTTTTTTGACCCTTCTTCCTTCTTTGTCCTTGTTCTGCTATCCATTCACTCAAACTCGTTAAGTAGGTTACTCGCTGTTTCCCTCTGCTTCTCTTGCCTTCAATATGTCCTGTGAGTGTTAAATTCTCCATGCCCTCTTTCTTGTTGCTCTAAGTAACTTTTGACCCTTTACCTTTCTTCTTTGTCCTTGTTCTGCTATCCCTTCCCTCAAACTCGTTAAGTAGGTTACTCGCTGTTTCCCTCTGCTTCTCTTGCCTTCAATATGTCCTGTGAGTGTTAAATTCTCCATGCCCATGCCTTTTCTTGTTGCTCTAAGTAACTTTTGACCCTTTACCTTCCTTCTTTGTCCTTGTTCTGCTATCCATTCACTCAAACTCGTTAAGTAGGTTACTCACTGTTTCCCTCTGCTTCTCTTGCCTTCAATATGTCCTGTGAGTGTTAAATTCTCCCCTCTTTCTTGTTGCCTAAGTAACTTTTGACCCTTGTCCTGTTCTGCTATCCATTCACTCAAACTTTTAAGACCCTTTACCTTCTTTCTTTGTCCTTGTTTAAATGCTATCCATTCACTTCCTTCTTTGTCCTTGTTCTGCTATTTCACTCAAACTCGTTAGGTTACTCGCTGTTTCCCCTCTGCTTCTCTTGCCTTCAATATGTCCTGTGAGTGTTAAATTCTCCATGCCCTCTTTCTTGTTGCTCTAAGTAACTTTTGACCCTTTACCTTCCTTCTTTGTCCTTGTTCTGCTATCCATTCACTCAAACTCGTTAAGTAGGTTACTCGCTGTTTCCCTCTGCTTCTCTTGCCTTCAATATGTCCTGTGAGTGTTAAATTCTCCATGCCCTCTTTCTTGTTGCTCTAAGTAACTTTTGACCCTTACCTTCCTTCTTTGTCCTTGTTCTGCTATCCATTCCTCAAACTCGTTAAGTGTTACTCGCTGTTTCCCTCTGCTTCTCTTGCCTTCAATATGTCCTGTGAGTGTTAAATTCTCCATGCCCTCTTTCTTGTTGCTCTAAGTAACTTTTGACCCTTTACCTTCCTTCTTTGTCCTTGTTCTGCTATCCATTCACCAAACTCGTTAAGTAGGTTACTCGCTGTTTCCCTCTGCTTCTCTTGCCTTCAATATGTCCTGTGAGTGTTAAATTCTCCATGCCCTCTTTCTTGTTGCTCTAAGTAACTTTTGACCCTTTACCTTCCTTCTTTGTCCTTGTTCTGCTATCCATTCACTCAAACTCGTTAAGTAGGTTACTCACTGTTTCCCTCTGCTTCTCTTGCCTTCAATATGTCCTGTGAGTGTTAAATTCTCCATGCCCTCTTTCTTGTTGCTCTAAGTAACTTTTGACCCTTTACCTTCCTTCTTTGTCCTTGTTCTGCTATCCATTCACTCAAACTCGTTAAGTAGGTTACTCCATGCCCTCTTTCTTGCTGTTTCCTTCCTTCTTTGCCTTCTTTCCCTTCAATATGTCCTGTTCTCTTGAGTGTTAAATTCTCCATGCCCTCTTTCTTGTTGCTCTAAGTAACTTTTGACCCTTTACCTTCCTTCTTTGTCCTTGTTCTGCTATCCATTCACTCAAACTCGTTAAGTAGGTTACTCTTTGCTGTTTCCCCTCTGCTTCTCTTGCCTTCAATATGTCCTGTGAGTGTTAAATTCTCCATGCCCTCTTTCTTGTTGCTCTAAGTAACTTTTGACCCTTTACCTTCCTTCTTTGTCCTTGTTCTGCTATCCATTCACTCAAACTCGTTAAGTAGGTTACTCGCTGTTTCCCTCTGCTTCTCTTGCCTTCAATATGTCCTGTGAGTGTTAAATTCTCCATGCCCTCTTTCTTGTTGCTCTAAGTAACTTTTGACCCTTTACCTTCCTTCTTTGTCCTTGTTCTGCTATCCATTCACTCAAACTCGTTAAGTAGGTTACTCGCTGTTTCCCTCTGCTTCTCTTGCCTTCAATATGTCCTGTGAGTGTTAAATTCTCCATGCCCTCTTTCTTGTTGCTCTAAGTAACTTTTGACCCTTTACCTTCCTTCTTTGTCCTTGTTCTGCTATCCATTCACTCAAACTCGTTAAGTAGGTTACTCGCTGTTTCCCTCTGCTTCTCTTGCCTTCAATATGTCCTGTGAGTGTTAAATTCTCCATTCTTGTTGCTCTAAGTCCATGCCCTCTTTCCCCTCTGCTTCTCTTGCCTTCAATTCTTGTTGCTCTAAGTAACTTTTTGTTGCCTTTTTGACCTTCCCTTCTTTTTGTCCTTGTTCTGCTATCCATTCACTCAAACTCGTTAAGTAGGTTACTCGCTGTTTCCCTCTGCTTCTCTTGCCTTCAATATGTCCTGTGAGTGTTAAATTCTCCATGCCCTTTAAGCTTTTCTTGTTGTTCTCTAAGTAACTTTTTCCCTCTGACCCTTTTACCTTCCTTCTTTGTCCTTGTTCTGCTATCCATTCACTCAAACTCGTTAAGTAGGTTACTCGCTGTTTCCCCTCTGCTTCTCTTGCCTTCAATATGTCCTGTGAGTGTTAAATTCTCCATGCCCTCTTTCTTGTTGCTCTAAGTAACTTTTTGACCCTTTACCTTCCTTCTTTGTCCTTGTTCTGCTATCCATTCACTCAAACTCGTTAAGTAGGTTACTCGCTGTTTCCCTCTGCTTCTCTTGCCTTCAATATGTCCTGTGAGTGTTAAATTCTCCATGCCCTCTTTCTTGTTGCTCTAAGTAACTTTTGACCCTTTTTTACCTTCCTTCTTTGTCCTTGTTCTGCTATCCATTCACTCAAACTCGTTAAGTAGGTTACTCGCTGTTTCCCTCTGCTTCTCTTGCCTTCAATATGTCCTGTGAGTGTTAAATTCTCCATGCCCTTTTCTTGTTGCTCTAAGTAACTTTTGACCCTTTACCTTCCTTCTTTGTCCTTGTTCTGCTATCCATTCACTCAAACTCGTTAAGTAGGTTACTCGCTGTTTCCCTCTGCTTCTCTTGCCTTCAATATGTCCTGTGAGTGTTAAATTCTCCATGCCCTCTTTCTTGTTGCTCTAAGTAACTTTTGACCCTTTACCTTCCTTCTTTGTCCTTGTTCTGCTATCCATTCACTCAAACTCGTTAAGTAGGTTACTCGCTGTTTCCCCTCTGCTTCTCTTGCCTTCAATATGTCCTGTGAGTGTTAAATTCTCCATGCCCTCTTTCTTGTTGCTCTAAGTAACTTTTTGACCCTTTACCTTCCTTCTTTGTCCTTGTTCTGCTATCCATTCACTCAAACTCGTTAAGTAGGTTACTCGCTGTTTCCCCTCTGCTTCTCTTGCCTTCAATATGTCCTGTGAGTGTTAAATTCTCCATGCCCTCTTTTGTTGCTCTAAGTAACTTTTGACCCTTTACCTTCCTTCTTTGTCCTTGTTCTGCTATCCATTCACTCAAACTCGTTAAGTAGGTTACTCGCTGTTTCCCCCTCTGCTTCTCTTGCCTTCAATATGTCCTGTGAGTGTTAAATTCTCCATGCCCTCTTTCTTGTTGCTCTAAGTAACTTTTGACCCTTTACCTTCCTTCTTTGTCCTTGTTCTGCTATCCATTCACCAAACTCGTTAAGTAGGTTACTCGCTGTTTCCCCTCTGCTTCTCTTGCCTTCAATATGTCCTGTGAGTGTTAAATTCTCCATGCCCTCTTTCTTGTTGCTCTAAGTAACTTTTTGACCCTTTACCTTCCTTCTTTGTCCTTGTTCTGCTATCCATTCACTCAAACTCGTTAAGTAGGTTACTTCCTTCTGTTTGTTCTCTGCCATTCTCTTAAGCCCTCTGCTTCTCTTGCCTTCAATATGTCCTGTGAGTGTTAAATTCTCCATGCCCTCTTTCTTGTTGCTCTAAGTAACTTTTTGACCCTTTACCTTCCTTCTTTGTCCTTGTTCTGCTATCCATTCACTCAAACTCGTTAAGTGGGTTACTCGCTGTTTCCCTTGCTTCTCTTGCCTTCAATATGTCCTGTGAGTTGCTCTAAATAACTCCATGCCCTTCCTTCTTGTTGCTCTAATTCACTCAAACTCGTTAAGTAGGTTACCCTTTTCCTCTGCTTCTCTTGTCCTTGTTCTGTTATCCATTCACTCAAACTCGTTAAGTCTTTGGTTACCATTCTGTTTCCTGTTTCCCCTCTGCTTCTCTTGCCTTCAATATGTCCTGTGAGTGTTAAATTCTCCATGCCCTCTTTCTTGTTGCTCTAAGTAACTTTTGACCATTTACCTTCCTTCTTTGTCCTTGTTCTGCTATCCATTCACTCAAACTCGTTAAGTAGGTTACTCGCTGTTTCCCCTCTGCTTCTCTTGCCTTCAATATGTCCTGTGAGTGTTAAATTCTCCATGCCTCCTTGTTGCTCTAAGTAACTTTTGACCCTTTACCTTCCTTCTTTTGTCCTTGTTCTGCTATCCATTCACTCAAACTCGTTAAGTAGGTTACTCGCTGTTTCCCTCTGCTTCTCTTGCCTTCAATATGTCCTGTGAGTGTTAAATTCTCCATGCCCTCTTTCTTGTTGCTCTAAGTAACTTTTGACCCTTTACCTTCCTTCTTTGTCCTTGTTCTGCTATCCATTCACTCAAACTCGTTAAGTAGGTTACTCGCTGTTTCCCCTCTGCTTCTCTTGCCTTCAATATGTCCTGTGAGTGTTAAATTCTCCATGCCCTCTTTCTTGTTGCTCTAAGTAACTTTTGACCCTTTACCCTTCCTTGTTCTGTCCTTGTTCTGCTATCCATTTTCCCTCAAACTCGTTAATGTCCTGGTTAAATTCTCCATGCCCTGTTTCCTCTCTTTTGCTTCTCTTGCCTTCAATCCATGTCCTGTGAGTGTTAAATTCTCCATGCCTCTTTTTCTTGTTGCTCCTAAGTAACTTTTGACCCTTTTACCCTTCCTTCTTCTTTGTCCTTGTTCTGCTATCCATTCACTCAAACTCGTTAAGTAGGTTACTCGCTGTTTCCCTCTGCTTCTCTTGCCTTCAATATGTCCTGTGAGTGTTAAATTCTCCATGCCCTCTTTTCTTGTTGCTCTAAGTAACTTTTTGACCCTTTTACCTTCCTTCTTTGTCCTTGTTCTGCTATCCATTCACTCAAACTCGTTAAGTAGGTTACTCGCTGTTTCCCTCTGCTTCTCTTGCCTTCAATATGTCCTGTGAGTGTTAAATTCTCCATGCCCTCTTTCTTGTTGCTCTAAGTAACTTTTGACCCTTTACCTTCCTTCTTTGTCCTTGTTCTGCTATCCATTCACTCAAACTCGTTAAGTAGGTTACTCGCTGTTTCCCTCTGCTTCTCTTGCCTTCAATATGTCCTGTGAGTGTTAAATTCTCCATGCCCTCTTTCTTGTTGCTCTAAGTAACTTTTGACCCTTTACCTTCCTTCTTTGTCCTTGTTCTGCTATCCATTCACTCAAACTCGTTAAGTAGGTTACTCGCTGTTTCCCTCTGCTTCTCTTGTCCTGTGAAAATTCTCCATGTCCTGTTGAGTGCTTAAATTCTTTTGCCCTTTAACTTCTTGTTGCTCTCCTTAACTTTCCATTCACCCTTTACCTTCCTTCTGTTTCCCTTGTCCTTGTTCTGTCCTATCCATTCCATGCCAAACTTGTTAAGTAAACTTTTGTTACCTTCCTTCTTTTGTCCTTGTTCTGCTATCCATTTTCTTGTTGCTCAAACTCGTTAAGTAGGTTTCCTCCTCTCTGCTTCTCTTGCCTTCAATATGTCCTGTGAGTGTTAAATTCTCCATGCCCTCTTTCTTGTTGCTCTAAGTAACTTTTGACCCTTTACCTTCCTTCTTTGTCCTTGTTCTGCTATCCATTCACTCAAACTCGTTAAGTAGGTTACTCGCTGTTTCCCTCTGCTTCTCTTGCCTTCAATATGTCCTGTGAGTGTTAAATTCTCCATGCCCTCTTTCTTGTTGCTCTAAGTAACTTTTGACCCTTTACCTTCCTTCTTTGTCCTTGTTCTGCTATCCATTCACTCAAACTCGTTAAGTAGGTTACTCGCTGTTTCCCTCTGCTTCTCTTGCCTTCAATATGTCCTGTGAGTGTTAAATTCTCCATGCCCTCTTTCTTGTTGCTCTAAGTAACTTTTTGACCCTTTACCTTCCTTCTTTGTCCTTGTTCTGCTATCCATTCACTCAAACTCGTTAAGTAGGTTACTCGCTGTTTCCCTCTGCTTCTCTTGCCTTCAATATGTCCTGTGAGTGTTAAATTCTCCATGCCCTCTTTCTTGTTGCTCTAAGTAACTTTTGACCCTTTACCTTCCTTCTTTGTCCTTGTTCTGCTATCCATTCACTCAAACTCGTTAAGTAGGTTACTCGCTGTTTCCCCCTCTGCTTCTCTTTGCCTTCAATATGTCCTTGTTCTGAGTGTTAAATTCTCCATGCCCTTCTTTCTTGTTGCTCTAAGTAACTTTTGACCCTTTACCTTCCTTCTTTGTCCTTGTTCTGCTATCCATTCACTCAAACTCGTTAAGTAGGTTACTCGCTGTTTCCCCTCTGCTTCTCTTGCCTTCAATATGTCCTGTGAGTGTTAAATTCTCCATGCCCTCTTTCTTGTTGCTCTAAGTAACTTTTGACCCTTTACCTTCCTTCTTTGTCCTTGTTCTGCTATCCATTCACTCAAACTCGTTAAGTAGGTTACTTTCCTGTTTCCCTTCTGCTTCTCTTGCCTTCAATATGTCCTGTGAGTGTTAAATTCTCCATGCCTGTGAGTGTTAAATTCTTTTTTGTTGCTCTAAGTAACTTTTGACCCTTTACCTTCCTTCTTTGTCCTTGTTCTGCTATCCATTCACTCAAACTCGTTAAGTAGGTTACTCGCTGTTTCCCTCTGCTTCTCTTGCCTTCAATATGTCCTGTGAGTGTTAAATTCTCCATGCCCTCTTTCTTGTTGCTCTAAGTAACTTTTGACCCTTTACCTTCCTTCTTTGTCCTTGTTCTGCTATCCATTCACTCAAACTCGTTAAGTAGGTTACTCGCTGTTTCCCTCTGCTTCTCTTGCCTTCAATATGTCCTGTGAGTGTTAAATTCTCCATGCCCTCTTTCTTGTTGCTCTAAGTAACTTTTGACCCTTTACCTTCCTTCTTTGTCCTTGTTCTGCTATCCATTCACCAAACTCGTTAAGTAGGTTACTCGCTGTTTCCCCTCTGCTTCTCTTGCCTTCAATATGTCCTGTGAGTGTTAAATTCTCCATGCCCTCTTTCTTGTTGCTCTAAGTAACTTTTGACCCTTTACCTTCCTTCTTTGTCCTTGTTCTGCTATCCATTCACTCAAACGTTAAGTAGGTTACTCGCTGTTTCCCTCTGCTTCTCTTGCCTTCAATATGTCCTGTGAGTGTTAAATTCTCCATGCCCTCTTTCTTGTTGCTCTAAGTAACTTTTGACCCTTTACCTTCCTTCTTTGTCCTTGTTCTGCTATCCATTCACTCAAACTCGTTAAGTAGGTTACTCGCTGTTTCCTTCTGCTTCTCTTGCCTTCAATATGTCCTGTGAGTGTTAAATTCTCCATGCCCTCTTTCTTGTTGCTCTAAGTAACTTTTGACCCTTTACCTTCCTTCTTTGTCCTTGTTCTGCTATCCATTCACTCAAACTCGTTAAGTAGGTTACTCGCTGTTTCCCTCTGCTTCTCTTTGCCTTCAATATGTCCTGTGAGTGTTAAATTCTCCATGCCCTCTTTCTTGTTGCTCTAAGTAACTTTTGACCCTTTACCTTCCTTCTTTGTCCTTGTTCTGCTATCCATTCACTCAAACTCGTTAAGTAGGTTACTCTGCTGTTTCCCTCTGCTTCTCTTGCCTTCAATATGTCCTGTGAGTGTTAAATTCTCCATGCCCTCTTTCTTGTTGCTCTAAGTAACTTTTGACCCTTTTTTGACCTTCCTTCTTTGTCCTTGTTCTGCTATCCATTCACTCAAACTCGTTAAGTAGGTTACTCCATGTTTCCTCTGCTTCTTCTTGCCTTCAATATGTCCTGTGAGTGTTAAATTCTCCATGCCCTCTTTCTTGTTGCTCTAAGTAACTTTTGACCCTTTACCTTCCTTCTTTGTCCTTGTTCTGCTATCCATTCACTCAAACTCGTTAAGTAGGTTACTCGCTGTTTCCCCTCTGCTTCTCTTGCCTTCAATATGTCCTGTGAGTGTTAAATTCTCCATGCCCTCTTTCTTGTTGCTCTAAGTAACTTTTGACCCTTTACCTTCCTTCTTTGTCCTTGTTCTGCTATCCATTCACTCAAACTCGTTAAGTAGGTTACTCGCTGTTTCCTTCTGCTTCTCTTGCCTTCAATATGTCCTGTGAGTGTTAAATTCTCCATGCCCTCTTTCTTGTTGCTCTAAGTAACTTTTGACCCTTTACCTTCCTTCTTTGTCCTTGTTCTGCTATCCATTCACTCAAACTCGTTAAGTAGGTTACTCGCTGTTTCCCTCTGCTTCTCTTGCCTTCAATATGTCCTGTGAGTGTTAAATTCTCCATGCCCTCTTTCTTGTTGCTCTAAGTAACTTTTGACCCTTTACCTTCCTTCTTTGTCCTTGTTCTGTTATCCATTCACTCAAACTCGTTAAGTAGGTTACTCGCTGTTTCCCTCTGCTTCTCTTGCCTTCAATATGTCCTGTGAGTGTTAAATTCTCCATGCCCTCTTTCTTGTTGCTCTAAGTAACTTTTGACCCTTTACCTTCCTTCTTTGTCCTTGTTCTGCTATCCATTCCTCAAACTCGTTAAGTAGGTTACTCGTGTTTCCCTCTGCTTCTCTTGCCTTCAATATGTCCTGTGAGTGTTAAATTCTCCATGCCCTCTTTCTTGTTGCTCTAAGTTTTTGACCTTTACCTTCCTTCTTTGTCCTTGTTCTGCTATCCATTCAAACTCGTTAAGTGGTTACCTGTTTTCCCTCTGCTTCTCTTGCCTTCAATATGTCCTGTGAGTGTTAAATTCTCCATGCCCTCTTTCTTGTTGCTCTAAGTAACTTTTGACCCTTTACCTTCCTTCTTTGTCCTTGTTCTGCTATCCATTCACTCAAACTCGTTAAGTAGGTTACTCGCTGTTTCCCTCTTTCTCTTGCTTCTATGTCCTGTGAGTTTAAATTCTCTTCCTCTTTCTTGTTGCTCTAAGTATGTCCTTCCTTCTTTGTCCTTGTTCTGTTCCATTCCTCAAACTTCTCCATGCCCCCTCTTTCTTGTTTGCCTTCAATATGTCCTGTGAGTGTTAAATTTTCCACCCTTTTTCTTGTTCCTTCCCTTGTCCTTGTTTGTCCTATTCTGCTATCCATTCACTCAAACTCGTTAAGTAGGTTACTCGCTGTTTCCCTCTGCTTCTCTTGCCTTCAATATGTCCTGTGAGTGTTAAATTCTCCATGCCCTCTTTCTTGTTGCTCTAAGTAACTTTTGACCCTTTACCTTCGTTCTTTGTCCTTGTTCTGCTATCCAGTCACTCAAACTCGTTAAGTAGGTTACTCGCTGTTTCCCTCTGCTTCTCTTGCCTTCAATATGTCCTGTGAGTGTTAAATTCTCCATGCCCTCTTTCTTGTTGCTCTAAGTAACTTTTGACCCTTTACCTTCCTTCCTTCTTTGTCCTTGTTCTGCTATCCATTCACTCAAACTCGTTAAGTAGGTTACTCGCTGTTTCCCTCTGCTTCTCTTGCCTTCCTTCAATATGTCCTGTGAGTGTTAAATTCTCCATGCCCTCTTTCTTGTTGCTCTAAGTAACTTTTGACCCTTTACCTTCCTTTAAGTAGGTTGTCCTTTCCCTCTGTTCTTGCCTTCAATCCATTCTCCATGCCCTCTTTCTTGTTGCTCTAACTCGTTAATTCACTCAAACTCGTTAAGGGTTACTCGCTGTTTCCCCTCCTTCAATATGTCCTGTGAGTGTTAAATTCTCCATGCCCTCTTTCTTGTTGCTCTAAGTAACTTTTGACCCTTTACCTTCCTTCTTTGTCCTTGTTCTGCTATCCATTCACTCAAACTCGTTAAGTAGGTTACTCGCTGTTTCCCCTCTGCTTCTCTTGCCTTCAATATGTCCTGTGAGTGTTAAATTCTCCATGCCCTCTTTCTTGTTGCTCTAAGTAACTTTTGACCCTTTACCTTCCTTCTTTGTCCTTGTTCTGCTATCCATTCACTCAAACTCGTTAAGTAGGTTACTCGCTGTTTCCCTCTGCTTCTCTTGCCTTCAATATGTCCTGTGAGTGTTAAATTCTCCATGCCCTCTTTCTTGTTGCTCTAAGTAACTTTTGACCCTTTACCTTCCTTCTTTGTCCTTGTTCTGCTATCCATTCACTCAAACTCGTTAAGTAGGTTACTCGCTGTTTCCCTCTGCTTCTCTTGCCTTCAATATGTCCTGTGAGTGTTAAATTCTCCATGCCCTCTTTCTTGTTGCTCTAAGTAACTTTTGACCCTTTACCTTCCTTCTTTGTCCTTGTTCTGCTATCCATTCACTCAAACTCGTTAAGTAGGTTACTCGCTGTTTCCCTCTCATTAAGTGGGTTACTTCTCTTGCCTTCAATATGTCCTGTGAGTGTTAAATTCTCCATGCCCTCTTTCTTGTTGCTCTAAGTAACTTTTGACCCTTTACCTTCCTTCTTTGTCCTTGTTCTGCTATCCATTCACTCAAACTCGTTAAGTAGGTTACTCGCTGTTTCCCTCTGCTTCTCTTGCCTTCAATATGTCCTGTGAGTGTTAAATTCTCCATGCCCTCTTTCTTGTTGCTCTAAGTAACTTTTGACCCTTTACCTTCCTTCTTTGTCCTTGTTCTGCTATCCATTCCTCAAACTCGTTAAGTAGGTTACTCGCTGTTTCCCTCTGCTTCTCTTGCCTTCAATATGTCCTGTGAGTGTTAAATTCTCCATGCCCTCTTTCTTGTTGCTCTAAGTAACTTTTGACCCTTTACCTTCCTTCTTTGTCCTTGTTCTGTTATCCATTCCTCAAACTCGTTAAGTAGGTTACTCGCTGTTTCCCTCTGCTTCTCTTGCCTTCAATATGTCCTGTGAGTGTTAAATTCTCCATGCCCTCTTTCTTGTTGCTCTAAGTAACTTTTGACCCTTTACCTTCCTTCTTTGTCCTTGTTCTGCTATCCATTCTTTAAGTAGGTTACTCGCTGTTTCCCTCTGCTTCTCTTGCCTTCAATATGTCCTGTGAGTGTTAAATTCTCCATGCCCTCTTTTTTCTTGTTGCTCTAAGTAACTTTTGACCCTTTACCTTCCTTCTTTGTCCTTGTTCTGCTATCCATTCCCTTTAAGTAGGTTACCTTCCTTCTTTGTCCTTGTTCTGTTATCCATTCCATCCTTCTTTGTCCTTGTTCTGCTATCCATTCCTCCAAACTCGTTAAGTAGGTTACTCGCTGTTTCCCTCTGCTTCTCTTGCCTTCAATATGTCCTGTGAGTGTTAAATTCTCCATGCCCTCTTTCTTGTTGCTCTAAGTAACTTTTGACCCTTTACCTTCCTTCTTTGTCCTTGTTCTGCTATCCATTCCTCAAACTCGTTAAGTAGGTTACTCGCTGTTTCCCTCTGCTTCTCTTGCCTTCAATATGTCCTGTGAGTGTTAAATTCTCCATGCCCTCTTTCTTGTTGCTCTAAGTAACTTTTGACCCTTTACCTTCCTTCTTTGTCCTTGTTCTGCTATCCATTCCTCCAAACTCGTTAAGTAGGTTACTCGCTGTTTCCCTCTGCTTCTCTTGCCTTCAATATGTCCTGTGAGTGTTAAATTCTCCATGCCCTCTTTCTTGTTGCTCTAAGTAACTTTTGACCCTTTACCTTCCTTCTTTGTCCTTGTTCTGCTATCCATTCACTCAAACTCGTTAAGTTAGGTTACTCGCTGTTTCCTTCTGCTTCTCTGCTTGCCTTCAATATGTCCTGTTGTTAAATTCTCCATGCCCTCTTTCTTGTTGCTCTAAAGTAACTTTTGACCCTTTACCTCCTTTGTCCTTGTTCTGCTATCCATTCACTCAAACTCGTTAAGTAGGTTACTTGTTTCCCTCTGCTTCTCTTGCCTTCAATATGTCCTGTGAGTGTTAAATTCTCCATGCCCTCTTTCTTGTTGCTCTAAGTAACTTTTGACCCTTTACCTTCCTTCTTTGTCCTTGTTCTGCTATCCATTCACTCAAACTCGTTAAGTAGGTTACTCGCTGTTTTCCCTCTGCTTCTCTTTGCCTTCAATATGTCCTGTGAGTGTTAAATTCTCCATGCCCTCTTTCTTGTTGCTCTAAATTAACTTTTGACCCTTTTTAACCTTCCTTCTTTTGTCCTTGTTCTGCTATCCATTCACTCAAACTCGTTAAGTAGGTTACTCACTGTTTCCCTCTGCTTCTCTTGCCTTCAATATGTCCTGTGAGTGTTAAATTCTCCATGCCCTCTTTCTTGTTGCTCTAAGTAACTTTTGACCCTTTACCTTCCTTCTTTGTCCTTGTTCTGTTATCCATTCCTCAAACTCGTTAAGTAGGTTACTCGCTGTTTCCCTCTGCTTCTCTTGCCTTCAATATGTCCTGTGAGTGTTAAATTCTCCATGCCCTCTTTCTTGTTGCTCTAAGTAACTTTTTGACCCTTTACCTTCCTTCTTTGTCCTTGTTCTCCATTCCTCTCGTTAAGTAGGTTACTTGTTTCCCTCTGCTTCTCTTGCCTTCAATATGTCCTGTTGTTAAATTCTCCATTTTTCTTGTTGCTCTAAGTAACTTTTGACCCTTTACCTTTCTTTGTCCTTGTTCTGCTATCCATTCACTCAAACTCGTTAAGTAGGTTACTCGCTGTTTCCCTCTGCTTCTCTTGCCTTCAATATGTCCTGTGAGTGTTAAATTCTCCATGCCCTCTTTCTTGTTGCTCTAAGTAACTTTTGACCCTTTACCTTCCTTCTTTGTCCTTGTTCTGTTATCCATTCACTCAAACTCGTTAAGTAGGTTACTCGCTGTTTCCCTCTGCTTCTCTTGCCTTCAATATGTCCTGTGAGTGTTAAATTCTCCATGCCCTCTTTCTTGTTGCTCTAAGTAACTTTTGACCCTTTACCTTCCTTCTTTGTCCTTGTTCTGTTATCCATTCACTCAAACTCGTTAAGTAGGTTACTCGCTGTTTCCCTCTGCTTCTCTTGCCTTCAATATGTCCTGTAGTGTTAAATTCTCCATGCCCTCTTTCTTGTTGCTCTAAGTAACTTTTGACCCTTTACCTTCCTTCTTTGTCCTTGTTCTGCTATCCATTCCTCAAACTCGTTAAGTAGGTTACTCGCTGTTTCCCTCTGCTTCTCTTGCCTTCAATATGTCCTGTGAGTGTTAAATTCTCCATGCCCTTTTTCTTGTTGCTCTAAGTAACTTTTGACCCTTTACCTTCCTTCTTTGTCCTTGTTCTGCTATCCATTCCTCAAACTCGTTAAGTAGGTTACTCGCTGTTTCCCTCTGCTTCTCTTGCCTTCAATATGTCCTGTGAGTGTTAAATTCTCCATGCCCTCTTTCTTGTTGCTCTAAGTAACTTTTGACCCTTTACCTTCCTTCTTTGTCCTTGTTCTGCTATCCATTCACTCAAACTCGTTAAGTAGGTTACTCGCTGTTTCCCTCTGCTTCTCTTGCCTTCAATATGTCCTGTGAGTGTTAAATTCTCCATGCCCTCTTTCTTGTTGCTCTAAGTAACTTTTTGACCCTTTACCATCCTTCTTTGTCCTTGTTCTGCTATCCATTCACTCAAACTCGTTAAGTAGGTTACTCGCTGTTTCCCTCTGCTTCTCTTGCCTTCAATATGTCCTGTGAGTGTTAAATTCTCCATGCCCTCTTTCTTGTTGCTCTAAGTAACTTTTGACCCTTTACCTTCCTTCTTTGTCCTTGTTCTGTTATCCATTCACTCAAACTCGTTAAGTAGGTTACTCGCTGTTTCCCTCTGCTTCTCTTGCCTTCAATATGTCCTGTGAGTGTTAAATTCTCCATGCCCTCTTTCTTGTTGCTCTAAGTAACTTTTGACCCTTTACCTTCCTTCTTTGTCCTTGTTCTGTTATCCATTCCTCTCAAACTCGTTAAGTAGGTTACTCGCTGTTTCCTTCTGCTTCTCTTGCCTTCAATATGTCCTGTGAGTGTTAAATTCTCCATGCCCTCTTTCTTGTTGCTCTAAGTAACTTTTGACCCTTTACCTTCCTTCTTTGTCCTTGTTCTGCTATCCATTCACTCAAACTCGTTAAGTAGGTTACTCGCTGTTTCCCTCTGCTTCTCTTGCCTTCAATATGTCCTGTGAGTGTTAAATTCTCCATGCCCTCTTTCTTGTTGCTCTAAGTAACTTTTGACCCTTTACCTTCCTTCTTTGTCCTTGTTCTGCTATCCATTCACTCAAACTCGTTAAGTAGGTTACTCGCTGTTTCCCTCTGCTTCTCTTGCCTTCAATATGTCCTGTGAGTGTTAAATTCTCCATGCCCTCTTTCTTGTTGCTCTAAGTAACTTTTGACCCTTTACTTCCTTCTTTGTCCTTGTTCTGCTATCCATTCACTCAAACTCGTTAAGTAGGGTTACTCCATGCTGTTTCCCTCTGCTTCTCTTGCCTTCAATATGTCCTGTGAGTGTTAAATTCTCCATGCCCTCTTTCTTGTTGCTCTAAGTAACTTTTGACCCTTTACCATCCTTCTTTGTCCTTGTTCTGCTATCCATTCACTCAAACTCGTTAAGTAGGTTACTCCTTTGTTTCCCTCTGCTTCTCTTGCCTTCAATATGTCCTGTGAGTGTTAAATTCTCCATGCCCTCTTTCTTGTTGCTCTAAGTAACTTTTTTCTTGACCCTTTACCTTCCTTCTTTGTCCTTGTTCTGCTATCCATTCACTCAAACTCGTTAAGTAGGTTACTCGCTGTTTCCCTCTGCTTCTCTTGCCTTCAATATGTCCTGTGAGTGTTAAATTCTCCATGCCCTCTTTCTTGTTGCTCTAAATTAACTTTTGACCCTTTACCTTCCTTCTTTGTCCTTGTTCTGCTATCCATTCACTCAAACTCGTTAAGTGTCCTTGCTTCTCTTGCCTTCAATATGTCCTGTGAGTGTTAAATTCTCCAACCCTCTTTCTTGTTGCTCTAAGTAGGTTTTACCTTCCTTCTTTGTCCTTGTTCTGCTATCCATTCCTCAAACTCGTTAAGTAGGTTACTCGCTGTTTCCTCATGCTTCTCTTGCCTTCAAATGTCCTGTGAGTGTTAAATTCTCCCTCTTTCTTGTTGCTCTTAACTTTTGAATATGTCCTTTGTCCTTGTTCTGTTAATTCACTCAAACTCCATGCCCTCTTTTCTTGTTCTCTTGCCTTCAATATGTCCTGTAAAATTCTTTCTTTCTTGACTCTAAGTAACTTTTGACCCTTTACCTTCCTTCTTTGTCCTTGTTCTGCTATCCATTCACTCAAACTCGTTAAGTAGGTTTACTCGCTGTTTCCCTCTGCTTCTCTTGCCTTCAATATGTCCTGTGAGTGTTAAATTCTCCATGCCCTCTTTCTTGTTGCTCTAAGTAACTTTTGACCCTTTACCTTCCTTCTTTGTCCTTGTTCTGCTATCTATTCACTCAAACTCGTTAAGTAGGTTACTCGCTGTTTCCCTCTGCTTCTCTTGCCTTCAATATGTCCTGTGAGTGTTAAATTCTCCATGCCCTCTTTCTTGTTGCTCTAAGTAACTTTTGACCCTTTTACCTTCCTTCTTTGTCCTTGTTCTGCTATCCATTCACTCAAACTCGTTAAGTAGGTTACTCGCTGTTTCCCTCTGCTTCTTCTTGCCTTCAATATGTCCTGTGAGTGTTAAATTCTCCATGCCCTCTTTCTTGTTGCTCTAAGTAACTTTTGACCCTTTTACCTTCCTTCTTTGTCCTTGTTCTGCTATCTATTCACTCAAACTCGTTAAGTAGGTTACTCAAACTCGTTGTTTCCCTCTGCTTCTCTTGCCTTCAATATGTCCTGTGAGTGTTAAATTCTCCATGCCCTCTTTCTTGTTGCTCTAAGTAACTTTTGACCCTTTACCTTCCTTCTTTGTCCTTGTTCTGCTATCTATTCACTCAAACTCGTTAAGTAGGTTACTCGCTGTTTCCCTCTGCTTCTCTTGCCTTCAATATGTCCTGTGAGTGTTAAATTCTCCATGCCCTCTTTCTTGTTGCTCTAAGTAACTTTTGACCCTTTACCTTCCTTCTTTGTCCTTGTTCTGCTATCCATTCACTCAAACTCGTTAAGTAGGTTACTCGCTGTTTCCCTCTGCTTCTCTTGCCTTCAATATGTCCTGTGAGTGTTAAATTCTCCATGCCCTCTTTCTTGTTGCTCTAAGTAACTTTTGACCCTTTACCTTTTCTTTGTCCTTGTTCTGCTATCCATTCACTCAAACTCGTTAAGTAGGTTACTCGCTGTTTCCTTCTGCTTGTCTTGCCTTCAATATGTCCTGTGAGTGTTAAATTCTCCATGCCCTCTTTCTTGTTGCTCTAAATAACTTTTTGACCCTTTACCTTCCTTCTTTTTGTCCTTGTTCTGCTATCCATTCACTCAAACTCGTTAAGTAGGTTACTCGCTGTTTCCCTCTGCTTCTTGCCTTGTCCTGTCAATTCTCCATGTCCTTGTTGAGTGTTTAATCCATCCTCCATCGTTAAATAGGTTACTCTTTTCCCTTGTTGCTCTAATATGTCCTGTGACTTTTTCCATGCCCCCTTTAACTTTTGACCTTTACCTTCCTTCTTTGTCCTTGTTCTGCTATCCATTCCTCAAACACGTTAAGTAGGTTACTCGCTGTTTCCTTCTGCTTCTCTTGCCTTCAATATGTCCTGTGAGTGTTAAATTCTCCATGCCCTCTTTCTTGTTGCTCTAAGTAACTTTTGACCCTTTACCTTCCTTCTTTGTCCTTGTTCTGCTATCCATTCACTCAAACACGTTAAGTAGGTTACTCGCTGTTTCCTTCTGCTTCTCTTGCCTTCAATATGTCCTGTGAGTGTTAAATTCTCCATGCCCTCTTTCTTGTTGCTCTAAGTAACTTTTTGACCCTTTACCTTCCTTCTTTGTCCTTGTTCTGCTATCCATTCACTCAAACACGTTAAGTAGGGTTACTCGCTGTTTCCTTCTGCTTCTCTTGCCTTCAATATGTCCTGTGAGTGTTAAATTCTCCATGCCCTCTTTCTTGTTGCTCTAAGTAACTTTTTGACCCTTTACCTTCCTTCTTTGTCCTTGTTCTGCTATCCATTCACTCAAACACGTTAAGTAGGTTACTCGCTGTTTCCTTCTGCTTCTCTTGCCTTCAATATGTCCTGTGAGTGTTAAATTCTCCATGCCCTCTTTCTTGTTGCTCTAAGTAACTTTTGACCCTTTACCTTCCTTCTTTGTCCTTGTTCTGCTATCCATTCACTCAAACACGTTAAGTAGGTTACTCGCTGTTTCCTTCTGCTTCTCTTGCCTTCAATATGTCCTGTGAGTGTTAAATTCTCCATGCCCTCTTTCTTGTTGCTCTAAGTAACTTTTGACCCTTTACCTTCCTTCTTTGTCCTTGTTCTGCTATCCATTCACTCAAACACGTTAAGTAGGTTACTCGCTGTTTCCCTCTGCTTCTCTTGCCTTCAATATGTCCTGTGAGTGTTAAATTCTCCATGCCCTCTTTATTGTTGCTCTAAGTAACTTTTGACCCTTTACCTCCCTTCTTTGTCCTTGTTCTGCTATCCATTCACTCAAACTCGTTAAGTAGGTTACTCGCTGTTTCCCTCTGCTTCTCTTGCCTTCAATATGTCCTGTGAGTGTTAAATTCTCCATGCCCTCTTTCTTGTTGCTCTAAGTAACTTTTTGACCCTTTACCTTCCTTCTTTGTCCTTGTTCTGCTATCCATTCACTCAAACTCGTTAAGTAGGTTACTCGTTGTTTCCCTCTGCTTCTCTTGCCTTCAATATGTCCTGTGAGTGTTAAATTCTCCATGCCCTCTTTCTTGTTGCTCTAAGTAACTTTTTGACCCTTTACCTTTCTTCTCCTTGTCCTTGTTCTGCTATCCATTCACTCAAACTCGTTAAGTAGGTTACTCGCTGTTTCCCTCTGCTTCTCTTGCCTTCAATATGTCCTGTGAGTGTTAAATTCTCCATGCCCTCTTTCTTGTTGCTCTAAATTAACTTTTGACCCTTTACCATCCTTCTTTGTCCTTGTTCTGCTATCCATTCACTCAAACACGTTAAGTAGGTTACTCGCTGTTTCCTCTGCTTCTCTTGCCTTCAATATGTCCTGTGAGTGTTAAATTCTCCATGCCCTCTTTCTTGTTGCTCTAAGTAACTTTTGACCCTTTACCTTCCTTCTTTGTCCTTGTTCTGCTATCCATTCACTCAAACTCGTTAAGTAGGTTACTCGCTGTTTCCTTCTGCTTCTCTTGCCTTCAATATGTCCTGTGAGTGTTAAATTCTCCATGCCCTCTTTCTTTGTTGCTCTAAGTAACTTTTGACACTTTACCTTCCTTCTTTGTCCTTGTTCTGCTCTCCAGTCACTTAAACTCGTTAAGTAGGTTACTCGCTGTTTCCTTCTGCTTCTCTTGCCTTCAATATGTCCTGTGAGTGTTAAATTCTCCATGCCCTCTTTCTTGTTGCTCTAAGTAACTTTTGACCCTTTACCATCCTTCTTTGTCGTTGTTCTGCTATCTATTCACTCAAACTCGTTAAGTAGGTTACTCGCTGTTTCCTTCTGCTTCTCTTGCCTTCAATATGTCCTGTGAGTGTTAAATTCTCCATGCCCTCTTTCTTGTTGCTCTAAATAACTTTTTTTTACCACCCTTTACCTTCCTTCTTTGTCCTTGTTCTGCTATCCATTCACTCAAACTCGTTAAGTAGGTTACTCGCTGTTTCCTTCTGCTTCTCTTGCCTTCAATATGTCCTGTGAGTGTTAAATTCTCCATGCCCTCTTTCTTGTTGCTCTAAATTAACTTTTGACCCTTTACCATCCTTCTTTGTCCTTGTTCTGCTATCTATTCACTCAAACTCGTTAAGTAGGTTACTCGCTGTTTCCCTCTGCTTCTCTTGCCTTCAATATGTCCTGTGAGTGTTAAATTCTCTATGCCCTCTTTCTTGTTGCTCTAAGTAATTTTGTGTCACATTCCTTGTTCCTATTTTCCTTAAGACTACGCCAGCAACTCAGTTATTTCTTGTTTGTACGAAAATAAACTAAATACTTTTATTTTTGATTTTGTTGTTGGAAAGTAAAAAGACAGACTGATAGACAGATAGATAGATAGTTATGAAAATACGATGAGATAGATAAGGAATTAATGCAGATATATAGACAGATAAATAGATAGATATGAAAATACGGAAAAAGATAGGTATATAGATATATACATACGAAAATAGTGAGATAGATAATGAAATACTGAGATAGTAAAGAAATTTAGATTGAAAGGTAGGATAGATATGAAAATACAGAGGTAGATTGTAAAATATCTATCTATCTATCTATCTATCTATCTATCTCTCTCTCTCTCTCTCTATATATATATATATATAGATAGATAGATAGATAGATATAGATATAGATAGATTGATATAAATATAGAGATAATGACGACACGGAGATAGAGAGATAGATAATAAAATACTGAAATAGATATATTATTATTCGAAAAGATAGATAATGAAATGACTGAGACAGAGAGTGAAGAGTTTTAGATAGATAGATAGATAGATAGATAGATAGATAGATAGATAGATAGATATGAACAGACTGAGATAGATATGAACAGATTGAGATAGATAGACAGACAGATGGATATATAGATTGATAGATAGTTAATGCAATGACTGGGATAGATAGTGAAGAGTTTTAGATAGATAGATAGATAGATAGATAGATAGATAGATAGATAGATAGATAGATAGATAGATAGATATGAACAGATTGAGATAGACAGACAGATGGATAGATAGATAGATTGATAGATAGTTAATGCAATGACTGGGATAGATAGTGAAGAGTTTTAGATAGATAGATAGATAGATAGATAGATAGATAGATAGATAGATAGATAGATAGATATGAACAGATTGAGATAGATAGACAGACAGATGGATAGATAGATAGATTGATAGATAGTTAATGCAATGACTGTGATAGATAGTGAAGAGATTTCGATAGAGAGATAGATAAGTAAATGCAAGGATGGGTAGCTAGATAGATAATGAAATGACTGTGAAAGTGAAGAGATGTAACTAGATAGAAAATGAAGAAACTGAGTTAGATTAATAGGAAGACGGAAGGAGACTGTATACGTCTCTCCATTCATTCATTCTCACAATCTCTGTTTTTCAAAGGATCCTGCTTCCCCCTCCCTTAGCTCCTCTCCCGGGTCACATTGACTTAATTAACTAATCAAATTGAAAACCTGTTTCCTTACAATACCGGAATATTTCGCCCCTAGGTAAAAAAAAAAATATCACCAGTATATACATACGTCGGGGGGTGCTGAAAACAATCGGATTGATCGCGTTCCTCTTAAATCGTTAAATCAAGTGTTAGATTTTTAAAAACCTCTTTTTCTCTCGGGTATCCATCATTTTAGCTCCCCCACTGCCTTGTATCTCCATCCATACACACACACACACATTCATTCATAAACGGAAATCATACTTATTATAAAACCCCGGTTGTGTGTGTGTGTGTGTGTGTGTGTACGTTTATATATTGGATCGGATTTTCTAAATTTTTCAACCGATTTCAACAAAACTTCACAGGACTACATAAAATTACTTTGTGGTGGTTCTGACAGCGCCAAAAATGGGAAAAAACACAATTGTTTTTGCACGAAATCAATTTGAAAACACAATTAAGAGGCATCGCTGTCGAGAATGGAAGGGGGACAACTCATATCGAGTTATACTTATTATAAAACCCAGGTTGTTTGAATGTGTCTGTGTTCGTTTATATATGGGATCGGATTTCCTACATTTTTCAACCGATTTCAACAAAACTTCACTTTTTTTGAGCAGGTAGTATTTGTTATTATGTTGCACACTTTTCTTTATTTTTACATTCAGAATGCTTTAAAAATTCCACTTACAAGGCAATTGTTTATAATAAAATTCTATTCAATCGGTAGACTCATAACGACTGAAAACAATGTTTTTGTTTGAGTTTGGGTTTGAATAATTCGAAAAAAAAACAACAACAAAAAAAAAAACTAATTAAGACCTGCGTGTCCGCCAACCTTAAACAATAATCTTTGTCTATTTTATTTTTCAGTCGTTATGATGGTCGATACTTGATCTATCTCTTACTGTTACATTGCCGGGCAACGCCGGGCTCTACTGCTAGTATATGATATAATCTAAACATACACCCCTGTGCAAATTATTTGAAACAAAACGAATAATTCGGTTATTATTTAGTCTTTTTCGTATTTTTCCAATGAAACATGACCCACTGTACCTGTTAGTATTTCGTATGTCCATTTCACGGCGTCGTTCCTTAACCACAGATTCTCGACTGGATTTAAATCAGTAGAGTTTCCGGGCCAGTCTATAATACTTTGATTTGCTTATTGGTAAAGTTGCCAGTATATTCGTGCAGCGTTACAGTTTTCGTACGCTTCCTTCGGGCAACGTCCATCGCAGAAAATTGCCGTAGGAAAACTAATCGACAGTCGAGACAATAGTGTCTGGGCATGATGAAAATCTGATGCAATCACGGATGACGCAATATTTTTCAAGGCCAAAGAAATTTCATCATATAACCCGAAAATAGATTCATATTACTCCACACCACTATAAATGACCTAATCTTAGAAAAAAAAAAAAAAAAAGAAATCGATTACACCCTGGGTCTAAAACTGACCGTGTGGTGAAAAAAATTAAACAAAAGCGGTGGTTTCAATTAATTTGCACAAGGGTGTAGTATCTTTAAAATCAATCAATTGTATAAAGCTGAAATCTAACGGTCAATTTGGAAGAGTTTGTTCTCGTGTTAAATCAGTTGTTCTATTTTGATGCTAGAATATATATATATATATATATATATATATATATATATATCTTTAAATGTTATATTTTAGAGGTTACACATGTCTGAGTAAACGCCTTGTATTTTTTAAATTTTTATATTGAGAATTAAATTTACCGTCCTTTGCATTTGCGAGTCTTAAAAAAAAGTTCTTTTTCGAAAAGTTTGAAACAGTGTCACCGCCTGATTTGGCGCGTTTAGACCACTCGGACACAGAGGGACTCACAACCTAACAAGGTTCAATTGCCCTTCTACGAAGAGGGACACAGGTTCAAACCTCATCAGGAATATATTTCATTTAAGAAAAACTAGTGCTTCTTAAAGAACTCAAATGGCATCTACTCAAAACCGTATATTTTAATTTCATTTTTTCAACGTTGAAAGTGAAGTCTGATGATTCAGAGAATAATAAACTCCCTGCTGAAATAAATTATTACAATGGTACCTTAAAGTGTTCTTTTTTTTCTTTACATTATATATATATATATATATTAAATTATATATATATATATATATTTTTTAAATTATATATGTATATATTTTTTAAATTATATATATATATATATATATATATATATATATATATATATATATATATATATATATATGTTATAATAAAAAAAAAGAACAGCAAGATATATGATCCGGTGTTCTTAATTGATATTTTTATTTTTACAAAAGAGTGCTCAATATAAATTTACAGAGCATAAATATTATAAATTAACTGATTTAAAATATGGTTTCTTCGCTACACAGGAATTATCATGTTTCAAAAAACGAAGCTTGAAGATGAAACTGAACTAATGTTTTAATTTAATTATATACTTAAATTTGAAGATTTTAGCTTCGATTTTTGAAACATGGTAATTCCTGTGTAGCGAAGAAACTATATTTTAAATCAGTTAATACACTTCTTTATGGACCAACGTTGGCAAAATTATTGCATCAAAATTAATATGAATAGATAAGTAATATGGAGGAACATTTCGAGATTTTTCTTCGGTTACATCATTTATTTGGTGGATCGTGAATATTAATTTCTTTCACGCTGACGTTGGATTATTTAAAACGTTTGAATTTGCGTATATTTTAATAATTAATTCACACGTTTTAAACGTAACTCCAAATCGCACCAAAACGAGGGCAACCGTCCATATAAATAAAAAAAAATGCCTGTAGAACCCGTATAAACGGGATCGGGTTGGTCAACCTCGCCGAACGGAGCCTTGTTCGGGTTCCTCTCTGCTCAGAGGCAGAGAGTTTGACCGTCAAGCCGAGCTTCTCGGCTCAATTCGTCCCTCTTTCTTGAGAGGCGTAGTATACATAGTTTTTAGGAAGAGTTCATTCTGGAGTTATAGGTAAGGACCCATGACAGTTACATTTGTCATTCATGTACATTTGTAGCTAGTCTCTCTTCAACATTTAACGTCTATAGTAGTGGGTTAACTGAGAAGTATTCTGTTTAACAATGGCAGAACAGTCATATCATGCTCAGGCATATATGATTTTTAGAAAAGGACGTGCGAATGGTAATGGACGCGAGGCTACACGCCTGTATCAGATTACGTTTTCAGTCCGAAGTCGGCCGAGTTATTCAACCTTTGCTGCTGTTTATCGTCGCGTTGCTGAGACAGGATGTGTGGCATCACAAACTATGGATCGAGGAAGACTGAGATCCGTTCGTACGCCTGACCACGTAGAACACATTCTACAGGCTGTCGGTGACGTTCCAGCTATCAGTACGCGTCAAGTAGCCCTAGGATGTCGTACATCTCATAGTACAGCATGGAGGGTACTTTGAAAGCAGTTCCTGTATCCGTATGCTTTGCAAAGTGTTCAATGTCTTTCGCTCTCTGATCACTGGCCATGGGAGAACTTTTGCCGATGGTTTATTGCATAAAGTGTCGAACAGTTGTTTGTCTCTTCAGTCTTGCTTACGGGTGAGGCAACATTTGGAAGAGATAAAATAACAAATTTACACAGCCAACATTTGTGGGCGTATCGTACAATTCAGGCTAGACACCAGCTTCAATTTATGATTAATGTGTGGGCTGGAATTGTAGGTGACTGTCTGGTAGGTCCATATGTTCTCCTGACACGTTTTACAGAAGCTGGCTACAGGGATTTTATTTCGAACACGCTTCCAAACCTGCTAGAAGACGTATACCTTAAGAGGTATGTGGTTCATGCAAGATGGGGCACATTTTAGCCATATTATTCGCGATGCACTGGAAGACGTGTACCAGGAAGGATGGATAGGTAGTAGTGGACCGGTTTCATGGCCTGCACGTCCCTCAGACCTCAATCCTTTGGACTTGTATCTGTGGGGCAACCTAAAACAATCGGTTTATGCAGCAGAGACGCTTCATCAGCATGCCGTGGGTGCCTGCGAAGCCATTTGAAACTGTGTGGAACTATTCGAAAGGGTCCGCCAGTCAATGATCCGACGGCTGCATGCGTGTGTAGATGCAAGCAGAGGAAATTTTAAACATTTGTTATGAGTCGCTGTGCTGAGGTACAACGATGGCCTTTTGGACATATATTTATATGGACATTTGCCTTGTTTTGGTGTCAGGACGTCTCCCTAAACTTTGCAAAACTATTTTGATACACCATATATATATATATATATATATATATATATATATATATATATATATATATATATATATATATATATAGTGTATTGGGGCAGCAGATCATTATTCTTCCTACAAGTTATTTTCAAAAATAGAGGCTGAGAGATTCCTGAGTTTAAGAACTTCTTTCTTCGTCATTTTGACAGTTTTATTGGTTGCTGGGAAGGCGATGTGTGTGTTAACTTCATGTTATCTTTTAATTATATATATATATATATATATATATATATATATATATGATGAGGATATGAAGTTCTTGAAAGTACTTGCTGCTCTAAAAATACACTAGATCCATCTGACAATTTTTTACATAAGGATCGCATTATTCAATCGATTGTTAGTAGTTTAATGCTTATATTAAGTCTGTTAGCGAAGAGATTTCGCCATTAATTGCATTAATATTGCTAATTGATTCAATGTATGATTATCGCTTTATAATATATATATATATATATAAGGTATATGGACGATTTTAGATACATTTGCACATGCTTAACATGCACACACACACACACACACACACACACACACACACACACACATATATATATATATATATATATATATATATATATACGTACATATGAAAAGGTACAACGTTTTGAGAGTCTTAGAAATTAAAGTGCTCGCCTGCACTTCAGAAATAAAGAAAGAAAAAAAAAGAGGTACTTGCACTTAAAATAAAAAATAGAGGCTCTCGAAGGACAGAATGAATCGTTCGATTTATTTACATTTGATTTATGTTCGATTTATTTACATTTTTGTTGAAAAAAGAATGACTAAAAAAAAAAAAAATCTCGTTTTAATCCATTGCCGGGTCTCAGTGCATACATTTACTCTCACGCACTATACATTCATTGAAGGCATGTGCAAAAATTACTCAAATATATACCGCTTTAATCTCTGTTCAGGGTGACGGAGTGGATAACAGCTTCATATTTAGATTGTGAGAACAATGTTCACGCATGCGCCCTCTTTCGTATCAACCACCGGGAAAAGCAAGTGATTAGGACAGAAACCAGGCTAATCAAGGGATTTCCAATGGTCATTAGCGCGAAGTGACTTAAAAATTTTAGTCGGAATATATATATACACAGATGTTTTCATATAAGAGCAAAGATGTCATTGGTTTATCAAGGTTTTTAAATGAGAGAACGTTCATGAATATTCAACAGATGATTCTCAAATTTAAAAGCCTTGATAAAACAATGCTATCCTTGCTCTTGTATATAAAGATGTGCATATATACATACATCCATATATATATATATATATATATATATATATATATATATATATATATATATATATATATATATATATATATATATAATAAAGTTAATTGTTAATCCGTATGGATAAATCCAGGGAGGATATAAATCCAGAGAGGCCAATGTAATAAACAGAGCAAGTAATAATTAACTTCAGAAAGCTATTGTAATATTTTATTTCGCGAGACCGATAAAATTCGATTTCGCTTCGTCAGATCTCGTGGTTTCAAAGCAATTTTGACATTTCTTTTCACGTTTTTCTTTTAAGGTGTATGATGAACTCTCCTGTCGATTTCGACGTATGAGGATCCAACAGCCTCATTCTGTTTCTGTTTGCGTAAAATATGTGACACTTCAGTCCCCGCTAGACACACATATTGTGCAACAGCGAGAATCTCAGGACATAACCGCAATGCGGACAGCATGAATGCGTGTGAGTGTGTGTGCGCTCGTGCGCGTGCGTGGGATAACATATTAACATATCTCACGCACGCGCCCCCCGCCACACACAAAAAAACGGGTGGAGGTATGTGGAGTGAGTGATATTCTTCTTTCTCTCTTGTTCTTGTAACAGCATTCACCCGGGGTGGGTTGAGCCGGCTCCAATATTGGAGTTTCATGGGAATTTGTAATTCACAAGCGGTCCCCAAACCCTCATGTATAGCACATGAGATTTGATTATAGTGGTGAAGGTTTCGTGCAGGACCATCCACAGTTTTTGAGGGGCCGATTACAGAGACCTGGTGTCTCAAGGTCTCCAAACGATCCTCCGCAGGTTTTGAATTCAGAGTTTTCCTTCTCCTAGACCAGTTGCTATCCAAGGCTATAGAACCCAGCCTGTCCTGCTATTTACCCATAGCTGGAGGGAGAAGAAGAGGATTCACACCTTTCCCAAGGGTATTAGCACGTAAGTGAATGTAATGGATTCGACTGGAATTCGAACTCGGCTCTCCGATCCCTCAATCCAAGCTGCTATCCATTACGCCACCGTGCCTCCTCAGTGATGGATAGCGGCTCGGATTGAGGGATCGGAGAGCCGAGTTCGAATTCCAGTCGAATCCATTACATTCACTTACGTTCTAACACCCTTAGGAAAGGTGTGAATCGATCTCCCCCCAGCTATGGGTAAAATAGGCGGAAAGACATAGGTGACAACCGGTCTAATAGAAGGACAACTCCCAATTCAAAACCTGAGCAGGGTCGTTTGGGGAACTTGTGGCCCATTATGTGAACCAGTTGTCTGTATTCACCTGCTTCTGCACAAATCTTCACCATTATAAACAAATCATTTGCGCAGGTAGCCTGGCTGGTCGATCCCTTATACGTCGAAAACGAGAGGTGAGTCCTCCATGTGTGTGTGTGTGTGCGTGCGTGCGGGTGTGCGTGTATGCGTTTGTCTTTATAAGTGTTTGTCAACCCTTGTATATCCTACGAGAGAGAGATAGATAGATAGAGAGAGCGAGAGAGAGAGAGAGAGAGAGAGAGAATATTGATAAAGAGATTCCTATACGTGAACACGTGTATATATATGTATATGTATATGAAAATGTAAACTAAAAGGACTCTTATACTTAACGCCAGAAAGAGAGAATCGAAAATTCTAGTGCACATAATGAGGAAAGAAGGTTTGGAAAATTTGACACTCACAGGTCATATTGCGAGTAAGAGGGACAGGGAAAAGAAGCGCATAACCTATCTAACTCAATACATAGAAGAAAAAGTAGGTGCGAATTTTAGCTTACAACTACGCCCGCACCCTATCTCATCGATAGTAAATTGTAAACATATAAATATCGTAGTAATTTTTCATTTCAAGAAGAAGAAATCCTACAGCTACTGAACTTCATGTCGGCAGATGGAAAGAAAGCAGTTACTCATCCTATTTTCCCACTCCTTCAACGACCGTGGCCAACGAACGAACATCGACATGGTAACCAGGTCAAGAACAGGGAACACTCCACATTAGCGACAACAGTTAAGTACTGTATCACTGACCTTTTCATTCCACTTACTATCTCGCTAATGGAATTAAGGAAAAGACATTTCGATCTCTTCCCCATGTGCACACCACTTTTACCTATATACTTGAAAACTAATACCGTACACAGCCGAATCACACACAGTCAATACATACTGTCGTTTTTGAATAAACGTTATTTTGAATTTGGTTAAACCCAGTTTTGTCTTTGTTTCGAATTTTTGACTGTAAAAGATAAATTTTGGATGTTTGAAGCTTCGGTGCTGACCAGACGATGCAAGCATATATTGGGATTGAAAAGTGATTCCCTGTTTTATGTATGACTAGCAGCATGGCCCGGCGTTGCCCGTGCTTGATTAAAAAAATCGTACGACTCATACAGCAATCGCTATCACTTGACTTAAAATATTTTTGCCCTTCCTTGCCTTTAAAGGAGTGCCCTTTTCCGTGCTGATGTTGCTACATGCCTTACTTCTTGCCTCACACTGCGAATTTTTTCTAAGCTCTATAGTAAACATTAAATCTGTTACGAAAAAAGAACTAAACAAAATGAACACAAAACGATCAGCTTTAAAAAAGGACTCGTAACTGGAAAAACCGAATGAAAAAAGAATGTTAACAACAAATACTTTTTCACACCCAACCCAGTTCTGCGGAATCAGAATCAACGTTGAGTTTAAGCAAGCGAATGAGCCAATTGGAGTAAAGTGCCATGCAGATTTAAATTTTTCCCACTTGTGACGAATGCAGCTATCGATTTTTTTTGCATGCTAGCATGCTAGTTAACATTCGCGTCAGTCAGCTGTTGGCTCTCACGCTGGCCAATAGAATCTTCCTGCCTATTCGTGGCAGCCAACTATTGGCTCTCACTCTGGCCAGTAGAAAATGACCGCAAACTACATGAAAACTGCCGTAGAAGCAAGAACAAGTCGATTATTTCCACTATGGATGGGAGTTGGGAAATGCAAAGTCGGTCTTGGCCTTTCCCGCTAACTTGGAGCATGTGCAAGTAAACTTTGGTGCAAATCCGTCGAAAATTGCGGCCATGCATTCGTCACACACACACACACACACACACACACACACAAACACACACACTGCCTTTTATAGATAGAGATGGACTCTTCTGTGTAATTATAATTTTTACAAGACAGGAGAGTCCATCATACATAAAATAGGGAGTTACTTTTGAATCACCCTGTAAATGTCGATAATCTCTGCAAAGAGATGTGTGTGTGTGAGAGATAGATAGATAGATAGATAGATAGAGAGAGAGAGAGAGAGAGAGAGAGAGAGAGAGAGAATCTTAAAAACAG
Source organism: Acanthosepion pharaonis (assembly GCA_903632075.3). Lineage (NCBI taxonomy): Eukaryota > Metazoa > Mollusca > Cephalopoda > Sepiida > Sepiidae > Acanthosepion > Acanthosepion pharaonis. The sequence continues at coordinate 110,422 of CAHIKZ030005103.1, read as the reverse complement.
TTACTGACTGTTTTCGCTACATATTCCGTTATGTGCACGTTGAACGCTAAACATGTTTTGACAATATTGCCTTTTCATTATAATGATCGAGACTCGGTTAGAGAAGATGCTCGTGGCTATAGGTTGAAGCATAATGAAATAATGAAAGAACAGGGAAAGAAATAAATGAAAACAATAAAAAAACTGAAAAAACATATAAATATAAAATAAAAAATGGCATAATTTAATTCAGTGTAGACGAATTAATTTAAGTCGCGTGATGAATTAGCAACAAAAGTATTGTCGAAAATACTGGAGAAGCGGAGAGTTATGCAAATAAAGGGAGAAAAGCGAGTCAGGCGGATATTCTTGTGGCGTTCGTCTTCAGGATTTAGGGCACATTCGAAAAACATCTCATTCTCCGTATATTCACAAACAGGTTAATAAATGAATCAATAAAATATCTTATAAAGTCCCTTCATATACTTACACATATTGTAACTGGGAGAAGTCGTGGCTCAATTGTTTGAACGATGTATGTTTCGCAATCTAGTTATCTAAACTTGTCAGGAAATATCTTTTATTCCCCAGGGAAATGTGCATTCACAATACCTTAAGGCAATCCTTCCTAAACTATACGTAACGAAGAAATTACATCTAATATTCAAATGAAATTATATGGCGACTGAGGAAAATCTAATGGTCATTGAATTTATACATTATTATATATTATTGTTTATTAGTATCAACAAATTAGTTTAAAGAATGAAGCCTATTTTAAGGATGAATTGAGCCTCAGATATTTTTTATTAGCGTCTAGCTTATAAACGTGAATCAGATTAATCCAAAAATGAAGCCTATTTTAAACATGAATTGAGCCTCGGATTTTTTATTTATTAGCGTCATGCTTATAAACATAACAAAGCTCAGATTAATCCAAAAATTAAGCATGTGTTAATCAGGAAGCGATGGACAGATGTTTTATCTGAAGCAAGATTAAAGGAAAACTTTACCCTTCAGAAGTTTTAAGCTCGGAATAAGATTCAAACTTGAGAATTTGCTACGAATGACCAGGCTCAGCGAAAATTATCTAGTGTTAAAAAGAAGTACCAAGAAATGAAATCAGTGTATCAACCATTAACAGTGGACTACTGCTATATTTACGATTTTTATTAGCGATATGCGTCCTTCTGTGAAGCTGGCGTAAAACTTATCGGCGCCGAAAGAGGAATCGCCGAGCCGAGTTCGAATTCCCGCCTAGTCTGCTCCGTCCACTTTCGCCCGTTGGAAAGACATGAGTCAATTTTTTTTTCCGCGTGGCTATAGGTTAACAGTAGGGTAGATTGGTCTCTCTAGCCTTGAGTAGCAGTCAATCTAAGAGTAGGACTATTCTACATACAAAACCTTAGCGAAAGCAACGGGAAAGTGCACCAATGTCATTTTCAAGTTGTCATAATAATTCACAGATTATATAAGAAAGGAATCTGTGGAGAGCCATAATCGTCTTCGTTCCTAGTAGACATGCCGTTTAAAAATTCCTTCAGTAAAAGTTTTAAATATTTTGAGATCGTTTTCCAATTCATGGGGATTGAGATTTTCTCATCATGCAGATACACCTCGAACTGGAAAAAAAGTCTGTTTAATGCTCGTCAGAAAAGAGATAATATTCTTAATTAGCGTCATGCTAATGTTTCTCATTGATATTAGACGTTTCCTTGCAAGGAGAACATTTGGCAATCAAAGTGTAGTATCTGTTCTCTATATCTCTAACGCTAATGGTGATATTAGCCGTTTCCTTATGAGGAAACATTTGTCATTCACTGACCGAACAGCCAGTTCTAATAGTTGCGCTTTTCTTCTCTCCTGGTTTCGGGATGGGATCAAAGTGTATTATCTGTTCTCTTCATCTCTAATGCTAATAGTGATATTAGCCGTTTCCTTATAAGGAAACATTTGTCATTCACTGACCGAACAGCCAGTTCTACTGGTTGCACTTTTTTTCTCTCCTGGTTTCGGGATGGGATCTGTTCTCTTCATCACTAATGCTAATGGTGATATTAGACGTTTCCTTATAAGGAAACATTTGTCATTCACTGACCGAACAGCCAGTTCTACTGGTTGCGCTTTTCTTCTCTCCTGGTTTCGGGCTGGGATCAAAGTGTAGTATCTGTTCTCTTAATCTCTAATGCTAATGGTGATATTAGCCGTTTCCTTATAAGGAAACATTTGTCATTCACTGACCGAACAGCCAGTGCTACTCGAGTTAAGCCTTTCTTCATTTCCTGGCCATCGAACTGAGATCAATTTATAGTATCTGTTCTCTTCATCTCTCATAGTAATGATAATATTGGTCGAATTCTTATACGGAAAGTTTTGGAATTCATTAATCGAACAGCCAGTGTTACTGCCGATTGAATTTTATAAAATTTTTTTTTTTAAACTACTTTTCAGGAAAATAGTTTTCTCAAGTCCACTGTTATTGCTCTTTTCAGTATCGACGGTTGTTTCCTTTCTAATCTTTTGTTTGAAGTCGTGTGGAACGTAAATATCTTGGTTAGGTCATTATTTTCTCTTCGAGTGACATGTGTTATCCATCTTAATTTTTGCCGTTGTTGAAAGTCCTCAGATGACGTGGTTTCTGTTATTTGGTACAGTTCTTTGTTTATCATCCTGTAGCACTATGTCACAATGTTTGAAGAAGGACCCTCGCAAAGATCTACAAGATTCATTCGCTCGAATCTACCTTTAACTATCGACCTGAGAATGTGGTTTAATACACCTGACAGTTTAGATATTTTTAAATAATTTTGGTGCTATGTATAACATCCATATGAAAGTTATTATTATTATTTTATTTCCTTTGATTTCTGGTGTGTTCACATTTCTTCCCGGGTCCCACCCAGAGACCTAAGGTTAGAAATAGCGTCATGACATTTTCCACTGAGCAATTAAAAAAAAAAAAAAAATACACACATATTTTACATTTCGTAATGTGCGGGCTGTACTCGTGAGAACATTTTTTTGTATTTCTTTAAGGAATGGGATTCCAGGAATCCCTTCAATGAGTCTGCTAGAATCTTTTCCAACCAATCTGAGTGATCCAACGACAACAGGGATTGTTGATATTCCCATGTGCCACATTTTTGAGATGTCAATTTCAAGGTCCTTGTATTATGATAGTTTTTTGAATATCTTCAAAGATACATTGTAGTCTGCAGGGACTGCCATATCAATAAGGAGGCATTTTTATTATTATTATTATTATTTTATTATTATTATTATTATTATTATTATTATCAAAAACTACATTATATAATTAACTTACTTTTTAACTACTTTTGTTAATTTAAGAACAACATCCAGAAAAATATTTTTCTAAAATGCGTCTCAAGCTGAAAAGTTATGGGAACTATTGTGTTTCTTCTTCTATGTTCCATATCCCTTCAAGACGTGAGCGATAAGGGTTTTCCACGACTGTCTACCGTTTCTAGATCAAAGCAATGATTACTACTCCTCTGAGTCATTGTTGTGCCACAAGATCGTAAGTCAATTTTCTATTCACTTTTTATCTTTAAATTCTCCAATACCGCTTCCTTCCTTTATATATTCCAGAAATTGAAAGTCTCTTAGTGATACTAAGTCTAAGTGTTCTTTTTATCTCAATTGTCTTGAAACTTTCACTAATTTAAACTTTAACTAGTAATAACAAAGCAAATTGACCATAGCAACTGGAAGAATTTAGAGGTCGCTATTTTCATGCTATTAACTGAAATTTACGTCAAGTACTGTCATGTGTGGGCATATTGTTTTTATTGTTGTGTTGACGGATTCAACCATTTTCTTTTGATTTCTTGATACAGTTGTGTATGTTTGTTTGTTTTATTCCTTGAAAAAGTCCACATTGTATGAAACGCGTCGGCTAATATTACAGTTTTGTCTTTTACATTTATAAATATTGTCTTTTCTACAGGTTAACTCTGAGAATCTTTTCATATACATATATATATATATATATATATATATATATATATATATATATATGTGTGTGTGTGTGTGTGTGTGTGTGTGTGTGTGTGTGTGAGTGAACATGTAGGTATAAAATATATAAAATACATGTAATTATTAATATATAAAATACTTATAGAAATGTCTTCACATAATCATATATAAGTATAAAAGCATACCCAGCAAAATTTACATACGAAACTGAACCAATATTTTCGTTGACGAACATGTGGTTATTTGCTGAATTTCGATCTGAAAGATTCATTGTTTAATGTTCGATCTGTGTGATTGATATTCTCCAATGAATTAAGTGCATTGATAAAGACGTAATTCATGCTGAGATGTAAATATTTGTTCTGTAGGATAAACGCCTTTTCATAATGTACCTACCTACGTGCACATAAAAAAAAAACACTTCTACATACACATCGACCTACACACACACACATACGTACGCGCGCACACACACACAATCATACACACACAAATATTCAAAGAAACACAGTCTAAAACTCTCACAGAAAAAATGACGGATAGACATCCTATTCAAAATGGCATTGTTCAATTCAAGATGGCGTTATCCCTAACAGCTGAAACCAGTTAAGAGTTAGAACGAATATTCACAATGATTAATGCCCAACTCCAATTATTCTTCTGGCAAGAGGAACTTGGCCATAAATCGTCCACATTATCAATGTCCTTTTTATGCTGCGTTTGTTCTTTTCTTTTGTGGCTTATTTTTGCCCACTGACCGCTGAAAATGGCGCTGGGCCATGAAAGGTCCTGAAAACATCAGTCAAATTTTGTGCCGAAGACGTGTACAAAGATGTCGAACGGGAGAGCAAATTTCCAATTTGTTGCGAGACGTGACCAATGAAAACGTGAGCAAGGGGGTGGCAGATATCTCGATTTTGAGTTGTAACATTTTTTTCTTGTTCAAATTGTTCGACCTTGACGTTGTTTTTTTTGTTTTTTTTTTTACATTTGTTTTTAATGATTACATTTTTTGACAGCTTTTTTTTTCTGTCCAGCTTGCCGTTGCTTTGTTGGTCTCTTTCACACCATTGATTTTTTTATTGTCAGCCTCCTGGAGATAAAAAAAAAAGAAAAGATTCTTGGCGTCAAGCCTTTCTCTCTGGTTTTAGTCACTTCACCCTAAGTTGAAAGGCAAGAAATAAATCATTATTTTCTGAAACGGTAAACAACTCGCTTTAAACTACCTTAACAATTTGGAGTCTAAGAGCAAAAACCAAAAATCATGAGAAACTTGAAAAACATATTTAGGCTACACTTTTATTGCAATTTAGTGTAATGAAAAATAAGAAGAGAATTCTGAGATTTCTTTTATGTGTCATATCCATTCAGGACGCCCCTCTTGCCTTCAATCTGTCCTGTGAGTATCAGATTTTCCAAGCCCTCTTTCCTCATTACATCAAATATTTGTTACTCGTTGTACCAACATAAGAAGTGTTATATATATATATATATATATATATATGGAGCCACCATTAAGGATGGCGTGCTATGATCGTTCAACCACGGAGAACTTCCGGTTAAACAAAGCTCGAATTACTGCTTTTGAATATGATCGGCGAACATATATATATATATATATATATGTAAATTCCCAAAAGGATGGAATCCACGTAGAACTCAATGTCCAGGACAGAGTAAGTAATTTGTAGGTTTGATGAATTGGATCGTGATTACGATTCCAATGTAATAAATTATAACCATGGAATAGTGTTTGAGCCTTATATATATATATATATATATATATATATATATATATATATATATATTAAACACTTCACACAATACATCCTTTATATACAGTAAATACGCAGACACCACACGATTGCATATAGGCATGAAACTGACGGTCGCCGCAGAGTGTTGACTTCAATGTTCACCTTATATATATATATATATATATATATATATATATATATATATATGTGTGTGTGTGTGTGTGTGTTCATATGTGCGTGTATAGACGTATGTGTGAACACATTTACTTGAAAACATATATGTGTAAATGCATGCGAATATGTCTATGGATGTAGGCACTTGTGTGTATGTGTATTTATAAGTGTATATAGAAAAATGTGTATGTATATAGGTATATGGACTTGTGTACGTTCTCTAGTTCTCCTTTCCTTTCTCCTCTTCCCTTCCTTTTCCTTTTTCTTTGTTTCTGTGTAGAAAAATCATTTCCACTTCCTTCTCTTCTCTGGTGAATAAGAGGTCATCACTACTACTATCGCATCTCCAAGCGACATATCTCCCAATTACCTCTTTCCTTCCCTCTCTACTTTTTGGAACTATCTCACAACACAACTTCCGTTAATTTTGTTTTTCGTTTGATTCCTCTATTCATTGTTTTGAAACCGCCAGGTCTGACGAAGCGAAATCGAATTATCGATTTTGCGAAATAAAATATTACTATTGCTTTATGAAGTCAGTGATCAGTTAATTAATTGTTACTTGCTCTGTTTATTACATTAAGCTCTCAAGGATTTTATCCTCCTGGAATTATCCATAGCTTTTTCATTATATATATATATATATATATATATATATATATATATATATATATATATATATATTACCAATTTGTGACTGGTAGGATAATTCCAAGTAGAGTATTTATCCAGGAGAGCTCAATGTAGACTACAGAGAATAATAATAATAATAATAATAATAATAATAATAATAATAATAATAATAATAAAAATAAAAATAAAAAAATAATAATTATAATAAGAATCAAGAAGAAAAAATTCATTTCAGTTATAATTTATTTCGTTACGAAATAAATTATAACCGAAAATGAATCTTTAATGTTTTCTTCTTGATTATATATATATATATATATATATATATATATATATATATATATATATATATATATATGAAATGGAAAAGTCCGACAATTATCTTTTAAGATATTTTTTATGTGTATACGTTATTTTTATAGATACAAATATTTAAGTAAATGCTATGTTTATAATAAACAGTATTAACAGCATTTACCGGCCTGCATTCACTTAAATATTTGTATCTATAAATATATATATATATATATATATATATATATATATATATATATATATATATATATATAAATAGGAAGGTTTTTCACTTGATAAGACACCAGAGGTGTTGAAACAAAATGGCTATTTTTGTAGTGATTTTTGTAACATATTTATGTTATAATTTTTTAAAATAATAAATAATTATCTATCTATCTATCTATCTATCTATCTATCTATAAGTCTAACACTTTATTATTATCCTTGTTTTTAATATTATAATTACTGGTCGTGCAATGAAACCAGAAGGTGATTTGAAATTGAGGAAGATGTTTTTCAGAAACTAAGCCAATTATTAAGACATAGGAAAATATCCTTAGAAGCGAAGAACAGACTGCTGAAATATTATGAGAACCAAGTATATGTAACAGGTTGGTCCAGAAATAATCCAAGAAAAGGCATGATTGGGTAGGAATGTTAATCCATTGGGAATTGTGAAAGCGACTGAATGTTGACCATAGAGACCAATGGCATCTGCATATATAAGATCACAATGTGTCATATAGAAGAGAACACAGAAAGCATTTTGGCATTTTAAGATGAGCAGGATAACATGGGCCGAACATTTGAGCAACAACGATGTTTTGGAGAGAAAGGAAACAAAGAAGAAAATTTTACTTAACATTGAAATTTATGGGGTATGAAATGAAGAAGGAGATCTTGTCAAATCTGATGCTGAGACGATGGAAAAATGGACAGGGGAAAGCAGCGCGTGACATACTTGATGGGCTTGAGAAAATGGTAGTCGAACGGGGTTTAGGAGTAATAACAAAAAGACAAAACTTATTAAGAGCTACAAGGGACAGGAAGATGTGGAGGACCATGATAGCTTACGTCCTGAAG
>CAHIKZ030005103.1:57500-97500 GCA_903632075.3 Acanthosepion pharaonis | reverse complement strand
TCCTCCTGTATAGCAGTGAATGTTGGACAATCTCTTCACAGATGAAGAAGAGGCTTAATCAACAGAAACAAGGAAAAGAGTACTCAGCTGTTATGTAATACCAGTCTTCCTGTATGGCAGTGAATGCTGGACAATGCCCTCACAGATGAAGAAGAGACTTAAAGCAACACAAACAAAGAAAAGAATACTCAACTGTTACGTAATATCAGTCCTCTTGTATGGCAGTGAATGTTGGACAATCTCTTTACAGATGAAGAACAGGCTTAAAGCAACAGAAAGAAAGAAAAGAGTACTAAAATTTTATGTAATATCAGTCCTCCTGTATGGAAGTGAATGCTGGACAATCTCTTCACAGATGAAGAAGTGGTTAAAAGCAACAGAAACAAAGTAAAGTGTACGTGATCTCAGTCCTCCTGTATGAGAGTGAATGCTGGACAATCCGCCCACAGAGGAAGAACAGGCTTGAAGCATCAGAAACAAAGAAAAGAGTACTCAACTCTTACGTAATATCAGTCCTCCTGTATGGCAGTGTATCCTGGACAATTACTTCAAAGATGTAGAACAGGCTTAAAGCAACAGAAACAAAGAAAAGAGGACTCAACTGTTACGTGATGTCAGTCTTCCTATATGGCCGTGAATGCTGGACAATCTCTTCACAGATGAAGAAGGGAAATATGGCGACAAAGATGAGGACAATAGACCGAATAATGTAAATAGTGTACACAATATCTCATCTCCGAAATATAGATAGATACTGAAAGGCTGAAACGTTGTAATAAATATGGCGACAAAGATGAGGGCAATAGTCCGAATAATGTAAATAGTGTACGTAATACCTCATCTCAGAAATATAGACAGATACTGAAGGACCGAAACGTTGTAATAAATATGGCGACACTGATGAGGACAATAGTCCGAATAATATAAATAGTGTACATAATACCTCATCTCAGAAATATAGACAAATATATTGTTAAATATAACAGACAATGAATGTCTATTTTGTTTGATTATTAAAAGCCAGAAAATATATTTTTAAATTGTAATGATTTTTGTGGGGATAATAATGGTTTGCCGATACAAGTCCTACTAATTAACCCATATCTAGGGAGAAGAGGCTGATTCATACTTTTCAAGGATATTTGCGCGTAGGTGAATATAACGAACTTGAATGGAATCGGAACTTGGTTCTATGATTTCCAATGTCGAGTCATTATCCATTACACCACCCGCACACCAAGGCTTACATCACCTGGTATTCAGAGGCGTTCCTACATCTAGGCACCGACCAGGCTCGATGTTGCTTCAAGTCAAGAAGAAGATATTTGAAGTGCCAGAAATAAACGTTAGCTTATTCCACCAAATCAGTAGAAGGTTTTCATATTTTATTAACTTCTCGACGAAGAAACTATTTTCAAGTTTTTATGCATTATTACAACTTATCTTGAAGTAGGGACGAAGATACAATGGAAGGAAGGAAGGAAGTAAGAAAGAAAGGAAGGAAGGAAAGAAAGAAGGAAGGAAGGAACGAAGGAACGAAGGAAGAAAGGAAGGAAGGAAGGAAGGAAAGAAAGAAGGAAGGAAGAAAGGAAGACTGGACTAGCTAGCTAGATACATAGATATGAATAGGTTCAAGGATAGATAGATAGATAGATAGATAGATAGATAGATAGATAGATAGATAGATAGGTAGGTAGATAGATAGATAGGTAGATTTGAACAGACTCAGTTTGATAGATAGATAGATAGATAGATAGATAGATAGATAGATAGATAGATAGATAGATATGGAGAGAATGAGATAGAATGATTTTAAGAGTGATAGGTAGATAGATATATAGAAGGATAGATAAAAGACTGGGCTAGCTAGGTAGCTAGATAGATAGATTCATTGGCATTAGAAATGGTGAAAGTAGCATTTCTCATGCAGGAAACATTCGACATTTATCTGTCTATCTACCCCCCTCTATCTCTCTCTCTCTCTATATATATATATATATATATAATCTTGAAGAAATATAGTCTTAAGATGTGCTATATTTATGGGATAAAGTGCTCAATATCAGAGATAGGGCGTGTGTAACTATAAAGGTGAACATCGAAGTCAACGCTTAGAGAGGCGACAGTCTGTTTCATGCGATTGCGTCTAGCATGAAACAGACTGTCGCCTCTAAGACTTCTATGTTCACCTTTTATATATATATATATATATATATATATATATATATATATATATATATATAGTTCTAAAAACATTTCTATTACACAAATCTTCATAAAAATATAGTTTTCTTCAACTTGCTTCTTTGTGACGTGTTCCTTCAAGACATTGTTATTAGTGGCTCGTCACATTTTCTGTCCTTCATTGCTCAATAAATGTTGTCTTTTTGTTATCAACCCGAAAGCCTGTTCTGCCATCCATCTACTCAAGCTCGCTGGCTCCATTATGTCATGTTTTCCCCTGTCTTCAATCTGTCTTGTGAGCTCAAATTTTTCAAACCCGCTTTCCTCATTACGTTCCATAGAAATTTCAACTGTCTCTTCCTGAGAGTAAGTATAAATATCCTTTTTTTTTCATTTTTTTAAAAACTTCCGTCCATTTTATTCTCAGCATCCTTCTGTAGAATCACATTTCTGTTGCTTCAAGTCTCTTCTTCATTTGTTGGGGAGATTGTCCAGCATTCATTTCCATAGAGGTGGACTCATATTACATAACAGTTCAGTACACTTTTCTTTGTTTGTAACGAAATTCTCTTGTTTAACTTGATTACAAAAAAATGAATTAATTACATTATTATTCGCTGTTTTTCTTCATATTTTCTTGTTATATATCTTTTGAAGGCTCATTTTAATTTGCTAATTAATTAAGTAATTTGCAAATCCATTAGTTTATGTTGCTGACTTCTTTATAGAATAAGGGAGGGTGAACTTGGGATAAAGTCTGTTAATTAATTTTTTTTATTAATAAGTATTTTTATCTTTAGGGATGTTAATATAATTAAAAAGGTCACAATTTAAATCAGTTGATTTTACAAACACACACACACGCGCGCGCTCACTCACACACACACGCACGCACTTACACACACACACATATATATATGTATGTGAAAAGTGTATATAAATATAAATAAATATATATATGTATAATTATTTATATATTATATGCGCGGTACTTATTAGAAAGCGCTCAATATCAGAGATAGAGCTAACATATTTGAGTTCACGTGAATCTTACAAAAGGCATCAACCTTTGCATCATAAATGATGCAAATCATATTGATGATGTTATTTGTTAATATTCCAATTCAATAAAATGTGTGCAATTCAATTTTTCAAAATATGCATTTTTGCCTAAGTCGCCAGACTTTATGGACACTTGTATATATATATATGTCTATATATATATATATGTATGTATATATATATATGTCTGTATATATATATATATGTCTGTATATATATATATGTCTGTATATATATATATATGTCTGTATATATATATATGTCTGTATATATATTAAACACGGTGTTGGTTGGTTGATTTTGTTTAGCGCAATTGTATGCCTTAAACTACAGATAAAATGCATTTTTGGTCATTTTACTATAAATAGGTATTGTTGGTTGGTTGATTTTGTTTAGCGGCATATCAAACTCTATGGGTTATTGACTGCCGAATCTAAATATTTTGAACAAAATTTTAAGGCTTCAAGTAAATATATTTTGAACGCAATTGTATGCCTTAAACTGCAGATAAAATGCATTGTTGGCTATTTTACTATAAATATGTATTGTTGGTTGGTTGATTTTATTTAGAGGCATATCAACACCTCTATGGGTTATTTAATGCTGAAATCTAAATATTTTTAACACAATTTTATGGCTTCAACTACAGATAAAATGTATTGTAGGTCATTTTGCTTTAAAAATGTATTGTTGGTATTTTTTATATAAAAATGTATTGCTGTCTATAAAATGTATATACTTTCATAGTGTTCTTGTTTGTGTTTGGGAGGGTCACTATTTGGTCATAGCAGAGAGCCTAACAGATGCTATTACCCTGGGTCCGGATGGGCATAGGAACAACAGCAATCAAGAAGTGATCCCATGCACCGCGAAAACTCCAATCTTCCGATCAGAGGCCTTGCTGCCGGTTGTAATTCATTGTCATACCCAGGACTTAAGTAAGGTGTATTTCGGCAGCAAGAATTCTTTCACACATGTTTGGCTGAAATTTTTATTAATTTTTCATATTTTAAATTAGTTGTTTTATATGATCAGTAAATTTAACAAAGTTTCTATGTATAGTTTATTTTATTAAAAATATATTAAATATAATAAAAATTAATATACATATAAAATTCAGTTTGGCTTTTATAAATTACGTCACCTTGAATGATTTCAAATTGGTTCCAGCAAATGTGATGAATAGCCAAAATTATTTATATAAACAGACACAAAACACAATCTTTGAAATCAGAACGCATCTGAATAGTTGCCGTGTAAGTATCTACAGAAAAGGCACAGGGAGGTAACATTACGGCGGTGAGAAAGTGACTGAAGCCGAAATGCCAGATCCGGGCCAATAATATTAAATATTAATTTTCCTATGGATTTCATCAAAGTTCTCTAGATATATAAGCGGATCTCCGAACGATATTCTAAGGATGGAAGAATTGTAGACTTGTAAATATGCAAGATAGATTCAGGAGAGAAAAATTGTTTCGCACGACATAGTAAACCAACTTTCTTAGCAGCTGACCTAGCAATGGATTCAATATAGTCTTTTGACTTCATGTCAGCTGAGAAATTTAGCCCAAGAAAGCACAATATTCTAAGCATGGACGAATGGTAGGCTTATAGATATGCAAGATAGATTCAGGAGAGAAAAATTGTTTCACGCGACACAGGGAACTAACTTTCTTAGCAGCTGACCTAGCAATGGATTCAATATAGTCTTTTCACTTCATAATTTAATATCGAGACAGGTGTAAATGGCCATGTCATCAGCATAGCCACGAAAGTGGGAGCTGATGTCATCGGGAAGGTCATTAATAAAAATTAAAAGCAAAGTAGGACCAAGGATAGAGCCCTGAAGGATATAGCTATGTTAGTACGAAAGGATGTAGATGAGTGGCCGTTCAGGATAACTTTCATTTCACGATTTGATAAGAAAGACAGGATCAGTTCGAAATTTGACCGGAAACACCTTAACTTTTCAATTTGGAAGAAGACCTGCATGCGAATACTTGTTAAAGGCTTTCGAGATGTCCAAAGCAACAGTCCGAGTTTCACCATTTTTATCTAGAGTTTTATCGTCAGTGCATTAGCAGTTGACCTAGAGAAAGCCATATTGCTTGTCTGAAAGAAGACCTTGCGATGTGACATGCTTAACCAATTCAGCATTGATTAGGGCATCTAGTAGTTTCCCCAAAAGAGGTAGAACATTACTAGTCTATGAATCCTTGTTTAGTATTCTCCTTGAAACGATTTCTAAAACGTGTTCTTTTAATCTTCGATCATCACGTTTCCTTCATCATTCCTTTTTTTTTAAAAATTAATTTCTTCATCATTTCTTCATCATTTTCACATTGTCTCACTGCTTTCGTTGTTTTCTATCATAAGTTCATCCATCTTGAATGGTTAAAAAGCCTCTTAAATGAAACATATTTTACGTGTCAATACTTGCCAGTTTTATTTCAATTTCATTTGCTTTGTCGTTCACATTTCCTCATACAGTGTCCTCTCGTTTATTCGTCCAGTTTCATTCCAAATATTTCCTTTACAGCTAAGCCTCACTCTACACTATCGTTATTTCCATGGAAAATGTTCAGATGAGCTCCATTCCTTAGTTCCACCAGATCAGACCTTTACTGCTAAGCCTCTCTCTACTCTATCGTTATTTCCATGCAAAATGTTCAGATGAGCTCCATTCCTTAGTTCCACCAGTTCAGACCTTTACTGCTAAGCCTCTCTCTACTCTATCGTTATTTCCATGGAAAATGTTCAGATGAGCTCCATTCCTTATTTCCACCAGTTCAGACCTTTACAGCTAAGCCTCTCTCTATTCTATTGTTATTTCCATGGAAAATGTTCAGATGAGCTCCATTCCTTAGTTCGACCAGTTCAGACCTTTCCAGCTAAGCCCCTCTCTGCTCTATCGTTATTTCGAGGGAAAATGTTCAGATGAGCTCCATTCCTTAGTTTCACAAGTTCAGACCTTTACAGCTAAGCCTCTGTCTACTCTATCGTTATTTCCATGGAAAATGTTCAGATGAGCTCCATTCCATATTACTACCAGGTCAGGTTTTACAGCTAAGCCATACTCTCTACTCTATCTTCGCCTTATGCTATTTACCACACCTCCCGACAAGACAAGATATGGCACAAGGCAGGTTTTTATGTATAGCGATTCCGAACAGGTAGGTTCGTCCAAAAATTCCCCGTATACACGGGGCCGGGGTTGTCTACCTCTTCAGACGAGAATTTGCCCGAAGGCATAAGCTCGTCAGGGTTCCTCTTTGCCCGACGGCAGAGAATTCGGAAAGCCTCTCGGGAGCATGTCAGCGAACTGTCGGACACAAAACACAATCTTCGCCTTATTATCTTTATTATATGCGTTTGTCAGAAAACATTACTCAACTTTATATTTCTCGCTTCTCTGTTATTCCCCCTTCGTTATCGGCATTCTCGTTTTCATTGATATTTCAAGTCGCCATTATTATTATTAATTACCAGCAACCCAAAACGTTTTGCAAATGATTGAGTGTGTCTTTAGGTTCGCTGGGCGGATTTACACCTGACCAACTCATTCTACAGGTGTCTATATGTATTTAATCATGCGTCGTCTGTATTGGGCAAAGGAGACCTGGCTGAGCACATCCCTATCGGTACTATCGCTATTTCTATGCCAAACATTCAGATGAGCGTTCCATTCCCTAGTTCCACCAGTTCAGACATTTACAGCTAGAAAACGCCATGCTACTTTCACAGAGTCAAATCAGCCTCATTTCCTCCATATTTCCAGTCATAAGAAGTTCCACTCAGCTTCTCCCTAGGAAGAGCCACTTTGTAGAATACACTCCAGTATGGATGCTTCCATGAAAATTACAATGTTAAACTCTTCAATTCAAGAGACAGTTGTTATCTATCCGGCTCTGCCAGTCGAGCCTTCCCGACAGCACGTTGTAGATTATCTTCATGTTGACGGTTGCACTCGAAAGTCTAGGTCTCCCCACCCCCGGATGATCCTACGTCAGGAAGGTGTCAGGGTCGATCTTGGCCTCTGTCAGAGATGTTTTCAACTGATCCCTGAAGCGTCGTTTTGAGCCTTCGCGTAGCCTCTTGTCGCTGGTGAGTCCTCCAGAGTGACACTCTTGCACCATTTATCTTTGTTATCAACTTTGACTACCTACTGAGAACTTCTCTCGACAAACATCATCATCTAGGTTTGACTTTATCACCAAGACTCTCAAGTTGAAATCCTGCAAAAAAGTTGACAGATATTAATTATGCAGATGATCTATCACAGCAAACACCATTACCGATGATACAGTTCTCCTACATCATCTAGAAAATGCTGCCAACAATTTTGGTCTTTATGTTAATGCTTCTAAAACTAAATTCTCAGGCTTCAACCAGCAAGGCTCAATACAAACTGTCTCAGCTGAATCAATAAAATCTGTTGAATATTTGGCATATATAGGAAGCGAAAGAAATTCTACTGAAAATGATGTGAAAATTTGCATATGTAAAGCCTGAGCCGCCTTGAATATAATGGGTGTAATCTGGAAATTAGATTCACCAGATGACCTGAAGCGGAGATTCTTTTGAGCCACTGTAGAGGTGGTGTTAATGTATGGTGCCACTGCTTGAGTATTAACTAAACCCCTAGAGACTAAGTTTGATGGATGCGGCGAGCTATACTTAACATCACCTGGAGACAACATCCAACTAAATCAGAGCTCTATGGAACCATCCTTGACATTTCTACAATCTTACCCGAGCGCCATATACGCTTTGTAGGTCACTTCTGGCGAGCAAAACAAGAATTCGCGTGTGATCAACTCTTCTGGATATGCCTTGACGCAAGACGAGTTGTACGCCCAGTCACCATTTACATTACCAGCAATGTAATGACATAGAATGCCTCGCTAATGACCTTCTGGGGTTAATGGACCGTGATTGTTGGCGTGAAAAACTCATGAATGTCCGAGCTAATAGGACTGAAAAAAAAAAACGCAGAAGATATCGATTGACGTTGCATTTATATTTGCGAAGATCGCAGTTAACAGGAAATCAAGAAGATGGAAGAGCAAGAGAGGACCCTAAGAGAACAGAACTTACACTTATTTAGTGATTTACTAAGCATAGCATAGATGTGGCACAGGGTCAGAAGTAAGACGCACACAGTGAGAATAACACTCACGACTCAGTCGTAATTGGTCTATCGAGACAAGCTTGGTAACCATTACACGGTCAAGTTCTCGGTTTTATTTAGTAATTTCAGTAGTAAAATGATAAGACCTAGCCGCCAATCAAGTATTGGACTTAAATTCATGAAGTTCAGATATCAAAGACTAGAGACCATCAATAACGATGAAAATAATTCTAGAAAAGGCATAGGATAACTACGTTGCGGTAGTGAGGAAAGTGAATTGATACCGAGATGACAGACCAGGACCAATAACATTGCGTATTCCTCATTGGGTTATCTCCAAAATCTCAAGATACATAGTAGAAGCCCCAGACCAGATGTGACAACAATATTTGATACATTCCTGATGAGCTATTCTCTCGTTTAATCGTCTTTAATTTAATCTTTAATCTTCTTCCATTCATTTATCTTTCTTCTTTTACCAACTCTTTTTCATTCTTGTTAAGCTACTCTCTCTTTTACTCTTCCTTCTTTCTTTTATCTTTCCTCTTTTTCATTCTGGTTCGGGCCACTCTCTCCATTTATCTTCCTTCTTTTTCTTATCTTTCTTCTTTTACCTACTCTCTTTTTCATTCTGGTTCGGGCCACTCTCTCCTTTTATCTTCCTTCTTTCTTTTATCTTTCTTCTTTTACCTACTCTCTTTTTAATTCTGTTTCAGTTAATCTCTCCTTTACTCTTCCTTCATTCTCTTATCTTTCTTCTTTTACTTACTGTCTTTTTCATTCTGGTTCGGACCTCTCTCTACTTTATTCTTCCTTCTTTTTTTATCTTCTTTTACTTCCTCTCTTTTTCATTCTGGTTCGGACTACTCTCTAGTTTATTCTTCCTTTTTCTTTTATCTTTCCTCTTTTACCAACTCTCTTTTTAATTCTGGTTCGGGCCACTCTCTCCTTTACTCTTCCTTCTTTATTTATCTTTCTTCTTTTACCTACTCTCTTTTTCATTCTAGTTCAGCTACTCTCTCCTTTTATCTTCCTTCTTTCTTTTATCTTTCCTCTTTTTCATTCTGGTTCCGGCCACTCTCTCCTTTTATCTTCCTTCTTAAAAGAAAGATCTTTCCTCTTTTACCTACTCTCTTTTTCGTTCTGGTTCAGCTTCTCTCTACTTTACTTTTCCTTCTTTCTTTTATCTTTTCTCTTTTACCTACTCTCTTTTTAATTCTGTTTCATTTACTCTCTCCTTTACTCTTCCTTCTTTCTCCTATCTTTCTTCTTTTACCTACTCTCTTTTTCATTCTGGCTTGGGCCACTCTCTACTCTACTCTTCCTTCTTTCTTTTGTCTTTCCTCTTTTTTCTACTCTCTTTTTCATTCAGGTTCAGCCACTCTCTCCTTTACTCCTCCTTCTTTCTCTTATCTTTCCTCTTTTACCTCCTCTCTTTTTCATTCTGGTTCACCTACTCTCTCCTTTACTCTTCCTTCTTTCTTTTATCTTTCCTCTTTTATCTACTCTCTTTTTCATTATTGTTTATCTACACTCTCATTTACTCTTCTCTCCTTCATTTATCTTTCTTTTTTTACCTTCTCTCTTCCTTTTTCAGTCATCTTTAGCTACTTTCTTCTTAACTATTTCCTCTTCCTTTTCCCTTTCTCCCTCCACTGTTCACTTTAATTACTATTCTTTTCTCTCTTTGTCATTCGAAACATTTATCTCTTTGTTTTAACTTTCCTCTTCTATCATCATAATATTTTCCTCAACCTTCTCACCCACCTAATTTAAAGTCTATTCGTTTTTCCATTTCTCCCCTCTTCAAAATGTAACCTCCCCACCCTGATTCCACCAATTTCACGCTTCACTAAACACCGCCATTTTTATGCATACAATTCCTGCGGCTTTTCTTTGTACGTTTATTTATGTGTTTTTTTTTTTTTGTTGTTTTTAGTTCTTTATTGCCGCCATGTTCTTTTGCTCTTCGTCTTTTTTCTACTCTTTAGTGTTTTGCCTTCGGTATATTTAGGAAAAAAATAGACGTGGGGAATCCATTTTTTTCTTTCTTAACCGGTTAAAATTTCTTTGTTATTCTTCTTTTTTTATCTTCAGCGATTTGCGTTGCAACAAATAATCCGAAATATCCCAGCGAACGAGATGCAAAGTAGTTAAACCTCACATAACTATACACACCCTCTCACACGCAAAGACAACAGTGTGCATTAATGCCACATATATAAATTTGTAAGTACACAGGCATACACGTCCATGCATACACACATATACATACAGCCGAAAACACATTCACATATACGGAATTATAGATAGTCTCTCATACATATATGAAATACATATACACACAAGGACATACACATACAAACAAAATAGGCCTACATACGCATGCGCACCGAAACAAATAGGGCAACATGCATATACATATATAAAAATAATTCCGAGCACAGCCATCTGTTAGGGATGGGGCGGCGAGCCAATCCCTGTTGTAGACGCCTTCTCAGGCAATCTGTGTTTCTTCAACTCCCACAGAGCCAACTAATGGATTATATGGCAGTCATGCTGAGCAGATCTTAGTTACACTTTCTTGGAGAGAGCGCATGACCTGGCGTGAACAGCAAGGCCGGCACACTAAACCTCTCGGTAACGAGGACTTGCGGCTTTTTCCCAGGGCAAACATCGACGGTTTCTGAATAGTTCTGTCTTTCCAATTCCATTCACAAGGTTTGTGTCAATCCGTAATATGCTTTCCAGTTACTTTCGGATCCCGTTCGGAACGTCCCGGCCCCCAGTCCAAAAACATCAGGAAGTTATTATCCTTGAATATCGACCATGGTGAAAATTGAACCTGCGTCTTATCGGTCGGAAAGCGAACGTTCTAACCCCGCGTACACGTATATACAAATGTGTATACGTATATATAGCGGCTCAGATTGAGGAATCGGAGAGCCGAGTTCGAATTCCAGTCGAATCCATTACATTCACTTGCTAGCTAATACCCTTGGGAAAGGCATGAATCCACTTCTCCCCTCACCCAAGCTATGGGTAAATAGCAGGACAGACTGTGATCTTTAGTGGCAACCAGTCTAGGAGAAAGTAACTCTGAAATCAAAATTCTATGTAGCCCTAGCGTAGCATATATACAGCAAAAGTAAACGATCGCCTGCGGTCGAAAAATGATGATGATGATAGATACATACGTGTGTATCCTGGCGACCACATATAGGAGCATGCGCCTATATGTACGCATGCGCATATTCGCTGATAAATGCTTGGGATGATTATCAAAATAAGTGAAGAATATATGAATTGAAACGAAAGGTAGATTGAAAAAAAAAATAACCGAACGAAAGGAAAACAACGGAGATAATAATAGCATCAAAGGTAAAAGAAAAATGAAAGTAAAAGAAAAAAACAATTGAAAAAGCCTGGGATTATAAAATTTGGAAATGATAAATGAAAAAAAAAATAAAAGCACAAGAAAAAAAAAGTGAAGTTGAAAACATGTAGCAAGGATGTAAATAGTCGAAAAGAAAAGAAATTATTAATAAGCAACAAAAAGAAATATGAATGATGCAGGGAAGATGCAAGAGCTTTTATTTGGGGCTTTTTCTGGCCAATCAAAATTCTGACAGATGCTACGAAAGCAATCGAATATTTTCGGCCATTCCTCCATTTTTTTCTTTTTTTTTTCCTTTTTGCTTCCTTCCTTTTAACTCTTTTCTTCTTGCTTTCATTTCTTTTCTTTCAACTTTCTTTCTTTTCCATTCCTTCGTAGCTAAAACCATTTATTCTTTTCCTCTTCCCTTCTTTCTTTCTGTTTTCCTTCTTCACCATACTTTCTTACATAACAACCATTCAGTTTTTTTTACTATTTCCTTCATTTTTTTTATTTCCTTTCCTCCCATTCCTTCTTAGTTAACAACAATTCTTTTCCTTTTTCCTTCCTTCTTTCTGTTTTCTATCCCTTCCTTCATTCTTCATCTTTTTCCTTCCTTTTCTATCCTTCCATTCTTCGATCATTCTTTCCTTTTCCCTCTTTCATTCTTTCCTTGTTTTTTTTGTTACTTTCCTTCCTCGCTTTCCTTCCTTCCTATGTGTCCTTGCTTTTTTAAAATTTTTCCTTTCGTTATTTCTTTTTCTTCCTATTTCTTTCCTTTTCCTTTGTCCTTCTTCCTTTTGCTTTCTTTTCGTTTCCTGAATTCTTATTTTTCTTTCATTTCTTAAAATTTCTTCCTTTTTCGTATAATTCTTCCTTTCTTCTTTTTTTCTTTCTTTTCGTATTTCTTCTCTCCTTCCTTCCTTCTTTCCTTCCTTCCTTCTTTCCTTTTTTGTGCTTCTCTCCTTCTTCGTTCCTTTTTTGTTTGTTTGTTTCTTTCCGTATTTCTTCTCTCTTTCCTTCCAACCTTCCTTCCTGCTTTCTTTCTTTCTTTTCGTGTTTCTTTCCTTCTTCCTTCTTTTTGTTTGTTTGTTTTCGTGTTTCTTCTTTCCTTCCTTCCTACCCTCCTTACTTCCTACATTCCTTCCTTCCTTCATCCTTTCTTTCTTTTTTCTTTCTTTTCGTGTTTCTTTGCTCCTTCTTTCCTTCCTTTCTTCTTTTTGTTTGTCTGTTTTCTTTGTTTGTTTCTTTCTTTCTTTGTAGAATTCATATTTCCTTTCTTTTACTTCGTTTTTAAATTTCCTTTTTATCGTATCTTTTTTCTTTTTTTCCTGCTTTCTTTCTGTTGTTTCATAATTTTATTGGTTCTTTTCTACCTTTTTTTTTGCTTTTTCCTTCTTTTTCTTCACCCTTTCTGTCCTTCCTTCTTTCTTTCCTTCTTCCTTCCTTTCTTCCTCCCCCCTTCTTTTCTGTTACTCTTTCCTTACATTCTTTAGCCTTTCGTTATTCTCTTGCTTCGTTTCTCCTTCGTTAACTTCCTCCATCCCTTTTTTAATCTTTGGTTTGTTCTTCATTCATCATTTTTATTTCCTTTTCTCTCTTCTTCATAACTGCTTCTTTCCTTCATTCTTTCTCCCCCTTCGCTTTCTCTTTTGTCTCCTTCTATTTCTCCCCCCCACTTCATTCCTTATCTACCTTTCCTTCTTTCTGTGGAGCGCCTACTTTTATAATCTCTACTGTTTCCTGAACTCGTTACGTTGCCATTATACAGAGTGCTGCGATTGGTAAATTGTCGCCATTTCATATTTTTAATTTTGCGCATGCGCGTCTTTTGTTTTACATTTTGTCTATTGCACAGCATAGAAGGGTCAGTTGGACACCATTTCTGACTAAAAGGGCATCATGAGGCAATCCACCTCGCCAGAAATTTGGAAACGGCATGTTGTACTGTTTGGCATTCGCACTGGAAACTCCAATACGAACATTTCAGTGTGTTTGGGTGTCAATCTGAGGACAGTGAAGAGGATTCAGAAAGAGTTTGATGAGTCTAATGGTGATTACGTAGGTTTTGGAGTGATCACTATTGATATCGACGTTATTCCCCCATTCATCTTCCCACAGGGTCTCACACTCAATACAGAGGCTTACATCAAGTGCCTTGAGGAGGTAGAGCTGCCCTGGTTCAAAAGGGTAGTTGCTGCACCATGTCGCACAAGCAGGGGAGCCCAGTCATGGCTGGCAGATAATCTCTGCGACGACATCACCACTTACATCTGGCCACTCCCTAGACTGCAACCCACTTGATTATTATGTGTGGAGCGCAGTCTTTGGTGTTACAAGGAGTTTTGTAGCCTTCTCTCTCGAGAAGGCAAGAAAACTCCTTGTAACACCAAAGACGAACTAAATGCAAGGATTATAGCAGCATTAACCTACTTAAACAAGGAGATCGTCCAGAAGAGTTGCAGGAGATTCCGAAGTCATCTGGAGGACGTAGTTGAAGCCAATGGCAATTTTATTGAATAGATTTACTCTTTAGTATTTCAAGATATTTTCGTGTAATTTTGGTAAATATCTGAGGATTTCGTGGACCGAGAGTGTGAACAACGATGAGGTCTTAGAGAGGATGCATAAAAGAAGGAGGCTCATGCTTAACATCAGGCAGAGGCAGCTGAAGTTTCTGGGACACATAATGAGGAAAGAGGGCCTGGAGAATCTGATACTCACGGGTCGAATAGAGGGAAAGAAAGACAAGAAAAAGCAGCGCATGACATACCTGGCGAGCTTGAGCAAGTGGATGACAGAACGTGGTCTGGGTGAGGAAGCAGAGGGAAGGAACTTGTTGAGAGCTGCAAGGGAAAGAGGGAAGGTGGAGAGCCATGATCGCGTAAGTCCCTAAAAGGACATGGCACATAAAAAGAAAGGATCTGTTAAACTGAGAAATCAGTACCATTTTCATTTCGGCGGCATTTAGACGACAATTTATCCATCGCACCCTGTATATCTGCTAAAATGAGATGTCGGCGTTTTTGTTTGTGTTTTTTTTCATTTTTGCTTCATGTAGACGACAATTTAAGCATCGCACCCTGTATGTCTGTTAAATTGGGTTCTCGGCATTTTTTGTTCATTTTTGCTCCATTTAGATGACAATTTATCCATCGTACCCGGTATGCTTGTTAAAATGAGATGTTGGCGTTTTTTTTTCCATTTTTACTCCATTTACACGATAATTTATCCATCGCACCCTGTATGTCCGTTAAAATGAGGTCGCCGTTTTTGTTCATTTTTGCTCCATTTACACGACAATTTATCCATCGCACCCTGTATGTTTGTTAAAATGAAGTCGGCGTGTTCCCCCCATTTTTGCTCCATTTAAACGACAATTCATCCATCGCACCCCCATGAGATGTTTGGTTTTTGTTCATTTTTGCTCCATTTACACGACAATTCATCCATCGCACCCTGTATGTCTGTTAAAATGAGATGTCGGCGGTTTTTTGACAATTCATCCATCGCACCTTATGTCAAAAATGAGATGTCGGCGGTTTTGCTCCATTTGTTAAAATGAGAATTCATCCATCGCACCCTGTATGTCTGTTAAAATGAGATGTCGGCGGTTTTTTGTTCATTTTTGCTCCATTTACACGACAATTCATCCATCGCACCCTGTATGTCTGTTAAAATGAGATGTCGGCGGGTTTTTTTTTGTTTTTATTTTCATCCATCATTTATGTCTGTTAAAAATGATTATCGGCGGTTTTTGTTCATTTTTTGCCCATTTATGTTTCATCCATGTCCCTGTATGTCTTTAAAATTCCGTCTTTTTTTTCTTATTTTTGCTCCGCTTATTTGCTCATTCATTGTTCTCTTTTTTTCCGTTTTTATTTCTTATTCTCCGTTACTATATTGTTCTTTTTTATCCCATTTCGTTTGTTGTTTCCCACGTTTGTTGATTCATACACTTGATTATCCATTCTTCCTCTTCAACTCTTCTGCTTTTTACTGCCTGTCTGTTTTATTCGTTTCTTCATTTTATTCTTTTGTCCTAATGTTTTTTCAACCTTCTCCACCTTTTTCTTCTTCTTCATTCGTAATTCTTCCTTTATCTAATTTCTTTCGACCTTGATTTCTTTCCCTCTTTTTCTCGATATTTCGCTTTTTTTTTGTTCTCCTGTTATTCGACTCATATTCTCTTCCTTTTTTATTCATGTACCTTTTTTTTAATCTATTTTCTTTCGGCGTAGATTTCATTCCCTCTTTTTCTCTTGTTATTTCTTGTTTTCCTTCTTCCGACATTCTACCCACTGTCTCTTCCTCTTTATTGATATTCCTTCTGTTATCTTTTTTCAGTTTAGCTTTCATTCCCACTTTTTATCGTCGTTTCTTTTTCTTCTTCTTCCGTCTTTTTGTTATTTGGTCCTCCTCCTCCTCCTTCTTCTTCTTCTTCTTCTTCTTCTTCTTCTTCTTCTTCTGCTGCTGCTGCTGCTGCTGTTGTTGCTGCACCATTCTTCAACTTCTTTCTTCTTCTTCTGCTGCTGCTTCTGCCATTCTCCACCAACTCCTTCCTCTTCTTCTTCTTGCACACAATAAATACCTAACAGAAATAATTTCTGACACTTGTTCGACTTTCTCAAAAAATTGTTTATCCCAATCTTAATCATTTCATTTTTGGTGTATTTTTCATTTAATTTCATCCTGATGTTAATTTTGCGTTCAGCTTGCCTTTATTTATCCGCATTTCTACGGATTGCCTGTAAACAATGGCGCGCTTTTTCTTTTTGTTTGCCCGCCTTTTCTCCTTTTAATCCCATTTCCGACATTGTCTTCTCATTGGTTCGTTTTACGGCTTTTTCACTTGACATTTCTTTCCGTTTCTTTTTGCATGTTTTGATTTCATTTTTTCTTCTTTCCTTCATCATATTTGCCCAACAATTATTGTTTTTTTTTTGTTCAGTACCTCTATTTCGTTTTTTCTTTCTTTTAATCGAGGGTTTTTTTCTCTTAATTCCAAACAGGTCTTTCTTTCTTTCTTTCTTTTCTTTCTTTCTTTCTTTCTTTCTTTCCATTGTTTTATAATGTTTTTCTTTCTTTCTTTCTTTCTTTCTTTTTTTCTTTGTTAGTTCCATTGTTTATCAACACTATTCTTTCTTTCTTTTTTTCTTTCTTTCTTTCTTTCTTTCTTTGACTTTTCCCTTTTTCCACATTGTTTTTGTGCCTGGCAGTCTTTTTTTCTTTTCTTTTTTTTCTTTCTTTTGTTTTATAATGTTTTTTCTTTCTTTCTTTCTTTCTTTCTTTCTTTCAATTAGTCTATCCATTGTTTTACAACACTATTCTTTCTTTCTTTCTTTCTTTCTTTCTTTCTTTCTTTCAATTAGTCTATCCATTGTTTTACAACACTATTCTTTCTTTCTTTCTTTCTTTCTTTCTTTGACTTTTCCCTTATTTCCACAGCGGCCTGTCTGTTTTTGTGCCTGGCAGTCTTTCTTTCTTTCTTTCTTTCTTTCTTTCTTTCTTTCTTTCTTTCTTTCTTTCTTTCTTTCTTTCTTTCTTTCTTTCTTTCTTTCTACTTGTCTATCTATTGTTTTACAAATTTATTCTTTCTTCCTTTCTTTCTTTTAATCGTGAATTTCCCCCTTATTTCTACAGATGTCGTTCTTCTTTCTTTCTTTGGCCCCCACCGATTTGTCGCTTCATCAATTTTCTCTCAGGGCTATTCTTCGTTTGTTTCTCTTTTGATCCTCTGAGCACTTAATGAGCTATCACACCCCCACTGGTTCGATCCCTACTGGGTGTCTCACACTTGCGAACTTATTCTAAATTAAGCTAGAATTTTTCACCTCGATATAAGGGTTAGCGGGCAAGTTGAGGCAGAGAATTATTAGTGAATTCTGTTCGCTCAGTAGGGATCGAACTCAACGCTCCTCTAACAAGTGAAGGGTTTATTAAGCATGTTATGACAAAAAGTCACAAGCGTGGAACATCATATCAAAGCAGTAATCGTATGGAAGACGATTTTCTTACTACTGTTCCATAAGGGGGCGCTGTGAAGACAGTTTTTCACTATTTTTCAATATAAACCCCTTGACATTAATGCAGTTAGTCCAACGAAGCTTAAGCATTGCAAAGACTATACCACAGCACATATGATCTCATTACCGATTTCAAAATAGCAACCACGCAGAGGGGGGATATGAGTTTAGAAAACAGGAAGAAGTCAGATGGAGCTAAATCTGGTGTCTAAGGAGGATAGGGTCGCAATTCAAACAGTTGTCTGCTTCATCTACTGCAACATGAGCAGTATGAACGGGCGTGTTATCCTGGAGAAAGAGCACACCTGCCGCCCGCTTCCATCTACGTTTCGACTTGATTGCTTCGTTCTTTCTCAAACTATGAGGAACACCCACGCCAGGCAACACTAATATTTAACTCATCAAAGAAAATGGCACTATAGAGAAAATTCAGCCCAAACCTTTGACAAAAATCGAACCAGTGATTTTCCAAGACAGTCACCATCATTTTAACACATAAGCCGAAATAACACGGCAAAAACAATTCAGTAAAACCCCAAAAGAAAATACATGTAATGAATGACTGTAGTGAGATCAAACTGTGTCATTGATAAATTATTGAATGTTTTATCAATATATGAACACGTAATTGATGCATCTTTTATTTAAGATCCAAGGACACTAACGATATTAATATAATATTTTTTTTTAATTTAAGAAATTAAACAAGATGACGATGGCACAAAGGGGACTGATATTTTGTCAGTTAATTTTCTAAAGGCTGGTTTAAATTATAGAAAACAAATCACACAGTCGGAACTACAGAAGTAACTCCGGACTACTAAGATAACACCAGAAAAAATATCAACAGTAGAAACAATATGGAGAAATCTCACCCTAATAACCGCTTTTAGAGAGAAACCAGAAGTACCTGGACACAGGATAGCCCAAATCACAAGAAAGAGAAAATAACCTTAACATCCATACAAACAGGAATGCTAAGTAAAGGACTAAATTTAAAAACAACACCCTTGTTATGTTTTGCATATCTCTCTGTGTAGTAGTAGGCGTAGTACAGATAACGTGTCCTGAATAGCAACCGGGTGTGGTAGGTATGTCCCCGCCAGGATCGCCAGTTGTTGTCTATTTATACTTGACTATCTAATTTGCGTATGATATACAACCACAAAAGCATATGTAGTAGAAATTAAAGATGATGCTTCAGACTTCTGCAGAAGGCTAGCCGAATAATACAAGAAGAAGAGTAAGTCTAGCAGTACAATAAAAAAAGAAGAGTAAGGGTAGCCGAACAATACAAGAAAAAGACAAGACTGGCAGTACAATAAAAGAAGACTAAAGGTAGACGAACAATATATGAAGAAGCCTAAGTTTAGCAGTACAATAAAGCTAGCCGAAGATTACAAGGTGTAGGCTAAGGCTAGCCGTGCAATACATGAAGAAGACTAAGTCTAGCAGTACAATAAAGATGAAGACTACAATAAAGCCGAACAATACAAGAAGAAAACTAGAGCTTGTAGAACAATACAGGGAGAAGACTAAGGCTATCCAAACAATACAAGACTCTAGGCTCGCCGTACAATACAAGAAGACTCTAGGCTAGCCGAACAATACAAGAAAAAGACTAAGCCTAGCCAAACAATAAAGAAGACTCTAGGCTAGCCGAACAATACAAGAAGAAGACTCTAGGCTAGCTGAACAATACAAGAATATTCTAGGCTAGACGAACAATACAAGAAGAATACTAAGGCTAGCCGAACAATACAAGAAGAAGACTAAAGATAGCCGAACAATACAAGAAGTCCAAGCCTAGCCGGACAATATAAGAAGTCCAAGGCTAGCCGAACAATACAAGAAGAAGACTAAGGCTAGCAGTACAATACAAGAAGAAGTCTAAGGCCAGCTGAATAATACAAGATATAGGCTAAGGGTAGACGTACAATACAAGAAGACGACTAAGTCTAGCAATACAATATAAGATTAAGTCTAATGCTAGCCGAACAATACGAGAAGAAAACTAAGTCTAGCAGTAAAATTAAAGAAGAAGACTAAGCTAGCCGAACAATACAAGAAGACTAAGTCTAGCAATACATACAAGATGAAGACTAATACTAGCCGGACAATACGAGAAGAAGATTAAGGCTTGGAGAACAATACAGGGAGAAGACTAAGGCTAGCCGAACAATACAAGAAGAAGACTAAAGATATCCGAACAATACAAGAAGTCCAAGGCTATCCGAACAATACAAGAAGAAAACTAAGGATAGCCGAAAAATACAAGAAGAAGTCTAAGGCTAGCTGAAAAATACAAGATGTAGGCTAAGGGTAGACGTACAATACAAGAAGACGACTAAGTCTAGCAATACAATATAAGATGAAGTCTAATGCTAGCCGAACAATACAAGAAGAAGACTAAGTCTAGCAGTACAATTAAAGAAGTCCAAGGCTAGCCGAGCAATGCAAGAAGACTAAGTCTAACTGTACAATACAAGATGAAGACTAATACGAACAATACATGAATAAGCCTAAGTCTAGAAGTACAATACAAGAAGAAGTCTAAGGTTATCCGAACAATACAAGAAAGATGTAGGCCAGACTAAGTTTAATTTCTGACTTAATATCTATTTATTTTCTGTATTTTCTGGGATATTCCTTTTTTCTCTTAGTATTTTTCTGAGAATTTGCAATTTTTACTCTCTTTTCTTAATATATACTAAACTTTTAAAGTACGTAACAAGATTAAATGGGCACAAGAAGACTGTGTTGCGTCAAGCATCAACTTGGGGAGGGCATTCTTTTATTCGTCTCTCCTTCAACCTTCGTTTTTTATTCATTGTTTCTTCGCATTTTTATTTATCTTCCATTTTTTTTTTGTCTTTACTTGTGTTTCCTTATTTTCTTCTTCCACTCAATTTGCGATTCTTTCATCTTTTTATTCCGTCTGTCCAAACTTGTATTTCTTCCGTTCCATTCATGCGATCATTCCTGCTTTCAAGAATCCATCCACTTTCTCTCGCTTTGATAATAGCATGGAAATATCGCCTCCGTCCATTGTTAGATGCATTATTCTGCTACAGAGCCCCATCTAAGATGGCAACGAATTGAAATGGAGCTTAATGACTTTTCAGAAGATTCTTGATTCAACTTGCCATCTTGTTATTTGCTGAAAATTGAAAAGAAAACTTTATCTGCATTTTAAAATGTATTCTTCTCAACCGTTATTTATTCTCTGTAAACAATATTCATGTATTCAACACTTTTGTCTTTCTTGATATCGACAGACAATTCCATTCCTCTTACAAGAACCGGCACCATTAAACAGGCCTTTACATTTTGAAGAAATGTTTTACAGGGATCTGTTACATGGCACAATGGTTAGTAAATTGAAGGACCGATTAGTACGTGTTGTGAGTTCTTGATTAATCCATTCATTTTTTATGGCTTATCAACCCTTTACAGGTTATTCAAAGCCAGAATATATTTTTAGATTGTAAGATTTTTTTTGAGATAACGGTTTAGTGATACAAGTCTTACTAATTAACACATAGCTGGGGGAGAAGAGGTGAATTCATATACATTTTACTTATTATAAAACGCAGATTGTGTGTGTGTGTGTGTGTGTGTGTCTGTACGTTTATATATTGGATGGGATTTCCTACATTTTTCAACTGATTTCAACAAAACTCCACTTTTTTTTGGCAGGTAGTGTTTCTTATTGTCTTGCACACTTTTTTCTTTATTTACATTCAGAATGCTTTAAAAATTCCATTTACAAGACAATTGTTTATAATAAAATTCTATTCAATCGGTAGACTCATAACGATTGAAAACAATGTTTTTGTTTAAGTTTGGGTTTGACCAATTCGTAAAAAAAAAAAAAAAAAAAAACTAATTAAGACATGCGTGTCCGTCAACCTTAAACAATAATCTTTGTCAATTATATTTTTCAGTCTTCATGATGGTCGATACTTGATCTATCTCTTACTGTTACATCCCCGGGCAACGCCGGGCTCTACTGCTAGTAACTGATAAACAAACAATAATTTATAATGTGCATGTAAAATGAGGGATCAATTCTATATAATAATCAATATATAAACTGATCCCTCACTTTATGACCGCGGTGGTTTCTTTACATTTATATTCCAGTGAATGTAAATGCCTCCAGGACGTTCCTCTGAAGCTAATCAGTATTTAATTCATTGATTCAGTTGCTTTTTACGGCTTATCAACCCATTGCAGGTATTTAAAGCCTGACAATATTTTTAGATTGTAAGAATTTTTTGTAAGATTTTTTTGTTAGATAATAATTGTTTAGTGATAAAATTCTTACTAATTAACTCGTAGCTTGGGGAGAACATGTGGATATATACCTTTCCCAGGGGTATTTGCGCGTAATCGAATATAACGAACCCAAAGAGAATTGGAACACGGTTCTCTGATTAATAATTCCGAGCCATTATCCATTACACCATTATTGTATATATGAATTCTTTTTAAATAAGAATGTTTTCAATTATCAGTTGTATAATTTATTCCTATTCATGCTTTTCCCAAAGTTATTAATACAAAATAAATTAATCTCAGTCTGTGTTTGAACTTGGTTCAGTGATTCCATTTCCCATGCTGCTAACTACTTAACCAGTAACACCTTTATTTTTTAAATAAATACATAACTGTTTACATTGCCTAAAATTAGGACAATTTTGGTTTATGCCGTATCACATAAAAATATATCCCTTTTTACCGATGAGCCAGAAATAATAATTTTGACCCTAAATTAGTTGGTGGTGGGCCCAGAGGTCATCATCAACTATACAATGTTTATCCTTGAGTTAAGTTACCCTTTTAGATTAGTTTCCAATTATCAGGGATCAACCGTTTAACAGGATACAAGATATAGCCAAGGGAACACTGTCTTTATCGTAATAACTAGGTATTCACTAAAAAAATGTCAAGTAGAGTTTAAATTGCCTGAAACGGCGATATTGCGTCAATTTTCCAAATAGAATGTAATTATAGATTCAAACCTTGGAGAATTGTTTAACACAGCCATTCATCTGTTTTATTCAAGTCTATATATAAAATTCTGTGACTTAGTTAGTCTGTCCCTCACATCCTCTAAAATAGCCATACATTAACCGATCGAGACCAAATTATGGGGAGACGTGCAAATAGGTGAGCGAGTACAAAGTACAATTGGTTTTACTAGCTTAGAGTAAAAAATTCCTATTATTTTTCTGTAAAAATTAAAAGTTTTATTATTTAACATATAAAATAAACTATTTTAAAAACTATTTATTGATTAAAATAACACATACTTATTTAATAAAAATGCAATATTGTTTTTTACATATCTTTTCTTTAAGATTTTACATACAGGAATCCAGTTCGCCCTGGTTTTGCGAGAACTATAAACAAAGCACAAAGCTGAATGCTTCAAAAAGTTGGATTTGGCTTCAGGAAGAAATATTTCCGCATGGCCAGTTGTATGTTGCATGCTCAAGAGTAAGAAATCCTAAGAATGTATTCTTAGCTGTTAAAAAGGATAAAATGAAATTTTTTGAAAAATATTGTTTACCATGATGTTTTACTAAAATAAAATAAAATAAATTATTAAACTACGACAAGGGTTCTTTCAAAGTATTGTTTCAAATAAGTCAGCTTAATCGAATTTCATTGATTGGTTTGTGAAATTGAACGAAACGTAGTTTAGAAATCTCGATAAAAACGTTAGCGATAACTTCAACAATACTAAATACTGTGATGATTTCAAAAAAGATTACGTATCATGGACTGAAGTACAATATACATACATACATACGCTATTAGTAACAGGAAATCGATCAAAATTAGCCACTCCTGCACTAATAACATGTACCAAATTATCAACTCCCATAATAATTATATCTTAAGTAAATTCTATGAGAAAAACAATAAACCTAGCATGGAACCACCTGTAATTGTAGAAATAGAGTTGAAGCAAATAAGTTGAGGCAAATACAGATCTACTAGGGTAATATACCAAGCAAACATTACCCCTGAAGAAAATGATAAATTATAATGTTTACATTGGAATTTTCGCGGGGAAATGGAAACAGAGATTTTATACCTATAGGCACTCTTTTACCAATCCTAAATTTAAAATACCAAATAGCCCTTTCAAAAAAAGATCATGAGGTTAATATCGGGGTTGATTCCAGCGGGCCTCTTTCCCTTTTAGAGAGATAACTCCCGCCCTCCCCTTATCACCAATTCGGGTTTTTTATCCGCTTGAGTCGTCATTTTGGGTAGGTTCGATATCTTTTCCTCGACTGCTATCTAAATCAAATTCTAAATCCCTGATTCCAAAACGAATTCAGTCCAGGGTTGAAGAAGACTGCCGCAAAGTTGCGCTGGTTGAAATAGGCTATACACACATGAGGTAATTTTGGATTTTTTGTTGTGTAATATATCATTATTTTTAAAAAAAATATGTCTGCATCGCGACACAGAAATTACTATGTTCTGAAACCGAAGCTTAAATCTTAAAATGTAACTTTAAAGTTTAGAAGTTATTCTTAGCATCGCTTGAGAATGGAACCGAGCTGCGAATTTTAAGTTTAAACTTTAAATTTAAATTTTAAGATTTAAGCTTCGGTTTCGAAACATGCTAATTTCTGTGTCACGGTGAACATATTTAAAAAAAATAATGATATATATATATATATATATATATATATATATATATATATATATATTTCGATAAACGTGCAATCAATTTACAAATTCATGAATTATTCATACAAAAAAAAATGCAAAGGTTAATGATTTAATTGGCGAGAAATCCATCGTCGCAAACAATTCAAATAATATACAAAAAAACCGAACCTGTTATGAATGAAAAGATCCTTGTTTCTATAAATTTCTGCTGCATTAGTTCTTATTTTTACTACAAGCTTTCGTCTGTTCCTACAGACATCTTCAGGTATGGAATAGATGTTGTTCTTGTTTTTTCTCTCAGTAATAAGAGGACAACGAAAATATATGTATTATTGTATCCGAAAAATGCTATTGGAAATGAGTTATTGTTTTTGGAGTGTGCAGTAGCAACACTGAGTTTGATTTTAAATTTTACAGTTGTGCGTACTTGTACAAATAAAAATAATTATATTATTATGCTCTACTTTGTATCGAGCACTTTAAAAAAATAAAAATGGTTGATAAAGAACTCTGGATTATATATATATATATATATATATATATATATATATATATATATATATATATGATTAATTGTGTATTTTAGAATACAATATCTTTTTTATAAACGTATTGTTAAAACTTCATCTTCAAAATACTTCTGGAAAATGGACATTAAGAATAATGAAAGCACTAATAATAAAAATGAAACTATGATCATGGTCACAGTTTGTTGTTGGAAAATAAAAAAAAACATTCCCATCACTCTGGAAACATACATATAAATATGCATATTCAGTTTAAAAAAATCAATAACAGCTAAAAAGAATAGCCGAAAGCGATCGAAATAGACAACATTCAGGCAATTTTGACACAGTTTTGGTCCAGAAAAGAAAACTCTTATACGAACAACACAAGAATTAAATAAAACGCTTAATCATTCGTCTTTAATGAATATATATATATATATATATATATATATATATATATATATATATATATATATATATATATATATATAGTTCATTTTCTTCAGAAAGTCATTCATTCCTGCAGTTGACTGCTACTAACAAGCAGGTCTTTTTTCTCTCTGATGATGGCTATGCCAGCCGAAACTAGTTGTGGAACCTATTTGAAATAATAAAACAAAAAAAATATTAATATACAATCCAGTGTCCTAGATTAGCTGAAAATTTTAATTTTTTAATATATTTTATTGTTCAAAACACACACACACACACACACACTATATATATATATATATATATATATATATATATATATATATATATATATATATATATATATATAAAAAAACAACATTTACCGGCCTGAATATCCGAAAGATTTTCACAAAAAAAAATCATGAAAAAAGAACATTGTCATTTGATTTTGCAAAGACATGCTATAGCATCTGATTTACGCATAATTGTGGAAAATCACCTTTCAACAAGACAATGACCAAAAACACTCTTCTAAATTAGGTCAAAATTAAAAAAAAAAATGAAGAAAATTTTGGAAATTATAACCAGACCTATCTTCCAATGAAATAGTATGGAATAAAATGAATAAGAGATTTCGAAGTGAATACCAAAGGCGTGAGCGTGAGCGTTTTCAATACTTGTAAAATACTTGGAAGTTTTGCTAATTATTTTAAAAAAAAACCCAAAAAAAACTATTGGAAAGAATGCCAAGAATTTGTAAACCAGTAAAAAAAAAAAAACGGGATGAGTTTATTGACGAAAACAAAATATTCAGCTGTTGCATAATTTAAA
Source organism: Acanthosepion pharaonis (assembly GCA_903632075.3). Taxonomy (NCBI): domain Eukaryota; kingdom Metazoa; phylum Mollusca; class Cephalopoda; order Sepiida; family Sepiidae; genus Acanthosepion; species Acanthosepion pharaonis. The sequence goes on along the minus strand of CAHIKZ030005103.1, from coordinate 71,265 downwards.
AAAAAAATTAAATGCTTACCTTTGTCAAAATAAAGGCAAATTAAGGTGTTTCTAAAAATACAGGGTATCCACAAACTTTTTGCCTGTAGCGTGTATATATATACATATATATAAACATATATATATATATATATATATATATATATATATATATATATATATATATATATATATACACACACATATATATATGTAATAACGATATATATTTCTATATATCAAGAACATAGATAAAATTGTATGACATTGTAAAAAAAAAAGAAGCTTTTTGACGCGTTTCATTCGATGAAGTCCTAAAGGACAAAACGCGTGACAAATTTTTCCAATATATATATAAACACGCTAACACACACACACATACACACACACACACACATATATATATATACATATATATATAAAACATATATATATATATATATGTGTTTGTGTTTGTTTATGCGTGTGTGTGTGTTTTATAAACAATTAAATAATTGATTTCAAATTTTATTTTCTAAATTGAACTTAATGCTCTATTACGGTAAACTGGAAATAAACGGGATAGGAAGATTGTGTTGCGTCATTTAAAAAAGAGGACAGATTTATTGAAATATATATATATATATATATATATATATATATATATATATATATAGTATGTAATGTTTTTTGGCAGTCTATCGTAAGGCGAATATGATGATGATAGAAGCTGAGCGTTAAGCATGAAAAGAAATGATGGATATATTTTGAAATTTTTTTTTGTTCGTGGACACATCATCGTTCCGCACGTTGACAGGATGTCGATTAATGGCTGTCATTTGAAATCTTATCCTCAAGGAGAAAACGGAAAACGAATATTCTTTTTTTAACCCCGGAATATATTTGAACGGTTCAACATATCCATCCTTTCAAATAAATATGTCGTCCTGGGTATGACGATAAACTACATCTGGCAGCAAGGCCGCTGATCTGGAGATTGGAGGCTTTGGGAACCACCTCTTAATTGATGTTGTTCCCAGGTCACTCGTAATCCAGTGGGGTAGCACCTGTTAGGGTCCCAGATAAGGTAAATAGTGACCCCCCCCAACCAAAAAATCAACTGTACATTTTTAGAAAAAAAAAAGCAACAATACAGTTTTATAGCAAGGTGTCAATCAATGCACCACTAAAAAATATATAGAAATACATTTTTTATATTAAAATTACCAATAATATATTTTATGATCTATAAAATATATATCTAAAAAACATATCTGTTTAAAATCATGTACAAAATATCTCTAGTTCAAAGAAGAAAATTACGTATTTAGATTTCGGCATTAAATAATCCACCATTTAAAATCAACCAAACAACCACAAACAACCATCATGAAATAAATCTTGCATATATATCTTTCTTACTCTCTGTCTTCATTTCTTTCTTTCTTTCTTTCTTTCTTTCTTTCTTTCTTTCTTCGTTCTTTCTTTCTTTTCCTGCAATGATTTGATCTCTTTTTTCTTTTTCTCATTCCCGCTTTCATTCTTAATTTAACTTAAACGACTTCCTTTTCTCCCTCGTTCTATTTTTACATATTTTTTGTCTTTTAATGCAACGTAAATTCATCTCTTATTTTTCTCGTAATGTTCTTCCATTGTCATTTATTCTTTTTCTCTCAGATACGTCTTTCTTTCTTTCTTTCTTTCTTTCTTTCTTTCTTTCTTTCTTTCTTTCTTTCTTCATTCCTTTCTTTCTTTCTTTCTTCATTCTTTTCTTTCTTTCCTTCTCATAACTTCATTCTTTTTCTGTCACATCTCTCTGCTGACGAATAATCATTCCTTCCATCATTTAGGGATGATTTCCTTCCATGTCAGAAATTAAATATATCTAATTTGAAATAATATGAATTTCAAAATCTATCTATCTATCTATCTATCTATCTATCTATCTATCTATCTCATTCTGTTAATATCTATCTATCTATCTATCTATCTATCTATCTCATTCTGTTAATATCTATCTATCTATCTATCTATCTATCATCTCATTCTGTTAATATCTATCTATCTATCTATCTATCTATCTATCTATCTATCTATAATATCCTACAATTTCTTAAAGAAATCAAGCTGTATTCCAAAGTATAACTTCAACAAAACTACAACATAAAACACACATATCACTGTCTCTAGTAATTACGTCCACACAAACCTGTATGAGTACAAAAACTGAGTATCGTCTACCATGTAATCAATTGTGAAAGCAGAATAACAAACAACGTATTTTTATTACTTCAAAGCTCCCCACAAAATATAAAATTCGGCATTAAATGACCCATGAAGGTGTTGCTGTGCCGTTAAATAAACAAATCTATCAATCAAACAAACAAATATGGCCCCTGCCTAGGCGCAACATTTACATCTACACTAATATCTACGACAGTCGTTTATCTTGAAAAGTAATCAGTTTTAAAGACTGACAACTAGTTTATAGGACAGTCTATGTATTATGTTTACGCCATTTATAGTCGGGATATTGTCCTCATCTTTGTCTTCATCAGATATATATCAATCTGCGTAACCTATAAAGAATTCTGAACCCTTTATTCAATCGACGGGAGTAGACTGTTCTCGTTCCACTGAGTATGTCTAGGAATATCTCATCTAGTGCTTATATTTATTTTATTGCTAATCTTAAAAAAGGAGTGGATAATCCTTTCCCTTTTGCCTTCCTCAAGGGATTTAGATAAATCATTATCGACCGGTCTAAAAATGACAGATTCTTCATAAATCCCATTTAAATGAACATTATTTTCCTATTTTCAAATTTATTGACTAATTTTTCCTCATCTATTTATATTTGGACTGTTGTCCTCATCTTTGTTGTTGTTATCACAACGCTTCAGACGTTGTGCCCTCCGGCCTTCCTCAGGTGTATATCGACCTGGGTATCCTACAGCGAATTCTGAACTGAACCCTTTCGTTAATTTACGGAGGTAGACTGTTCTTGTTTCGCCGAAAACATTTGTGTTGTAACCAACGGAAGGTTACTGAATAGAATAATCAAACGAAGGTTGGTAATGAACGATAAGACTTAGGACAAGAACAATACATATAAGATTCGCCAGCGGAGCGTAGAAGAAGTAATCAATTGCTACAAGTGAGTCGAGTGAATCCCACAATGAATCTCCAACTGCAGGATATCTACCAACCGCCCCACGCGTTAAGATGTGACACAAGGCCGAATTTAATGTGGGGTATCCGAGCACGTAGGCTCAGCCAAAAATTCCCCGTAGACTCCGTATAAAACGTGATCGAGTAGCTGTTTCCCGAGACGAGACTCTGCCCTTCGACATAGCCTCATCTGGGGATCCTCTCTGCACAGAGGCGGAGAGTTTGGCCAGCACAGCTGGAGAAACTCTCCGCTTCTGGGCAGAGCGGATCCCCAGACGAGGATTGAATAAAAATACACTTGTACTTTATTTTTTGAAGAAAAAAGTTTGTGACGATTCTGAAAGAGGATTTCTGCTGACTTATTTGCAAAGTAGAAGAGGTGATAGGAAAAGTGTGTCAACTTCCAACGAGATTACATTGACAAAGTGACTAAGAGGCCATTGCCCTAGGTAGGCTATTTTTTAATTCACAGTAAATAGTTGGATTCAATCCGGACATGTATTTAGCTTAGCTGAATTAATCCCAGCGACAAATGCAAGAAAGTGGGAAATATAAGGATTATATCAGGGACATATTTAAAGCCTGTAAACCATAACACCGCTGAAAATTAGCATTGGAAACCATACCTGAATTCTTAAATCAGACCACTTTGGTACCAAAGAAAAATACGCTCTGACAAGATACCGTCCTGGGTAAGGCGACAAACTACATCCGTGTCCTGGATAAGACTACATCCGACAGCAAGGCCTTTCATCAGGAGGTTCTGAGGAGCGTGTAACCATCTCTTAATTGCTGGTGTTTCCGGGTCCATCCTGGCCCGGGGTGGTAGCATCTGACAGGGTCTCAGCTATGGGCAAATAATTGCCCCCCCTCATCTGCAAAGGGTGTCAAAACAAAGTATAAAAATAGGTTTTATGACCAACAATACTTTTTTTGGAAAAATTTTTACCAGCAGTACATTTTTGAAAAAGAAAAATATTTCCAGCAATACATATTTGGAAAAAAAAAATACCAGCAATAAAAATCTTGTCAGCATTAAATAACCCATTGAAGTTCATATGCCGTAAAACAAAACAAAAAAATCTGACGTGATACATTAGTACTACCATTAGTATTTATTATTATTACTTATTATTATTTTATTGTTGTAAAAGTTCAGAGTATTTATTATTATTATTGTTGTTGTTATTATTATTATTATTATTATTATTATTATTACTACTACAGCTACTACCACCAGTAAATAACCCATTGAGGTTCATTTGCCGTAAAACAAAACAAAACAATCTGACGAAATACATTATTACTGGTAGTACTAATGTATCTCATCAGATCGTCAGTAGTAGTAGTAGTAGTAGTAGTAGTATTAATAATAATAATGATAACAACAATAATAATAATAATAATAAGGAGTTTCAAATGGGCGTAGAGATGCAACTACAGCACAATACACCGGCTGAAACTGCAAAATACTTAAAAAAAGACAGCAAAGACGAATGCAACCGACCAGATACAGAAGCGATGGCAAGATAAACCGCTTCATGGCAAATACTCTGCCCGTACCAAACAAGCTGACGTAGACAAAACCCGTACCCATCAGTGGCTACGTAGTGCAGGGTGGAAAGCAGAAATTGAAAGTTTTATCCTTGCTGCGCAGGACCAATGCTTACTAACTAGGAATTATCAAGCACATATACTAAAATATTGTGTCAGCCCAAAATGCAGATTCTGTGATAAATATCCAGAAACGATTGATCATCTTGTATCATGTTGCACGGTGTTGGCACCCACTGAATATAAAACCCGGCATGACAGAGTGGGCCAATATCTGCACTGGAAAATCTGCAACTTCTACGGTAAGGAAACTGAAAGAAATTGGTATGAACACCACCCAGACCCGGTTACGGAGATAGGACCTGTTACAATTCTATGGGACTACACAATACACACTGACAGAACAATCAAGGCCAACCGGCCAGATATTGTTATTAAAGACCACAAACAAAAAGATGCCTCCTCATTGATATGGCAGTCCCTAAAACTGCAATGTATCTTTGAAGATATTCAAAAAGTTGTCAAAGTACAAGGACCTTGAAATAGAAATCTCGAAAATGTGGCATATGGGAACATCAACAATCCCTGTTGTAGTTGGATCCCTAGGACTGGTTGGAAAAGATTGCAGTAGACTAATTGAAGGGATTCCTGGAAGTCCATGCCTCAAGGAGATACAAAAAATTGTTCTGACAAGTACAGCCCACACCTTACGAAGGGCTTTATCTATGTAATTTAATTCTTTTTTTTTTGTCAGTGGAAAGTGTCATGAAGCCATTTCTAACCTTAGGTCCCTGGGCGGGACCCGGAAAGAAATGTGTAAACGCCAGAAATCAAAGAAAATAAAAATAATAATAATAACAATAATAATAATAATAAATGCTCTGATGCTGCAAATATCATGGCTCTCATGACTTTTAATCTTAATGAATTGATGTTAACAGATACATATTTTATCTTGTTGATTTTTTTAATCATCTCATTCCAATGTCTGTCTAGATTTGTGAGACCAGCTATTGTAATTATTTACATTGTTTGGACTTCTGTCCTCATCTGCATTGACATATTCACGACGTTTCGGCCGTTGTACACTCCAGCCTTCTTCTTTTGAACAAAAACTCGGAGAGTTGATTTAAAAGGGAGATAACTGATACTGAGATATTCGGAAGAGGTCTGGCACATGGAACTAGAACAAGTCTGCGTTGCTTGTTATGCGAAATGGGCTATGTATTTGAGATCGGGCAAATTGATGGAGAACATCTATAATGTAAGATCACCAGTTGAAAACGAAAAACGGTGCCCAATAAGAAAGTATCATAATATTTAATTTAACCAAGTCGTAAAAGTATCATAATAAAAAGTATCATAATAACAAAGCATCATAAGAATATTTTATTTAACCAAGTCGTAAAAAGTATCATAATAAATAGTATCATAATAAAAAGTATTTAATTTAACCAAGTCGTAAAAAGTAACATAATAAAAAGTATCATAATAACAAAGCATCATATGGATATTTGATTTAACCAAATTGTAAAAAGTATCATAATAAATAGTATCATAATAAAAAGTATTTAATTTAACCAAATCGTAAAAAGTATCATAATAAAAAATATCATATTAACAAAGCATCATATGGATATTTGATTTAACCAAGTCGTAAAAAGTATCATAATAAATAGTATCATAGTAAAAAGTATCATAGGAATATTTAATTTATCCAAGTCGTAAAAAGTATCATAATAAAAAAGTATCATAATAACAATGCATCATAAGAATATTTGATTTAACCAAGTCATAAAAGTATCATAATAAATAGTATCATAATAAAAAGTATCATAAGAATATTTAATTTAACCAAGTCGTAAAAAGTATCATAATAAAAACTATCATAATAAAAAAAAATTATCATAATAATGTTCAATTTAACAAAGTCGTAAAAAAACCCTGTAAAACTGAGTTTTTATTTTTTGTTTTATTTTTAACCAAGTTATTTGTAAAAAGTCAAACCTCATAATAAAAACTTTATCATAGTGGGAAGGAAAAAAATTATCATAAATTTATGTTCAATTTAACAAAAGTCGATAAAAAAATGAAAACCCTTTCAAAAGTAAAGATTTTAGAATAAACCTTTTTATTTTTTTTAAACAGTTTTATTTTTTATGAAACATATAAAATTATCAATTTTTATTTATTTGTTTTATTATAAATCAACTGAAATTAAAATTTAAATTACTTTTGTTGTTTTCATAATAATTATTTATCTGCAATTAGCAAAATATTTTAATTAATATATTTCCCTGTTTCTTAGATTGCCCATCTGTTCAAGCATTCAGGAAGGGATGGAGGTCAAACAAATTAAGTTAGTCCTACTAACTTGGTGAAACAGGCTTTGTCCTCGACGTTTTTGTCGTTCTGTTAATCTTTTTTTTTTCTCCCGGAGATATTTCCGTTTCAGTTACTAAAAAACAGAAAAGATATTGAAAAAAAGATTTTTAATTCCAAATCAATAATCATAGATTTTAAAATCTCAAAAATATAAAGGAAATGGACTAATTCATTCTGTTCGACTTTAATTGCAATTTTCTCTGCTTTTAAACAAGTTTGGTTCATTGTATCAAAAACTACTAACTTGGTGTCTTTTAGATGAATAATTATAATGAAAAGATGCAAAAACAATATAATAATTATTTCAGATGCATTGTTTATTTCCATATATATAATATGGCTCCAACTGTCCCATCTGTAGTGAGGATGGGAGGTCAACATCAAGAGAAAGTACTCTCCAATTTTTACCTTTGTACTACGTTTCAAAGAATATACTTCCCTTATATCTGAGTCCGTGTTTTTCATGGTATCGATACAGATAAAATATTTTTCTGCATTTAGAAGGCGAAAATAGGACCGTTTAATTGGAATCAGATACCTTTGAGGAGAAGGGTAGGATAGATCCAAGGTTTCTTACATTGCAGTCTTATTTGTTCAAATAGGGAAGGGAGTTCATGTGAGGCATTCAGATACATTTTTTTCTCTGAAAGGGTAAGCAGGATGCCATTGTCCTGAAACTCATGACGTCTTCGCGAATGCAGCTCCTCGGAGCAATTGCCATGAAAGTATTTGAAACAGACAGCTTTGACTGTAGACTGCCAGAGCAGGGTCTTTGTTGTTCAGACTGTTGCTAATCTTTTTGTTCCCGACGACGTTTCCGTTTCATTGTTCTATTAAACGCATATAAATTTTTTAACAGAAAAGATTTATTGAGCAATATGACAAAAAAGCGATTTAACAGTAATTAAACAGGGTATTTCTATAAATGAATCAATAATCTTAGATACCAGTAAATATCTCAAAAATATAAAAAAACATGGATTAATTTAACGGTTTATTGGCTTCGATTTTAATTGTGAATTTTCTCTGCTTTATTGAATCTCAAGACTTTTGGTTCATTGTATCTCATTATTAAAACTTTCTAACAGTTGGTGTCATTTTAAATTAACTAAACCCTATCAGACATCCGATTTTATCGCGACCCATTTTTTCTCGTAATAATAAAAATAATTTCTAACAATAATAATAATAATAATAATAATAACATTTTCACATGTTTATCCAATTTTTTTATATGTGAAAAATTACCGATACATGTAAACGCAGTAAAAACAATTTAACATCTGCCTATATTTTCTGAGATGAGGCCTATTGTGGCGACCTTTACCTTTCAATCATAATCAAAATAAAAAATGGATGTCTTCCACACCTATATAATATGGCTTACCATACTCTGAGTAAACAAATTGCCTTAAATGAAATGTTTAAATGCCATTTCAGCGGATCAATAGAACCTTTTTTTGAGTTAGGTCACCTTAGTAATAGCCATAGAACGTTTTGAATAAACTATTTTTGAATTAGTGAGTCAGGACACCAGTGAAACCATGAAAATTTACTCTCCAGTTCAAATTTACCTTTTGTATATTATTTTTCAAAATAATATACTATTTAAAATCTTATATCCGAGTCCGTGTCATCTTTCTATGGTTCTTCACCATAACAGTATTGTAACTAGAGTTTTTTTTTCGAATTTTCATTTGCAAATCAAATCAATCGAGGAAAAAAAGGTTTTAGGACGCAATTGCTACAAACATGATTTAAAAATTTTGACAATTTATTTTTTGATTTAGGAGTGATAAGAAATGAAAGGATGAGGAAAAGAACAAATGGATAGATCAAGGCAACTGGAGAATGTGGATTGAAACCATTCAAGAACACTTGTACTAAAACGTTTCACCGTGAGCTCCATAGGGCTGCATATCATGGAAGAGCCGCTGTGAGGAAACCTCTTCTCTCCACTCGCAACATTCAAAAGAGGTTGAGGTGGCGCAGAGATCACAATGCCTGGTCTGCAGACCAATGGAAGCAAGTCATATTCTCAAACAAGTCAAGTTTTTCTCTTTTCCCAACTTCAGGGCGAATTTATGTGTGGAGGCAGCCCAAAGAAGCTTACAACCCTGACTGCCTTCTTCCAACAGTGAAGCATGGAGGTGGATCAGTGATAGTTTGGGCCGCCATATCATGGAAATGTCTCAGTCCAATAGTTTCCCTGCATGGTAGAATCAAAGGCAAAGATTACCTGAACAATTTGGGAGATCATGTTCATCCAATGACCAGGAATTCATTCCCTGATGGTTACTGCATCTTCCAAGACGGCAATGCTCCAATACATACCGCTCGAGTGGTTAAGAATTGGTATGAAAAGCATGAAAGTGAGCTAGAACACATGGAGTGGCCTCCCCAATCTCCAGATATCAATATTATTGACCATTTGTGGTGCATTTTGGAGCAACAAGTTAGAGCCGCTATCCTCCACCGTCGTGTCGTAATGAGCTGGAGAAGGTTTTAATGGAAGAATGACTGAAAATTCATCTGGATGACGATATATATATATATATATATATATATATATATATATCAACTAGGTTCCTAATATATATATACATAAATACATATATAGATATGTATTTATATATATATATATTATTAGAACCTAATTAAAAATATATATATATATATATCATAATATATATATATATATATAATATATATATATATATCATATATATATATATATATATATATATATATATATATATATATATATCAATTATATCAAATATATATTGCTTTTTTACTGCAGTTCCTCAATACAAGTCCAAGAGTTACCCAAGAAAATTATTTAAGAATGGATAGTGTAGATTGTGAAAGTACATCTCCACTTCTTTTTAATACAATTTCCAAGAGCCGCTCAAGTTAGACGGTTACTGTATGGTCCTATATTGACGTAGGAAAGAACAAGCGTTAGAAGGAACAGCCAATCCAGTCCTTAACATGAAACAAGGGATAAACCTTTACTCATGTTCAAAAGACAGGGAGGGTATGAGCCGGAGCATATATATATATATATATATATATATATATATATATATATATATATATACGAGGGTGGGGGAGAGAAGTAAGCGGAATCGTTTTCTGTGTGACATGCCCGTAGTAGTTCAGGCTTCCACTGCTAGATGCCACTTGAGGCAACCCTCAGGCATCAGTGTGCTAACTGGTGTCATCGTGGGAAGACGTACAGCTCCGTGGTTCACATTTGTTTTGAAGTGCTTCACACCTTTTCGTCTACTTTTACCATGGCTGAAAGGATGCCTGTCATAAACTGAAAGAACAGATGGAAGCTGATCGTGACCATTTTTTTCGAAGGTTATCACTGGTGACGAAAGCTGGTGCTATGACTACGACCCTGAAACGAAGCAGCAATCAAGTCAGTGGAAGCATCCAACGTCACCACGACCCCCCCCCAAAAGAGCGTCAAGTGAAGTCAAATGTCAAGACGATGCTGATTTGTTTCTTTGATGTGAAAGGAATTCTCCACAAAGAATTTGTTTCTCCTGGTCAAACTGTTAACCAGGTTTTTTTACGTGGAAGTCCTGAAGCTTTTGCGAGACAAGGTGAGACGAAAACGCCCTAACCTGTGGTAAAAGTGGAGGGTGGTGGTTGCATCACGACAATGCGGCAGCGCACACTGCCTGGTGTGTGAGACAGTTTCTAACCAAGAATGGCATGACCTCCACTTCCCCACCCTACCTATTCACCCGATGCAATTTTTTTTTTCCTCAAAGGTAAACGTTTTGCAGATGTGGAAGAGGTTATGAAGAAAACGACATTAAAACAACATAAATTCACATGAGTTCCAGAACCGCTTTGAACAATGAAAAACACGCCTGGACCGGTGCATTGCTTCAAATAGAAAATACTTTGAAGGTGATAAGTATATAAACATGCAACAATATATGAATAAAATTATATGACACAATTCCGGTTACTTTTGGGTCCCTCTCGTATATATATATATATATATATATATATATATATATATATATAGATAGATAGATAACTATACTCGTTTCGAAAAAAACTCGAATTTTTGATTTGCCAATAATCAAATCAATCTCGAGTGAAAAAAAGGTTTTAAAAAAAGAAAGAGCTAGAAACATGAAAGTCTGTCGAAAAAAATCGCACAGATACAAGTTTGAAGTCCAAAGAAAAAAACCCGATACGAGTAAACAACTAACTAACAAAATAGCTCAATACAACCGTAGAGCAGACCTAGATAAACCTAGTGAGTCAGATAAACCTACACAGATTTCACCTAAACGGATCGTGAGGGAAAGTTGGTTTGTCTGGCTCACTAGGTTTATATATATATATATATATATATATATATATATATATATATATATATATATATATATTTTTTTTTGAACAATAAGAAAATAAAAAATTAAAAAAATTAAAATCTTTAGACACACTAGGTTGTAGATTAATATTCTTTCGTTTTTTATTATTATTGCATTTAGATCCCTCGATTAGTTTCGACCGAAATGGCCATCATCGGGAGGAGAAATATTTCTGCTTGCTGGTAGCACTAAACTACAGAAATGAATGTCTTTTGCTGGAGAAAATGAACTTTTTGTCTGTAGTTTTCATTTGTTTTTTTTTTTTATCTTTTTTAACATGAATCTTTTAACATTCCTTGTGTTGGTCAAACAGTCTCTTTTAAGTTGTTATTTGAGATAAGAGCTGGATATATATATATATATATATATATATATATATATATATATATATAAATGAAATGGATTAAGTACGACAATTATTTAATATATTTTATGTTTATTATTTTCATAGATAGAATTTATTTAAGTAAATGTTCTGTTTTTAATTAAACCGTATTAATTACATTTACCGGCCTGAATGTTCGAGAAATTTCGTTGAATATATGTGTTCTCTGACAGGAATCGAACCTATATACCTTTACGGAAACCGTCATTTGGCATCATTGTGTGTTTATAACCCGTAATTCGGACTTTTCTAACCATACGCTTCTCTGTAGCTCAATAGTATAACACGACACACAAACACACACACACACACACAAACACAAACACACACGCACACATATATATATATATATATATATATATATATATATATATTTTGAACAATAAAAAAATATTAAAAAATTAAAATCTTCAGACACACTGGGTTGTAGATTAATATTCTTTCGTTTTTTTTATTATTATTTCATTTAGATTCCTCGACTAGTTTCGGCCAAATGTCCATCATCGGGAGAAGAAATATTTCTGCTTGCTGGTAGCAGTAAACTAATATATATATATATATATATATATATATATATATATATATATATATATATATATATATATATATATATATATATTTGTGACTGGTAATTCTAAGGAGGTGTTAATCCAAGGAGAGCTCAAACTACAGACCATTATAATAAGAGATTTCTGCCTGAAGAGATGAATATAAAGACATTTACGGAATAAATTTTAACCGTAATATTTAGTTTTTCTTCTTGATTATATACATATATACATACATACATACATACATACATACATACATATATATATATATATATATATATATATATATATATATATATATATATTTATATTTGCCTTTTTTGTAGTAAATATTTAACGATGAATACTGTATGTTTTGGAAGTACATCTCCTCCACTTTCTAATAAAAAGGAATTAAATAATGTATTCGCTTTAACAGAGACTGAAAATTGAAGCCATGACCTGACAGTTGTGAACGCGAAAGGCAAGCCATAGCAACGAATATATATATATATATATATATATATATATATATATATATATATATATATATATATATATGAAGTGTTTAAAGTATTTCTAATTTTAAATTCATGTAAGTGCTTTTCAATCGGATTTGTTTGCACAATAGTTGCCGATTGATTGCTTTTGGTAATTGTTTCCTTTCGTGCTTGCAATCACGTGAACACATTTTAAAAAAAAGCACGAAAAAGCGAGCAGATGCCAGAATAAAATAAATAAGTAAACACAATGAGAAGGAAGTGAATACACGATGCTAGATTTTATTGTGGATGTCAATATTTTCTCACTAAATTTGATATTAACCAGACAATGTTGCCAAATATCCACATGGTATGCTCACCATATAAATACAAGATAAATCTTAAAATTTTATTATGAAAACAGACTTACGTGATACAATCCCAGTAGTGGATTTCTGCTCAATAACCTCTAGAATTACCGCCTAGCCAGTAACCATTAAGATAATACATTAGATTTTACTGCCTCTCTCTCTCTCTCTCTATATATATATATATATATATATATATATATATATATATATATATAAGAGCAAACATGGCTTCAAGATTGAAGCATAAAATAGATCATCGCAGCTTGTTGTTGACATCAGTGTCGACTTTTATTTTATATTATTTTATGGTATTATAGAATACCATCAAACTATATTTTTATCACACACACACAAACACGAATATATATATATATATATATATATATATATATATATATATATATATATATATATTAATTGTTATCATGAAAACGAAGACTTTAAAAGTTACGGTGATATTTAACTTTCGATTCCGACTCCTCAGACCAAACATTGCACACAAATAATTGGATTAAGATTTTAT
>CAHIKZ030005103.1:0-47500 GCA_903632075.3 Acanthosepion pharaonis | reverse complement strand
GTACAGAGTAGAGCAAATATAATTTATTCGAAAATTGTAACGTAAATATGTTGTAAAATCACTACAAAAATAGCCATTTTATTTCAACACTTCTGGTGTCCTATCAAGTGATGGTGTTGACTGTAGAATAAAGAGTTTTAAAAAGTTCAAATCAGCCAAACACCCCCTCGATAGCTTATATAACAGCGTTTCTCCTATCGCAATGGCTATTTTTGTAGTAACATATTTATGTTATAATTTTCGAATAAATTATATATATAAGTGAAACACACACACACACACACACACACACACACATATATATATATATATATATATATATATATATATATAGTTAAAGATCAAATTCTGATTTAATATGGATCAGAATCCGACAAGATGATAAAATATAGAATAGGAAACATATATCATTAACATGTTTCACTTATATTAAAACTTTATTATATATATATATATATATATATATATATATATATATATATATATATATATATATATATATATTTATATATATATACACACACATATATATATATATATATATATACATACATATATATATACATACACATACATACACATACATACATACATATATATATATATATATATATATACATATATATACATACATACATACATACACACACACATATATATATATATACACACATATATATATATACATACATACATACACACACATATATATATATACATACATACATATACATACATACATATATTTATTTATATATATATATATATATATACACATATATATATATATATACATTCATGCACACACATATATATATATATACACATACATATACATACATACATATATATATATATATATATATATATATATATATATATATATATATATATATATATATATATATATATATTACAGGTAATCAATCCGTTAAATATAATTCAAAGGATCCTTGTAATATTAATTATTAAAACTGATCCATAGAGAGCTCGATGTTTTTATTCTAAAGGAGCTTATGTATTTTTATAAAAAACAAAATTACCTCAACATAGAAATTGAAATAGACTATCTCTATGTTGAGGTAATTTTGTTTTTTTTGTTGTATTTTACATATATATATATATATATATATATATATATATATATATATATATATATATATATATATGAAGAAATATAGTCTTAAAATGTGTTATATTTATGGGATAAAGTGCTCAATATCAGCGATAGACCGTGCGTAAATATAAAATTGAACATAGAAGTCAACACTTCAAGGCGACAGTCTGTTTCATTCTAGACACAGTCGTCAGGTCACAAAAAAAAAATTACCTCAATATAGAGATAGTCTAGCATGAACCACACTGTCGCCTCTAAGTGTTGACTTCAATGTTCAATTTTATATATATATACATAAATATATATATATGTATATATATGTGTATAAATATATATATATATATATATATATATATATATATATATATATATATCTTCAACTCTGAATATCTCAATATATATACTGCACATTACATATACAACATTGGATGCGCAGGTAGTGCAATGTCGGTTTCGCATTCCATTCCACCTCGTAAAAATTTTATTTCTGTCAAGAAATGGTTTTCTGATTATTTCCATTTCTGCTGAGATCATCATCCCCTCCCTGAGAAGTTTATGTTCATATTCTAATCTGTGTGTTATGATAGGGACGCGAACGTTTTTGACCACTTGTGTATATATATTGTTTTATATATATATATATATATATATATATATATATATATATATATATATATATATATATATATATATATATGCTATGAATCGCTACGATCCTACTGCATGGAAACAGGATGGACATGTCATGTGCTACCTATTAAGGTCGGGTGCCGTGGATTCCTTGGACGGTCAATTGTTTCCTTTCTTTCGAAGGTGGGTATCAATTGCAGGGGACCTAAAGCGTGCTTCACATCATCTTGCCCGCTTTCTCATAAGTACCGCACATACAATATATAAATAATATACATAAAATTGCACTTTCACACACACACACACACACACACACACACACATATATATATATATATATATATATATATATTAAAAAGAAGAGATTTACTGCAAACGTTTTTGGTTCTAATGTGGATTTTTTTTAAAAGAAAATATGCTTTATTTTCTTTAATTTTACTAAAGCATAATCTTATTTTTAAAAAATCTACATTACAACCAAAAACGTGTATCTCTCTTCTTTTTAATATATATATATATGCAATATACTATGTATATTATTTATGTATTATATGCGCGGTACTTATTGGAAAGCGCTCAATATCAAAGACAGAGCTAACATATTGGGTGAGCGAGCGCTTGTGTACGTGTGTCTGCGTACCTCAATGGGTGTACGGGCGTGTATGTATGCTTGCGTAAGTAAGTATGAGTGGCGTCACAACGACAATTTTTCCTCCCACTTCCATAAAAGCACCAATAGACGCGACATACATAAATCCAAAATTAAAAAAAAAATTAATCAGTTTGTCTGACGATCGCAAAAGCGTGAAACCCAGGGTTACAAACTCACATCAATCAAACTATATATATATATATATATATATATATATGTAGAGTAAGAGATAGAGAGCCCCCCCACACACAGAACACCTCGCATGTAAATAGACAGGGTGCGATGTATAAATTGTCGTCTAAATTACGCAAAAATGAAAATAACACTGACATATCATTTTAACAGATATATTTACCAAAATTACACAAAAATATCTTGAAATACTAAAGATTAAATGAATTCAATAAAATCGCCATTGACTTCAACCACGGCCTCCAGACAACTTTGGAATCTTTCTGTAACTCTTCTGAATGGTCCCCTTATTTAAGTTAGTGAATGCTGCCATAATCCTTGCATTTAATTCATCTTTGGTGTTACAAGGAGTTTTGTTGTTTCCTGACTCAACTGCCCTTCATATAATAATCAAGGGGGTTACAGTCTAGGGAGTCAGGTGGCCAGATGTAGGGGATGATGGGGCCACAGAAATTGTCTGACTGCCATGACTGGGTTTAACTGCTTATGTGGCAGAATGCAGAGTCATATTACCAGACATATTGTCTTTCAACAGACTGCCTCTTGACCCAGGGCAAAACTACCCACTCAAGGCACTTTTGTAGGTATCCGTGTTGAGTCTGAGGCCGTCATCTACAAATTCGGTACTTCTTTTCTTATCAGAACGATCAGAATGAGTTTTCTGATCTGTCATACCTTCGTAATCACCATTAGACTCATCCAACTCCTACCGAATCCTCAACACTGCCCTCAGATTGACACCCAAACACTCTGAAATGTTTGTATTGGGACTTTCAGTGCGAATGCTAAGCAATAGAGCATGCTGTTTCCAAATTTCTGGGAATTGCGTCACGGAGTTTTTTTTCTCATGGAGGGTGCCCAACTGACCCTACTCTACTGAGCAGTCGACAAAATCAAAACCAAACAACGCACATGAGCGAAATTTAAAAAGTGGCGATAATTTAACGTGGTCCGACGCTGCTGCTATTTATCAAGAGCTCCGTGATGAAATCCAAAGGAGACTCTGCAATATTATACGTCCTGACCTGGCATCTCGACTTCAGTCATATACCCACTTCCATAAGTTTGCCTCCGTGTGACTTTTCGATAAAGACTTTCATTACAATTGTTCGGATAAACTCTTTGCTATATTACCCAGACGTTTTGAGTTTAAGCTCAGTACTAGACTGGTGTCAAGATCTCATCAATTTACAGTTGATTTAGCTAGATGTAACCGTAAATTCTAACGCTAACAGTTTCTTGAAGTTCTCGCTTCTGGAACACCCTTCCGTCTCCATGTGTTCTGGCCAGCTTTAATCTGCAAAAATTTAAATGTAATTTCAATTTTTTCTGTTTTCTAATTCTTCCACACCCAGTTTCAGTAGCTTTAGAGCCTTGCTAGGAGCGAATTAAAAATCGATTAAAAATATATACCGGCTGTAACAGCGAAATTGTCCAATTGTTAGATTAAGTTCTGAAACGTTGTATCTTAGAAATGATTAAAGATATCTTACTAGAATTCTTTATAACACAATTGGACTCTAGTTTTAGCAGCAAGAATGTATAATTCTTTCCATGCTTAACAGAAGTATCCTGACGAAATTGATCATAAACGAAAATAACAAGTTCATCATTAATTAATCATAGCTAAGGATCGGAAGCTCATGAAGGATTGAAATTAAGTTCAAATATATATATATATATATATATATATATATATATATATATATATATATATACAGGATCGTTTTCCAACTTATTCAAGATGATCTTCGCCCTCTCTAACCTTCTAACTTTCTGTCCTAGAGTAACAAGGTGCCTCTCAGGTTTCACCTACGATTTAATTTTCATGCATTCTTTTCACTGCTCCTTGGACTGTCATAGCTGAAACTCCTCTCTCACGTGCCAAACGTCTTATGGATTGAGTTGGATATTTTCTAATTGATCTCTGATGACCCCTCTTCCTGTTGTGACCTCCTGATTCAGTTTTCCTCTCTACTTTTCCATCTTTTTTAAAATTATTTAGTGTTCTCTTGATGGTTTTTGAATGTTCTTTGAAGAAGGAAGCCAGAGTCTAAATGCTGAAGGCCTGAATGATCTTTTTCCTCTCACCATTGCTCAGTTGGGAAGACATGGGGGGGAGTGATACAAAACGACTTTAACCTGTTCTCTTTCTAGCTTAATAACTCAAAGGGTTTTTCACTGATTTTTACGACAAATGGTGTCAAGATGGCTAAACATCTTATCTGAAAACATGGAAAAAAGAAACTCAATTAGTTTAGTGTTTTTTTTTGTTTTTTTTAAAATATTAAACATTTTGTGTCAGGGATAATTATCCCATGCTGTTATACGATTTGAACAATTTTGATGTTACACCTAGTAAATGTGTGTGTGTGGAGGAGAGAGAGAGAGAGAGAGAGAGAGAGAGGTGGGGAGAGGGAGGGAGTTGGTAGAGAGGGAGATAGATACTCAAGCATCAAGAATGCATTCAAACATATCCTATTGAAATCAAAGTTAAAATTTTCACAATGACTTTATTCGAGTGTTTTTGGTCATCACCACATATTATGGGGAAATATCCATTTATCACTTAAAATGGAGAAAAAGATTTTATTTATTCTCTTCTGGCACCTTTTAGAAATATTATTATTCTAATTTAAATACTGCGATGGAATTCAAGCAGTATCATATGTATATTAGCTAAATGTGCTAAGGTGAATTATCGGCGCCTTGAAATTGTAGTTATGCAACAGACACCTGCGATGTCCATATAAACTTTATTTTATATTTATACATGTTTTGCCAATGTATATAATTGGACATATTGTGCAATTTATTTTGTATAAAAAGCTCAAATATCAGTTGCATGTTTATATATGTATGTTAAGAATATGCATTTAATTTATTATTTACTATAAACAATTTAAAACATTTATCCTGACCGTTAGATAGATAGATAGATAGATAGATAGATCAAAACAGATTGAGATAAATAGGGAAGTTGATAGATAATACGAAGATTGGCAGAGACAGATACATAGTAACAGACAGATATAGATAGATAGATAGATAGATAGATAGATATCAACAAAATGAGATAGATTGGTAGATAGATAGATATCAACTGAGTGAGATAGATAGATAGGTAGATATCAACAGAGTGAGATTGATAGATAGATGTCAACAGAGATAGATAGATAGATAGATAGATAGATATCAACAGACTGAGATAGATAGATAGATGAATATGGGCATAATAAAATAGATAGATAGGAACAGACTGATATAGATAGATAAATATATATATATGAACATAATTAAAATAGTAAATAGATATATATGAACATAATTATCTCTATCTATAAAAGGCAGGATGTGTGTGTGTGGGTGGGTGTTTGTGTGTGTGTGTAACGAATGCACGGCCGCAATTTTCGACGGAATTGCACCAAAATGTATATGCACATACTCCAAGTTAGCGGGAAGGCCAAGACCGACCTTGCATTTTCCAACTCCCATCGATAGTGGAAATAATCATTTTTTTTCATGCTTCTACGGCAGTTTTCATGTAGTTTGCGGCCATTTTATACTGGCCAGAGTGATAGCCTATAGCTGGCTGCCACGAATCGGCAAGAAGATTCTAATGGCCAGCGTGAGAGCCAACAGCCGACTGACACGAATGTTAACTAGCATGCTAGCATGCAAAAAAAAAAAAAAAATCGATAGCTGCATTCGTCACAAGTGGGAAAAATTTAAATCTGCATGGCACTTTACTCCAATTGGCTCATTCGCATGCTTAAACTCAACATCGATTCTGATTCCGCAGAACTGGGTTCGGTCTGAAAAATTATTTGTTGTTAACATTCTTTTTTCATTTGGTTTTTCCAGTTACGAGTCCTTTTTTAAAGCTGATCGTTTTGTGTTCATTTTCTTTAGTTTTTTTTTTCGTAACAGATTTAATGTTTAGTATAGAGCTAGTATATAGTATATATATGTGATAGGATAAAGAACAAATCGAAAACGTTTATCAATCTAACATGTTTCAATTTATTAAAGCAGTAAAATATGTTAGATTGATAAAAGTTGCCTATTTGTTCTTTATCATATCATTCTGTCGCATATATATATATATATATATATATATATATATATTGTGGAAATAGCATGAACAGTTACTAGACTTGAAAAACTATTTTCTTCAAAGATTGTTTCAAGAGAATGATTTTATAAAGTTTAACCGACAGAACCACTGCTCAGTCAAAGAATGCCGAATATTTCCTTTGCGGAAGATGAAGTTATTGATTCAATGTATTTGTTCCACCGCAGAGAGACGCTCTCGTTGAGTTGAGCATCAGCCATTCTGATAGGAGGCAGAGAAGGTTTTCTTTGGTGGGTAAATGAGAAGAGTTTCGTTTTGGAGGTATTAAAGCCATTTCCTGCTTCAGTCTACCACAGATTAAAGATAGTTTTCCAAACAACAGCCAGGTTAACTTTAGCTTCAACGCCATTTTTACTATTGAGACAGAAGTAAATAGTAGTGTCGTCTGCGTAGATGCCTGCTTGGGAACTGATGACATCAGGAAGATAGACTTACCGAACAGGTAAATATGGCAGCTGATTAAAAAAAAAATACAAGACCATGGGTGTTGTCGGACTATGGTAGTTGCCGGACCACAGAGTACCGGAATATAGACCGCCCTGGGTATGACGATAAACTACATCCGCGTCCTGGGTAAGGCGATAAGCTATATCCGACAGCAAGGCTTCCTGATCAGGAGGTTTTGAGGAGCGTAATACCACTTCTTAATTGCTGGTGTTCCCAGGTCCACCTTGACCTGGGGTGGTAGCACCTGTTAGGCTCTCAGCTATGGGTAAATAGTTAAAGCCCAAACTGGGGTCAAAACGTGTATAAACAGGTTTTAATACCAGCAATACATTTTTGTAAAAAAATATTACCAGCAATAAATTTTCAAAGAAAAAATTATTACCCACAATGCATTATTACCAGCAATAATTTTTGGAAAAAATATTAACAGCAATAAAAATCTTATCGGCATTAAATAACCCATTGAGGTGTTGATATGCTGTAAAACAAATCAATCCAGAAAAGGTGTGGAAAGGTTCTTAATCTGACAAACATCCCAAAATCTAACCAAACAAAAGAATCATTTTTGAATCTCTTGCTGGTTGGGTCGAAAACTTTTCAACACTCCCTAATATCTCTCTCTCTCTCTCTCTCTCTCTATATATATATATATATATATATATATATATATATATATATATATATACACGTGTATGTGTGTGTGTGTGCGTGTTTGCAAATATCGTGTCGTAAATAGATATTCGAAGACGTAAAATATTTTAATGCTTCTGAAAAAAAAAAGAAGTCAAACGGCTAAAAAAATATATCATCCTTATTTTTGAAATACGTTTTTATATCGTCTTGTTTTTTTATGGTATTAAGTAGAAAAAAAAGAATTGCTCGAAAGTCGAGTTTCTTTATAAGGATGGCTAAAAAATGCGTTCGTTTGGAAAGAAGAAAAATGTACATGTATATATATATATATTTGTACATGGACATTTATCAAGACACACACACGTTCTTATATATATATATATATATATATATATATATATATATATATATGATATATTTTAAAACTATCTTTATATATATATATATATATATATATTGATACATGTTTCATTAAATAATATAGACAAGTGTTGTCTATTTATTTTATGTAAATTCTTTTCATATCGTCTGATAAGCTTAATAACATTATCATTAAACGAAGAAAGAAAATCACAATATTGAAACATATTTTTAATCCTATCTAAGCTTTCGGCTTACTTAAGCCATTATCAAAGATGACAATTACATTACAATATATTAAGCAATACACAGACAAAACAATAATGATAGTCTGTTTCTGTTTGCATGGAAGATTTCCAAGCAACGACAAACATATAAGACGCTGAAAGCGAAAATCGCACCGTAGCTCATGACGTCAAACATGACCAAGCGAGAGCGAATTCGAGAAGTATTAAGTATGGGAAGCCGTTGGTATAAACCAATGGCTTCTCTTAATATGTATCTATCCTCAAAAATTTCAAATGCGAAGAGCAATTCATTTTGGTTGTTCCACTTTTGAAGAGAGGAAGAAAACTGAAGAGGAATTAAAAAAAAAGACACCGAAGACCATCACTCGCTCTTCCCATGCAATCATGCTAACCCTAACCCTAAATCTGTTCAATTCCCGACTTGGTCTCCTGAGCCATATTAGGTTCAAGGTTCGTTGAAGCATTGGATGAATCAAACACGGGACACGAGTGGTGCCGACGACGACGTGTGACTTAATAAATATTTTCCCCCGACTCCTTGAAAGTAGACCATTTACGAATCAGCACACCGGATCATTGGAGTTACAGCGAACTCGTCAACAGCAAACGATATCGTAGAACCCCAACACGCAGATGTAATGAGCAACTGAAGTCTTCCTTCCTTCAAGTTGGAATTAGGCCTAATACCTTGGAAACAGAAGTCGCCGAATGTTCATTTTGACGAAGAGCATCTCCATCGAAAACCACTACCCGCTAATTCCATGCGTCCAGTGACCAAGACTTTTCCATTCTCGACTTGTCCTCCTGAGCCATGTTTTAAGGCTCGTGGAGGCACAGGATGAAGCAAACCCGGACACAAGTGGGGTTGGTGATACACGCATACACACAATGACCTAATTATCAATCAATATTGTCAAACGTCGGTGTAGATATGAATGTCAAATATACTAAGGTTTCTAATCTCACCGTAACTCAAAGATCAGCAACGTTGGTAAATAACTGAAAACCATAACACGAGTTTTGAATTGCACAAATTTGATCGTACAGTACTGCGCGAGAAATGATAAAATTCTGGTAGATTTACTTTAGAAGAAAACTGATGGTTTATAAAAAAAGAGGAGAGAGAGTTTGGAAATCTGACACTCAAAGGACAGATTGAGGGCAGGAGAGGACAGACAAAAACAACGTAAAAATTACTTAGCTTGAATAAATGGATGGCAGAACAGTGTTTAGGAGAGATAACTAAAGATAAAATTTAGTAAAAGCTAGAAAGGAAAGGAAATTGTGGAGAGCCATGATCGCCAACACCCTGAAGGGACAAGGCACAGTGAAAAGCGGAATGAGCTTGCTTGTGTAAAAGAATGGCGGAACAAGGTTTAGGAGAAATAAGAAAAAGAGAAAATTTATTAAGAGCTACAAAGGACGGGAAATTGTGGAGAGCCATGATCGCCCACATCCTGAAGGGACACGGCACATAGAAAAAAGGAATGGGTTTGTGTAAATGAATGGCGGGACGAGGTTTAGGTGAAATAAGAAAAAGAGAAAATTTATTAAGAGCTACAAAGGACGGGAAATTGT
Source organism: Acanthosepion pharaonis (assembly GCA_903632075.3). Taxonomy (NCBI): domain Eukaryota; kingdom Metazoa; phylum Mollusca; class Cephalopoda; order Sepiida; family Sepiidae; genus Acanthosepion; species Acanthosepion pharaonis. Next base: position 37,508 of record CAHIKZ030005103.1, on the reverse strand, counting down.
GGAGAGACATGATCGTCCACGTCATGAAGAGACACGGCGCATAGAAGAAAATATATACATATTAATACAAATATGATTAAAAGCATCGGGCTCTGCACGAGAAAATGGTGAACTGAGTTCTAATTCTGGTCGAGTTCGTGACATTTACATTCAAATACCTTTAGAAAAATTATGGATCCAAATCTCGCTCTAAGCGATGTACTGAATAGCAGGACAGACCGAGCTCTCTAATCATATCTGGCACTGAATCTATGAGAAGGAAGACTCTGAATTCAAAACACCTGCCATTGAAAAGATTATGGAATTCAAATTTAGATAGGTTTACCTATCGTCCTGTTCAAACTCCTCCATCATCTTCTGAAGAGAAGTAGAGGTCTATCCCTTCTTTCCAGTTAAGTATTGGCTTTCTGATTCCTTGTAAATTCTACTTCAACTCTATACTTCTAACATCTCCGCTTAAACTCTGAAATTTTTTTATTTACTATTTTATTCTTTTCCTTAGTAAAAATAGATCAGTTCAGCTATCGTCTAGTCTTGAGATTTTTAACAGCAGTAAATGCTTATCTCTTAATCTTCCGGTTCCTTCTAAATTCTTTTCCCTATCTTTCATTTCCAATAGTTCTTTACGTCTTAGTGGCGTTAGTGTCTTGCCTGGGGTGAATTGATTAAAAAAAATTGCTCAATACAATTCAGTAGCGCCTAAACATCATATATATATATATATATATATATAAAGAAAGAACAGCAAGATATATAATCCATATTTACAAAATAGTGCTCAATGTAAATTTACAGAACATTAATATTATAAATTAATTGATTTAAAATATGGTTTTTTCGCTACACAGTTCTAACCATGTTTCAAAAATGGAAGCTAAAAGCCATGAATTTAATTTTGTGATTAAATTAAAGACATTAGTTCCATTTCATCCTCAAGCGAATTTTGGAGTAACTTTTAAAATTACTGGTTTTAAAGACACAGCTAAAACAAAATTCATGTTTCCAAGGTTACAGATAAATCTATTTTTTTTTTTTTTCTAGACAGGGTGTCTGGGTTTTCAATATGTCTATAATTTAATGTATCAGTTATTGCTACGTTTGGGTCGTGGGAAGGGATGTATTTTTTCAATGAAATCTAACATCCGTTAAAGCCTGTCGTCTAGATTTTTTAAATTATATTGTTAACAGCTAAAATTTTACGGCCTTTTTTTTTATATATATATATATATATATATATATATATATATATATATATATATATATATATCCCAAAGCGTTTGATATTCCAAAGCATACCGGCCTTCTTCAAGCTCCAGGGTTATGGTATTACAGGTCGATTGTTTGACCTAATACAATAATTCCTATCAAACCATGATTTGAAGGTCGTTCTCAGTGGATTCTCCTCCAGTTCCCATCCCACGAACGCAGGTGTTCCCCAAGCCTCCATTCTTGGCCCCACTCTATTATCTTCATCAACGACCTTCCTGACGCCACAGATTCCCAAGTTGGCATCTACGCGGGCGACACTACAATTTATTCCTGCCTCAAAAACAAATCTAGTGTCACTGACAAAACTAACCTGGCCGCTCGTCTTGAAATGGACCTCCAATCGATTGTTAATTGGGGCAAGAATTGGCTGGTCAACTTTAACCCCTCAAAAACCAAACTGCTGTCTATTAATCACCATAGAGATCCTTCCCTGCCCCCCCCCCCCATTAGAATGTCTGATGCTGAACTTCTTGAGAGCAACTCTCTGCGTCTGCTCGGTCTCACGTTGACTGCTGACCTGAGATGGAACAAATACATTGCGTCAATTGCTTCTTCCACCGCAAAGAAAGTTGGCTCTCTGTGCCGCGCTAGGAAATTTTTCTCCCCGGAATCGATACTTCAAATATACAAAACAACCATTCGCCCTTGCATGGAGTATTGCTGCCCTATATGATCTGGGGCACCTTCTGTTTACTTCGGAGTTCTTGACAAGATCCAGTGATGGATATGTAATATAATTGGCCCTGATCTGTCATCTCGTCTACAGTCACTCTCTCACAGACGCACCGTCGCCTCTCTCTGTCTTTTCTACAAATACTTTCATGGCAATTGCTCCGAGAAGCTGCTTTCACTGGTTCCCAGACTTCATGAATTCAAGCGCCCTACGAGGCTGGCATCCCGTTCTCACGCTTTCACTGTAGGAAGTTTTAAATGTAGCCGTCTCTACTACTCCAATAGCTTCATATCTCGCACCTCTCGCCTGTGGAACAGCCTTCCCAATTACTTTTTCCCTGAGAGCTATAATCTCCAACTATTCAATCGACATCTCCAGTTGCCTTGATCTATCCACTATCATTCTCCTCATTCTTTCTTCTATCACTCCTATCTGCTCTCGCTCCAAATCTTCTGCAACCCCCTGCATCCTAGTGGCTTCCCGCCTTGCTAGGGACGTAATGCTTAAAAATATATATATATATATGTGAAAAGTATGTGTATATAAATATAAATAAATATATATATATATAATTATTTATATATTATATGCGCGGTACTTATTAGAAAGCGCTCAATATCAGAGATAGAGCTAACATATTATATATATATATATATATATATATATATATATATATATATATATATATATATGTACACCAAACAATGCTTTCCGGTCACCATCCTTGTTTCTATAACTATAGCGCTTTTGCTTATAAACCTATGTATGTAGGGTGGAGGTTTAATGTAGATACATATTAACCTTGTATGTGTATTCATATCTTCACGTGTATTGAGATTCAAAAGTTTGTATGGTGGCTTGAGTATATTTATACATTGTTTTACGCACTTGTGTACGCGTGCGCATCCATACATATATACTCTTTTTCTCTTTTTTCTGTACCCTCACTTTTTCAATCATAGACCCCTAAATTTTATCCTTTTATTTGTTCCTTGCCTTTTTCTTTTATTTTATTTCTTTTAATTATATTTTATAAGTATATATTGCCTTGTTCCTCCTCCCTTTTTGTCTCGTCAGCTTCTCTTTCGGAAATGGATAAGTTATCTTAACTACAGCCCGTTTTCCTGAAACTGACAATTTTCGGCGACACTGGTTACTCGCGAGTCGTCTTCCACACTACGCAACCTACTACTCTCTTTATCTATGTTTACAATCTTATTCCCCCACTCCACTTACTACTACTAATAGACAGGCCTAACGCTCTTACACCGACCAAAATCATAGTAGATTTAAGTTTATTTTCATAAAAATGTTTCGCACAGCGGGGAATCAAAGATCGGGTTTTTGCTACCAATATGATTTCCACCAGAAAAATACACCGTCTACAAAAACATCTTCCCATTTCTCTGTTATTTTCTCGCTCCGTTGATAAAGGACACAGGCGTGTCCGAAAATTCCGGACTTAAAACCCTTTTTTCCGTGCTTCATTTCTGTCATTCTCTCATTAATAAATAATATTTAATAAATGTCTTTCGTAGTGATTATATTGCTACCCTTTCGTTTGTCCTTGTTTTATATACTAACCTATCTATTTTACATAGAACAACACGTGGACCCTTTTTATATATATATATATATATATATATATATATATATATATATATATATATATATATATATAGTGCTGTTTGATAAAAGTGACTCACCTGATTTTTTTACTAATTGTTCTCTTCTCCGATGAAACGAAAGTTGAGATAAATTCAAAAAGTAAGCGATCTAAAATCCGAAAAAGAAGCTTTGAAAGCTCTTTGAATTTAGCAGTAAGTACTCTCAAGCATCCGTTCAGCATAATGTCCTATGGATGCTTTTCTTTTCATGGAACTGGTTTCTTAAAACCTATTGAAAAGACCTCCAGGAGCGAGAAGAGAATTTTAGAGTTTTGTCTGCTCCCTTCTGCTGAAAGGGTGCAAATCGACCCTAGCAAATTCATTTTTATGCAGGATAATGCTCCCTGTCACAAATCAAAATTGATGATGGAATACTTTGATGAGAAGCAGGTGAGTGTTATGACATGCCTGCCCCAATCTCCTGACTTCAACCCTATAGAAAACTTATGAAGCATGTTGCTCAACTGCTTTCTCGAGAGCCTGTATTTTACAATGATCCATAAGTTTATATATATATATTGCATGTTCAAATCATATCAGAGTCATCATAAGTTGCGTCAGGTGTATGTTCAAATTACGTCGGGGTCATTATAAGTTGCGGTACTAACCCTAGTTTGACTAAAAGCAGTGGCAAACACAATTTACACGTTTAAATGATGAGTTTAAGCAAATGGGATACATTTCAATTAGGCAATATGTAAGAAATGAGAGAAAATAAACGAGTATGGATATAGAAGAAAGAAAACATTAAAAGTTAGGAATTATGTGGGTGATTTACGACCACATGTGTGTGAAAGTTGAGTCAGTTAGCGGGGAAGAAAACCGCTTCCCCGGAACAAGGTCTCGATGCATATACATATGAATGTCCGTGAGAAAATCATGGAGAATTGTAGTTTAAAAACAGTAAAATCGACCTTTCTAACCGAAACGCTCCTCTGTGGCTAAATCGGTAAAAGCACGTCAGGTTCCGTATAGGATACGGGATCGATTCCTGTCGGAGGACACATATTTTCTATGACAATTTTTTGGACATTCAGGCCGGTAAATATGGTTAATACTGTTTATTATAGACAGAGCATTTACTTCAATATTTGCGTCATAAAAAAGAAGGTATAATCATAAAAATGTCTTAAAATAATTGTCGGACTTTGTCCATTTCATAATATCTATATGTCTCTCTCTCTCTCTCTCTCTTTATATATATATATATATATATATATATATATATATATAAACTTTACAATTGGAATTGATAACTTTAGTTAATGACCATTTTCACCTACGAATTTTAATTTTCAAATTCGCAGGATTTTTCAAATTGTTTATGGTAATTTTTTAGTGGGATACTCTAGTGGGGTAATCTTGTAGTATCCCACTACAAACTGATACCATAAACAGTTTAAAAAATTCTGCGAATTTAAAATTCGTAGGTGAAAATAGTCATTAACTAAAGGCGTTTTAATTCCAATTCTAAAGAAAATTTGCTCTGTTTAATGAAAATAAACATTGAGCGCTATTTTGTGAGCCAGTTTTAACATATTTCAAATTCTATGTTGTGTCAATAGGACTGGCTTAATTGTAACAACGGATTACTACCTATACATATATATATATATATATATATATATATATATATATATATATATAGTTGTATATTTAGGCAGCACTCCTTCGTTTATGCATGTTAGCCATTATCAAGGATGATTTGATATTCAGCTGTAAAAAAAGATTAAAAATAATGGAAGCTTTAATAATAAAAAAAACGCCAACTCTTAACAATATTAACTACGAACAAGGCCACAATGTGCTAACCGTATTCGGAAATTAAAACATCCCTACAACACGCTAAAACATACACATAATGCACGAACTCAATTAAGCTGAAAAATCGAATCATCCTTGATAATGGCTAAAGGTATAACCGAAAGCTCGGAAATATAAAACATTTGGACAGTTCTTACACACCCTTTGTCCAGAAAAGAAAACTCTTGTCAGAATACAAGAAAAATTAAATAAAAAGCTTAATCGTAGTACCATGTCTGTCGTTTTTAATGAAACATGATATATATATATATATATATATATATATATATATATATATATATATATATATATATATATATATATATGAGGAGGTGCTAAAATGTTCTCCGCAAACCAAGAACAGATTACAAAATATATTCTGTTGTTTGTTCAGATCCTGGAAGATGAATCGAAAAAGAAATTTTCAACATACCCTCTCTCTATTCTCTCTCTCTCTCTCTCTCACACACACACACACACATATATATTTATATCTGCATGTGCCACACATGTATATATTATATTTTCACGGCAGAAATCAATGATAATAATTGTAACTAATAGGACGCTTGTAGATTGACTGATTTCTTTTCTCTTCATTTTCAGTTTTTTTGTAAGGGTTTTTGTATAAATATTGTAGTTTACGAGTTTAACCCGGACACACATAGCAAGCATCTGTATCTTGGGTCGACTATTCACATCTTATTGACACGACACCCAGAAAATTAACTACAGATGTGGATTATGGAAATATTAGATCTATTTGAGTTTTATTTTAAGATAGTCTAAATTTTATTTGAAATATATTTTAAGAATTATTAAAAAGTTTATTAAAATTTCTTTTTTTTTTTTTTTTTAAAAGATGTTTATTTCAAATAAAAATGCACACAGACGGCAAATTAAAGTCGATCGCAACCTGGTGATGGAAGGTGGATTTTTCGGGATGGCGAAATTATACTGCAATGAAGTAAACATAAAATAAAAAAAGAAAGTCCCAAGATAAGTGTTCTGCTGGGCTTAGGGATGGAAAGATATATTATATGAGACTAGCCACTGAAAAGTTAATGGAGCAGAAAAAACGACAAACTTAATTTATTTATTTAAACTGCCGCTCGATCCGTTTTGTTTCCGACATTATCAAATGCTTATAATCATCATAATCATAATAAACATTATTGATGATGTAATAACACCCCACATCCTAAGGTAATGCACATAAGTAATTTTCATGCTTTTAGGATTTGAAATAATTCATGCGTGCACTATATTAAGAAAATCTAAGCATAATGAGCAAGGCAATAAAAGCCACTGACACAAAGCATTACTAAGTGTAAGAGTGTTCCACTTGGCTTGAGTAGGGAGGGGGGGAATAAATTATGTGAGACTTGTCACTGAAAAGTTGAAGCAATACAAAGATGATATGAGACATGATAAACTAAACAACTATTTTATTTAAACTTCTGTTCAATCTGTTTGCTCCCAGCATTCCATAATTGGATCAAAAGTACTTACAATCAGCATCATAATAAACATTTATGATTTTATTATAGAACATACCCACTTCCTAAAGTAATTTATTTTCTTTATTAATGTATTTCTAAATTTTCCAAATTACAAAAATAAAAAATTAGAAATCAAAGTTTGTTTTGTTTACAATCAAAGGGGGATAACTCACTCACTTTATGAAAACATATTTTGGAGTATGTATTGTCCGTCTGCTTCAAGTTTTTCCAGTACTTTCTCTTGTATTCTTAGTTATTTGAAAACCCTTGTAATCATCATTAATTGGTTTCTTTCTCAAAAGTCTATTTTCAAAAGCTGAAAATGAAATGTTTCCTATTGATGTTGTTATAACACCTCACTTCCTAAGGTAATTTATTTTCTTAATTTATTTCTAAATTTTCCAAATTATAAAATAAATAATTACAAATCAAATTTTGTCCACGGGCAACAATTCACTTACTTTGTGAAAGGAAACATATATTTTGGTGTTTGTATCGTTCATGCACTCCAAGTTTTTCCAGTACTTTCTCTTGTATTATTATTGGTTTGAAGATCCTTGTAATGATTATTAATTGGTTTCTTTCTAAAAAGTCTATTTTCAAAACATGAAAATGAAATATTTTTTCCTATTTCTTGATTTGTTGTCACAATATATGACCTGTTGTCAATGTCTGTTGATAATCGTTCCTTTAGTGTTCTAACATTTTTCTTTATCCAATTTTATTCTAACTCCACTTTTTAGAGTTGGTAAATTTCTGGCGCCATGGATTTAAAGAAAGATTTTAATTTCAAAAGGTCAGGTGCTGTTTAGGGGCGAATTTGTCTTCAATAGATCGTTAGGTCAGGAAACATAACTTAATCCCTTACGACAAACAACTGACTTTATCCAAGATGACCCCCCTGCCCCCCCCGCTCACTTCCAATCATTCGTGTTGCACTCTCTTTTGGTCTTTGTACATATCTCTCTCTCGCTCATTCTGTTTCCCACTCAGTATCTGAGATACACATTCATACATAGGTCACAGCGTATTAATAATAATAATAATAATAATAATAATAATAATAATAATAATATTATTAATATTAATAATATTAATAATAATATTATTAATATTAATAATAATAATAATAATAATAATAAAAATATTAATAATAATATTATCAATAATAATAATATTAAAATAATAATAATAATATAATTAATATTAATATTAATAATAATAATATTAATAATAATAATAATAATGATATTATAATTAATATTAATATTAATAATGTTAATAATAATAATTATAATATTAATAATAATATTAACAATATTATTATTAATAATGATATTAATAATAATAATATTAATAAAATAATATTATTAGCAATACTATTAATAATAATAATAATAATATTCATAATATTATTATTAATAATAATAATAATATTAATTAATACTATTAATAATGATATTAATAATAATATTATTATTAATAATAATAACAATATAGATAATTGTATTAATAATAGTAATAATATTAATAATAATAATATTAATAAAAAAAATATATTAATAAAATTATTAATAATATTATCAATAATAATAATATTAATAATAATATTAATAATAATATTAATAATAATAATAATGAAATTATTAATAATATTAATATTATTTAATAATATTAATATTATTATTATTTATAATAATATTAATAATAAAAATATTAATAATAATCTTAATATTATTAATAATATTATTAATAATAATATAGGTAATAATATTAATAATAATATTAATAATAATATTAATAATAATATTAATAATAATATTAATAATAATAATAATTAACACTACTCTTAATAATAATATCAATAATAATATTAATAATAATATTAATATTAATAATAATAACAATATTAATAATAGTATTATTAATAATAATGATATTAATAATAATAATAATAATAATAATAATAATAATAATAATAATAAGAGAGACGCGGTTGGGATTACAACGAGAATGACGTGTTTTAAGAAGCTCTTCCAAACGTAACGTTTTTTTTTTACGCATATGAAATTTTGTTATTTTTACTATTTTAACGTAAGCATGAATTTTCCTTCGTATTATTATTATTTAATTTATTTGTTTCTCCTTTAAATGATACTGATAGATTAATCAATTATTTAATTTTTCTTATTCATATATCCCTCAGTTTTCAATATCCCCCCCAAAAAACAAAAAACATGACAGGTAAAAACAATACAATTTCTACGATATTCTTTCTTAGAAGGATTGCGTATTTTTTCAATAGCGCTATTTTCAACGACTTTGAAAAATAACGGGATTTACAGATGGGCCAATAAATTATTCTTAAATTTCACAGCAAAGATAAACGAATGTAAACTTTTAATTTTTTTTATGACAATTATTTTTGTTACTAGGACTAGTGATGGCGAAAAAAAAAAAAAAAAAAAAAAAAAAAAAAAAAAATAATATAAATACTCTCTAGTGTAGTGATGTTTTGTTTCGTTGAGCGGCTGTTTCTTCCAAGTTTTTTTTTTTTTTAACGCATATGAAATTTTGTTATTTTTACTATTTTAGCGTAAGCATGAATTTTTCTTCGTATTATTATTATTTAATTTATTTGGTTCTCCTTTAAATAATACTGATAGATTAATCAATTATTTAATTTTTCTCATTCACATATCCCTTAGTTTTCAATATCCACCCCGCAAAAAAACATTACAGGTAAAAACAATACAATTTCTACGATGTTCTTTCTTAGAAGGATTGCATTTTTTTTTTTTTTTTTTTTTTTTTTTTTAACAACGCTATTTTCAACGACTTTAAAAAATAACGGAATTTACATTTACATATTACATTTTATGAATTTATGAAAAGAAAATGCAATCTTTCTAAGAAGGAATATCGTGGAATTTACAGATGGGCCAATAAATTATTTTTAAATTTCACAGCAAAGACAAACGAATGTAAACTTTTTTTTTTTTTTTTTTTTTTTTAAACAACGCTATTTTCAACGACTTTAAAAATAACGGAATTTACATTTACATATTACATTTTATGAATTTATGAAAAGAAAATGCGATCTTTCTAAGAAGGAATATCGTGGAATTTACAGATGGGCCAATAAATTATTTTTAAATTTCACAGCAAAGACAAACGAATGTAAACTTTTTTTTTTTTTTTTTTTTTTTTTAACCAGCGTCATTCTCTTTGATTTCCAATCGTGTCTCTGTCTATTGTTGCTTGGCAACCCATTTAGGAGAAGGAAAACTCCGAACAACAACCCGCAACTCAAGGTGTTAATCGTGCCGAGGAGTGAATGGCTACTGCGTTATGAGGTCGCGAACGATCCCCTACAGGCTTCGGAACCCTGTCTGTAAAAGACCGTTACTCAACGTGCCGGGCAACTTTGGGTGGACTTTTGGACCCGTGCGTCACTCGTGGGATTAATATGAAAATTAAAAATAGAAACAAAACGTCCAGTATGGCTCTTCCAGTGGATAAACAGGGAGCCCGTCCTTCAGGAGGAACCTACCTGAGGTCGAAAAAATCTGCCATAGGAACAAACTCCTACACAAAGAATGAATCTTCAGGTCCCCACAACCAGGATAATCCTAATGATGGTCCTGTAAATTCTCCAGCTAGATCCATAACCGTAAATTTAAGGAAAGAAAAAAATAAAATGGTCTCGTGAGGAGTACAAAGTTGTTATGACTGCATTCCATGAAGCGTTACTCAAACCTCAGAAAATCACTCGCCAAACATATGACATTTGGCGAGAGAAGGTTGGGCAAACAATTAGAAAGTACATAGACAAAAAATAAACTAGCCAATGTAAGAAGGGACATCATGCGAAATAACCGATTGACAGAGGCTGAAATTAATGAAATAAAAAGAATTGCAACAAGAATAGATGAACCAACAAAACATGAAAAGGAACCGAATCGGGAAAAAAAAAGTAATAACATCACACAAGCCTCAGGTCATAATGAAAAACCGAAATACACACAAATCACTGTGAAGATAATGCTGAAAATTTAGAAATGTTGGAAAGGTATGATCTTAGTCAGTCACAAGACGGTAATAAAACGAGTTCAAAATTCATCGAACAGAATTATTTCACAGAAAACAAGATTAATATACAAGAAGCCAAGGATGAAATCATGAGCCATATAAGTCAGATACAGAATATTGCAATGGAGGAACGAGAACAACTCCCAAAATTACAACCAACAAAGCATAACCTCAAAACTATTAAGCTCTATAATGCAGCACTCAAATTGATTCTGGATGAAGAAGACACTCATATAAATCTCAATGAAGCAATATATGCATCAGCAATAGCAGCAACAAATAAACTGAACATCAAAGTAAAAAAAAAGGCAGTCTCACAGACATGAAGATCCACCTTGGAAAAGAAAAAAGAAAAAAAGAAATTGAACACCTTAGAAGTGAATTATCAGTACTCGATGAACTAGCAAGAGGAGTAAATGTAAGAACTAGAAAAGGCAGAAGAGTCGAAAGAAAATACAATATCAGGAATGAAAATGAAGTCCTATCAACTAAAGAAAAAATAAAGCAAACAATACAACTGAAGGCTCAAAGAATAAGACGCTACGAGAAAAGATCAAGATTCTATAGACAGAACAAGATCTTTCAAACCGATGCAAAGAAATTTTACAGGGAAATAGGTAAACAAAGAATTGAAGTGACAGTCCCCCCTAAAATGGAAGAAGTTATACAGTTCTGGGGAAAAATATGGGCTTGCCCTAAAGAACACAACGAAGAGGCAGATTGGATTGCGCAAGAGTTAGAACGAATGAAAAATAAACCAGAACAGACATGGGCGGGAATCACAGAAGAAGATGTTAAATGTGCACTGAAAAAAAGCACACAACTGGAAATCTCCAGGAATAGATAAAATTCCTAACTTCTGGCTATATTATTTAAATACAGCACACAAAAAAAACTCGCCAAAGAACTTCAAGAAATGGTTACCGATCCAACTAAAATTCCTGCATGGATGACCAAAGGAGTTACCTTTCTTCTACCCAAAAATAGTGACACAAATATTCCGAAAAACTATAGACCAATTACATGTCTTCCAACAACATACAAACTGTTAACATCTATTTTAACAAAACAGACATATTTCTTCTTGGAAAGAAATGACATACTACCACTTGAACAAAAAGGGTGCAAACGAGGCTGCTACGGATGTAAAGACCAATTACTTATTAATAGGATGATCCTGGAAAACTGCTTCCGTGGAAAAAAAAAAATCTTAGTATTGCCTGGATAGATTATCGTAAAGCATTCGATAGTGTACCACATTCCTGGATCTTAAAGTCTTTAAGTATGTACAAGGTATCACCCGTTATCATCAATTTCATCAAACAATGTATGTCGATATGGAAAACTACACTTTACCTCAATCATAAAAATGGAACCTATAAGTCTGGCGAAATAAACATCAATAGAGGAATATTTCAAGGTGACTCTTTGTCTCCTTTATTATTTTTTGCATATCACTTATAGCATTAACCAGCCAACTTAACAAGACAGAATGCGGTTACAAAATAGCTCAAAAGAAAATAAACCATCTATTTTACATGGATGACTTAAAATTGTATGCTAGGAATGACAATGAGCTGGAAGGTCTTCTGCAAACTGTAAAATGCTTCAGTGAAGACATTGGAATGAAATTCAATTTGGATAAATGTGCTAAAGCTACAGTTTTACGAGGATCGCTACAACAAACTTCCTCTATTAGTTTAGACCCTGCTGTAACAATAAAAAAGATTTAGAACAAGGAGAAGCTTATAAGTACCTAGGTGTAAATGAGAGTGAAGGAATTCACCATAAGAAAATGAAAGAAATAGTGCGTAAAGAGTACTATAGAAGGGTACGACTGGTATTAAAAACTGAATTGAATTCTCAGAACAGAATTATGGCCATTAATAACCTTGCCATCCCAGTGGTCCAATATAGTTTCAACATCTTGAACTGGACTCTAAATGACATCAGACAAATGGATTCTAAAACAAGAAAGCTTCTTTTCTAAGTATAAGATGCATCATCCAAAGGCTGATGTAGACCGTCTATACATACCCCGTAAAGAAGGTGGAAGAGGTCTTATTCAGCTAGAATTGTCATACAAGACAACAACTATTGGCTTACTAACTTACATGGAAACAACAAATGACTGGATGATAAAATTAGTGAAACAACATGAAAACAGAAAGAAAAATATTCAATAATAAAAGAAGGCAGTAAATACAAACAACATTTACATTTAGTAGATTCTGTAGTAAATCAAAACAGAAGCCAAGAACCAACTATTGCAGCAAAAGATATGAAAAAGAAAGCCAAGGATAAAGCCCTTGAACAGATGAAACAACGCTGGCAAGACAAACCTCTGCATGGCCAATATCCAGAACGTGCAAATAAACCCAATGTTGATAAAGTTAATACTCATCGATGGTTACGAGCATCTGGATTAAAGTCTGAAACTGAAGGCTTTATTCTTGCAGCGCAAGACCAGAGTCTTTTCACTAGGAATTTTCAGGCAAATATCATACATAATAATGTGGATCCAAAATGCAGGTTCTGTGACAAATACCAAGAAACAATAGACCATCTAATCTCAGGATGTTCTATACTTGCCCCAAATGAATATAAAAAATCGTCACGATAGAGTGGGGCAATACTTACACTGGACAATGTGCAAACACTTTGGAAAATGTGTAAGCAAACACTGGTATGAACATCGGCCAGCGCCGGTTACAGAAATAGAAGATGTCACCATTCTATGGGATTATACCATCCACACAGACAGAAAAATTGAAGCAAATAGGCCGGACATTATTGTCAAAAACCAGAAAGAAAAAAAAAAAAAACCTACTAATTGATATGGCTTGTCCAGCGGATTGTAACATAGCAACCAAGGAATTTGAAAAACTATCAAAATACAAAGACCTGGAAATTGAAATAGAAAAAATGTGGAAATTGAAAACAAGAATAATACCAGTGGTAATAGGTGCACTTGGAATTATAAAAAATGGAACAAAACAACACATTGAAAGAATCCCTGAAACCCCAGCTTAAGAGACATACAGAAAATTGTCTTATTAAGTACAGCACACACACTAAGGAGAACTTTGTCTATGTAACGCTAGCAACTTCATCGGAGATAAAAAAAAAAAAAAAAAAAAAAATAACATGAAATGTGGCCATAACAACACACCACGACCTGCCTTAGGTCTTTCCGCAGACTTGGTAGGTAGTGTGTCCATAGCAGAAATAATAATAATAATAATGATAATAATAATAATAATAATAATAATGGAAATATCTTTTATAAAAGCGGAAAAAATGTGGAATCATGGGAAATACAGGGGAAAAGAAAATAATTTATACAAATGTGAAATATAAAAAGGAAAATATGTTAGTTTAAAAAGAAATGTAAGTTTGTGCATTAGAAATATTTACCGTCTCTCATATTAGAAAAATGCAACAAAAATAATTTTAAAAACCACTTCTTTAACATCACATTCAAATTCAGTCTAACCCCGTAGAAACATGGCGATGAAAATTAAAAATAAATAAATAAATAAAAATTTAAATAAGTCGTCCCTAAAAATAAAAAAAATATCGTTGACGGACACTTCTACGTGGTTATATAAGTAATTTAGTTAAACATTTCCTTTCGTTTTTTTTTACTTTTTCCATTAGTTTAGTGACCCTGATGCTCTCAGTAAGGAAAAACAGATCCGCAAAATATATCTCTTCAGGCGACATTCAAATGCTTTTATATATTTTTTTTAATGTTGCAACTCGTATTTCTATGTGGAAATGTAGAATTGCGTCCAATAAAAAAAGAAATAGGAGAATTAAAAAACATTTAAATGTCATATAAAAAGAACTTTTTTTTCTCCCCAAATGTATCCGTTATTTTGAAAGATTGGTAAAAAAAAAAGAAGCAAAATTCAAACCGAAAACATGCTTTTTTTTTAAATCTATGATTTGCTGTTACATTTATTCAGAAAAGTGAAAATTATTTACGACTTGGAAGCAGTTGAGGTTATATTTTGCGATGAAATTCTGTGGCATACGTTTTCTTAGACATGAAGTGATTCAACACAATTCCAATATGGTAAACAGTGAAAGAATGGACTGTGCCAATTTCTTTGTGCTTGGTTAACTTACTCTTGCAGTGAAATTTATGGTGATTCAAGACAGATTCTAGATTCTGATGAAGGCTGTGAAAACATTATTTACTCTTGATTAGCTTGTTGCTGATGTGAACCAGCCAACAAGATAATAAAAGGCGAAAAAGGTGCTTAGATATTAAAATATAATATATTTTTATTTTCGTGCTTTGTTCAATTAAAAGTTCTTATCTGTCTATATCGCTGAGATGAGGTATTATGATTACTTGCATTATTGACATTATTCGGACTGTTATCCTCATCTTCATTTCCATATTCAAAACGTTTCGGCCTCTATATCTCTGAGATGAAGTATTATGATTACTTGCATTATTTACATTATTTGAACTGCTATCCTCATCTTCATTGCCATATATGCGAAGTTTCGGTCGTTGTACGCTCCGGCCTTCTTCAGGTGATTAAAATTTCGAACCGAACCCTTTATTTCGTCCACCGGGGTAGATTGTTCTAGTTTCACGTTACAGCCTTTGTTTATAGTTGTTTTTCAAGATGAAGAGAAATATGATTTTTTTCGTGTGTATGTGTGAAGAGGCAAAGGGAAAGTGAGGAGGAAAGTTTAAGTGTCTCGTAGCTTGATGAGGAATACGGGTGAATGAATAAAGGGATTTCTTTTAAGTTGAGCGTCGTGATCTGTTGCTGTCTATTGCCGTTGTCTCTGCTTATAACCTTGTCTTTCTTTAAACTTTGCTTAAATAACATTTTAAGGGGATTCACGAAGTATGTTTTTTTTTTTTTATAATTGGCGGGAATGTGACCCATTGGTTGAAAAATATTAAATATTAATTTTCGAAGCAGTAACCGGAACAATGTGTAAGCCTTCGACTCAGAAATCATTTTTTGTCATTTTTGTTTGACTGTCTTCGTTTTTATTTCCGTCTTCGCCCACCACAAACTCTTTCGCTAAGTTAGCCTTGCTAAAAAATATCCCGGTCCGATGTTTTTTTTTAATGATTTCACTCTAAATAAGGTAATAAAGCCATTAAGATGCAAAGGGGTTGCTGGGTGTGAGAGAATATGAGAAAATGATTATTAATGAGGGAGGTCAATAAAAGAACAAGAATTAAGGAGACAGAAGATAACGATTGGCATTGCATTTAAATTTTCGAAGATCTTGACTGGAAAGCAAGAAGTTGGAAGAGAATTCCACAAGCAAGAAGTTCGATAGAAGAAACTGTTAGCATAGAACTTACGGTTGCATATTCATTTCAACTTTAAAATTATGAGGCTTTGCCGTCAATTTAATACTGTGCATAAATTCATAAAGCGTCTACATTAATTTTAAGAAAACATTTATTTAATTGATTTTCTTCTTCGTGCCGTATTCCATACAGGGCGTTGATGATCATGTCTCTCCACAATTTCCAGTCCTTTCTAGCTCATAAAAACCTTTCTATTTTTCCCATCTTTTCCAAACCCTGCTCCGCCATACGTTCACTCAAGCTTGTTAGGTCGGTTTTTGTGTTGATTTCTTTTGTCCATCTTAGCTCCTTCTGTACTGTGAGTATCGAATTTTCTAAGCTCTCTTTCCTCATCATGTCTCCAGGGAATTTCAGCTGTCTCTTCCTGGTGTTAAGTATGAGTGTCCTTCTTGTTACCATTATTTCTACAACTTCATCATTGCTCACATGTTCCGGCCATGGTATTCTTCATATCTTTCTGTAAGACAAATATGGGACAGCTTGTAAAAATTTAAAAAAACCTAAGGGAGTAATGGTCTAAACACAGACTTGGTAAATATTAACCTGCAATGAGGTGCATTAAATAATAATTTTAAATATGTGCGTAGGATGGCACAAGGCCATGTGATCAAAGTCATTAAAGTAGGTCTGCGTGACCTAATTGCGAACGATTATTCCAAGAGCATATGTCCAAATACCACTATTTGCTAAAATTAGCGTAGTTTGTACCAAAGGTAAATAAATCGAGTACCCAATGAGGTTTGAAGGGATGAAACTATTAATGGTCTGTGAGATATAATTGGGAACCACTGTACCCCAAAGATATGTCCCATATCAGTATTTACTCTGCTGGGTATAAAATAAAGTTTCATATACGGAGTACCCAATGAGGCTCGAAATGACTAAATTAGTAATGGTTTGAGAGAGCAATATGCTAAACAATCTTCCACGGATATTTGCTGAAATAAATGTATTTAATACGCTTAGCTTAGTCTGTTACATTGGTACACGTATTAAGTACCCAATGAGGATCGAAGATCTTAAATTACTAAGGATCCGCAAAAAATATTTGCTGTGAACATAGAAGTGTCCAAGTGTTGGTATTTGCTATAATTAGCTTTGTCTGTTTCACAGAAAAATGTACCCAAAGAGGATCGAAGTGTTTAAATTAATAACGGTCTGTGTTATGTATTTGTTGTGGAGAGAGATGTGTCCATATGTCGGTATTTGCTATAATGAGCTTTGTCTGTAAATGTATAAAGAATCGAAAGAGGATTGAAGCGATTCAATTAGCAAAGGCTTGCGAGAATTGCTTACTATCACAGCGAAACGTGATAAACTCCAAGAATTTTGTCATTGACATAATCGTAAAATCGAATAGACTCTTCAAGTTTTCTTTGTTTCCAAGATTTGCATGACACTTGATATGTTTGACAGGACATTAAATGTATTCATGTATTTTACCAAGAGCAAAAATCGAAAGTTCATCGACCGATTCCTTGGTTTCTATCATTCGATCAAGTCAGAAGTGTCTCTATACAGAGTAAATAAAACTTCAGCGAATATTATATATATATATATATATATATATATATATATATATATATATATATATATATATATATATATATATATATATGTGTGTGTCAATATTTAAAGATGCTTCATACAACTGAAGTGTATCTGGATGTATTTGTACAAATCAATGCTTACGGGTATATTTCTTATCATAGAAGCGTATATGCTTTAAGACGATGAAAAGTAATCAGTCCAACTACGAAAGAAGATATTTAGGCCAGATTATTTTAATTTGCAAAATAAACCACCTGAGATCTTTTCTTTCTTCTGTGTCTTCTCTGTCTCTCTCTCTCTCTCTCTATATATATATATATATATATATATATATATATATATATATATATATATATATATATATATGAATGGACAAAGTCTGACAATAATTTTAAGATATTTTTTAAGTTTATACGTTCTTTTATAGATAAAAATATTTAAGTAAATGCTCTGTTTATATTAAACAGTATTAACATTCAGGCCGGTAAATGTTGTTAATACTGTTTAATATAGACAGAACATTTACTTAAATATTTGTATCTATAAAAAGATACGTATAAACATAAAAATGTCTTTATATATATATATATATATATATATATATATATACTTTTTAAAAATCAGGATGTCAGTTGATCGGCTACTTGGTTTTCAACTTTACGGTATCTTCAGGCGATTTGACCTCTTAACGCATTATTTAAAAGAGAAAAAAAAAGTTAGTTTTTTTTAAATAAAGCGTTAAGAGGTCATTTGATAAAAAGGCATGAGGAGACCATAAGTTTGAAACCAATGTAACTGATTCAACTGACCTCCTGAGTTAAGTTAAAAGCTCTACATGCTATTTTTACTTTTATTTTATTTTTCTCACGTGTATTGAGCACATTTTAAACTACCGTTTCCCTGGTTTGGTTCAACTTGGTTTAACTTTTATGACCATTATATATATATATATATATATATGGGCAGTAACCTTTTTCAGACATATTTCGTTGACTGTGACAGAAAAAAGGAAATATTTAATATTTGATCCCAATTCATAGATATGATAAAATAAAGAACAAATATGTAGCGTTTATCAATCTCAATCGTTTTATTTTTTATTAAAGATTCATCAAAGAAAGTAAACAAAACTTTGGTATTTTCAAATTTGTTTGTGTCGATTCTTATTGGTCAGTCATGTATAACGTGCATTAAAACTTTATATAATTCTATATGTATGTAAGATTATAAATGGGCAGAATTCTGTAATATCTAAAAATATAGGAAACTGTGGAGAGCCATGACTGCCAATGTCCTGAAGTATCACAGTACATGGAAAGAGAGTGAGAGCCTGATTAGGAAGTGAAAAAACTGAATTTCAGTTCAAAGTGCGAATAACTTCAGCAATAATAAATGCGACATTGGTTGCGAGTTTAATAAAGTTATTTCTCTAACTACCTTAATAGTTAGTACCATCGTCTCAAAGTCACGATCAAAGCATCAATTTCTCATACGATTAATAATAATTTGAGTTGCCAGGATGTTAAAACTATTATTGTTATTGCCATCATAATTCAAGGATCGATTAATAATGATTCCATATTCTCAATATATTAAATTTCCTGCTCAGTCGTGGTATTGCACATCTGAATGACGACATCTGTACATTTTTGGCTGTTTTCCTAATCATGCGAATTGTCCCTTCACTCTAAATTGCCATGGCTTTGGGCAAATCACGAATAAAAAGTTCTATAGAACGGAAATTGCAGTAAATTTATAGCTAGACAAAAATCTGGTTTAAACGAGAGACAAAAAAAAAAAGAAAAAAAAAAAAAAAAGATACGTGCCTGGTTTACACTACACTAATAAAAATAGATATAAGCTCCGTAGAATATTAAAATACATGTCAAGTTACCACGAGTGACAGAGTTATATATATGATGGGTTTAACACTTCCGCTGCTAACTACGGAAATCTTTGTTTTTCTTATCTTGCTCCAGCTGGCTAAGTATGGAAACCCACGTTTTTTTGCATACCGCTGGTATGAGTGTCCCGTTGCGCCATCTATCGTAAAATCACAAAGGACAATTCTTCAAAAGATATCATGTGTATACCCATTACTAATCTGGTAAGTCATTTCCAGGTATATCCATGAAAATGGAATGCTGTAAAACACACTGGTGCCAGTTTTCTGTGTAATAAAATATGTAGGTTGAAATTTGGCATTTTCTTTAAAAATGGCTGACCGGATGGGGACAGCACTGGACAAATGAGTAGCAGTGAAAGGGTTAACCTAGAATAAAGAGAGATGGTCCAATTTATACGAGAGACAGACGGGCAGACAAACGGTTTACACTACATTCTAAAAGATAGACATAAGCCTGGTTTGCACTCGAGTCAAAAGGGTCCCTTTTTACGGTCAAAAAAAAAAAAAAAGGTAGACATGGCCAATTTACACAAGAGTCAAAAAGGTCATAAAAGGTCACTTTTAGCAGTGGAAAAGGTAGACATAGGCCTGGCTAACACTACTGTCCTGAGAGTTAAAAAGTCAGACATATTTTTGGTTTACACTAGAGTGAAAAATGTTTACACAAAGGTCTGGTTTACATTAGGAACAAAAGAGTAGACAGAAATGCGAGTTACAATGGAGTCAATCTACACAGGTACGGTTTACACAAAAACAATTTTCACCTGTTCTCTTTTTCGTTGAATAACTCAAAGGTTTTTTTTTTTAATGATTCTTATGACAAATAGTGTCAAGATGGCTAAACGCTTTATCTGAAAACTCGGAAAAAAGAGACTCAATTAGTTTATTAGGTTTTTAGATATTAAACATCTTGTGTGATGGATAGTTATGCTGTTACACGATTTGGACAATTTTGCTGTTACAGCCAGTAATAGCTGAATGTGGGAATATTTCCTCATAGATGACGAGGAGAATTTAGGCAACAGAGATGTGTTTCTACAGAAAGATACTGAGAATACCATGGACAGAAAATGTGAGCAATAAGGAAGTTTTAAAGCGAATCGAAACCAAAACGTACACTATGACTAAGAAAAAGGCAGTGACATTTCTGGAACATATAATGAATAAAAGAGACGCAGAAAATTTAACACTCACAAGACATATTGTAGACAATAGGGACAGAGGGGGAAAAAGCGAGTAAACTGCCTAACGAGTATGTGAAAATAGATGGCAGAAAATGAATTGGAATATATAGTTAAGGGACAGGTGTTGCTTAGAGCTTAAAGGATAGGAAGCTGTGGAAGGATCATGGGTCATAAATAAAAGATCTTATTGTCAAAAAAATATATTTATTGTAGTCGATGTTGATGCTTATGTAGCATTATCATCATCATCATCGCGATCAGTATTCCAACAATATTTACCGTCCTGGATAAGACGTTAAACTACATCCGCGTCCTGGGTAAGACGATAAACTATGTCCAGCAGCAAGGCCTCTGATCAAGAGGTTTTGAGGAGTGTGGAACCACCTCTTAATTGCTGGTGTTCCCATGTCTACCCTGAACCGGGGTGGGAGCACCTGCTGGGGGGTCCCAGGTATGGGCAAATAGTTAACTATTACCAGCAATACTTATTGAAAAAATTATTAGCAACAATAAAATTTTGAAGGAAAAATATTACCAGAAACAGATTTTTAACAAAACAAAATATTACCAGCAATAAATAATGTTGTCGGCATAAAATAACCCATTGAGGTTGATATGCCGTAAAACAAAATAAACCAAACCAATCTAAACCAAAGAATACATATTCTATTCATACGAAAATCCTAAAAATGTTGTCGGCATTAAATAACCCCTTTGAGGTTGATATGCTATTCAAAATAAACCAAACCAATCTAAACCAAAGAATACATATTCCATTCATAAAATCTATCCTAAAAATGTTGTCGGCATTAAATAACCCATTGACGTTGATATGCCATAAAAACAAAATAAACCAAACCAATCTAAAACAAAGAATACATATTCTATTCATACGAATCTATCCTAAAAATGTTGTCGGCATTAAATAACCCCTTGAGGTTGATATGCCATAAAACAAAATAAACCAAACCAATCTAAACCAAAGAATACATATTCCATTCATACAAATCTATCCTAAAAAATGTTGTCGGCATTAAAAAACCCATTGACGTTGATATGCCGTAAAACAAAATAAACCAAACCAATTTCTATTCATACGAATCTATCCTAAAAATGTTGTTTGGCATTAAATAACCCCTTGAGGTTGATATGCCATAAAACAAAATAAACCAAACCAATCTAAACCAAAGAATACATATTCTATTCATACAAATCTATCCTAAAAATGTTGTCGGCATTAAATAACCCATTGAGGTTGATATGCCGTAAAACAAAATAAACCAAACCAACAATATTTACATCAATATTCATGAGGAACCTGAATGCAATGCCGTCGGGAGCTCCGTCTTCTGATAGGGTCATCGATGGCGGTAAGGATTCAGGGTAAGGAGCAGACTAAGCACGACCCGAGGCCAGGCGGTCAGCAGCCCGATGCACGCTGGTCATCATGAATCTACCTGTCATGCCCAGCTTTGCTGCAGCGGATGGTGTCAACTGAAGTGCGTGTGCCGACCTATGGACCACCTCAAACAATTCGCACCTAAAGATTTCATTTTCTCCTTCTCACGTCTAAAGAACCATATTGGAGAATTACAGTCAGCAAAAAAGCAACATCCTTCAAAAATACCAGAAAACAAATTGAAGAGACGAAGTAAAAAGTCCAAAGAAACGTCAGAACTCTCCATTCCTCTTACTCAACCATGCGGCGCCTACCGACGTCTCTTCAGATCCAACATAGGACTCAGAAGGGAAATGTCGATGAGCGCCCCCAATACTCGGCAATGATTCCGCCAACGATGACGACATTATAGCAACGTGCCTGAAGGTAGGAAAGTTTGATTGAATCAATAAGTGGAAAAGATTCTTCGATCGTCATCTGAAGTAGGAAATCTTCGGAAAGAATGGTCACCAGAAATCTATAAGAAGACGTTGATCTCATTCTTCCATTCACTTCAGAAGAATCCATATATCTCCCGAGCCAATTCCCATTTCAAGTTACTTAATCATGGACATCCGGCATTATACAGTCCATTCGCACAAGTTTGTCGAAAGACAATCTTTTTCGAGGATCTTATCCAGTCGTGTTATCTCGTTGTTTTTACCATCGCCAAATATTTCTTCTTCTTCTAGATGCAGTGTTCTTCCAAGATGTGGGAGGTCATAGTTCTCCATAACTTCCTATCTTTTGTTGTTCTTAGAAATGTTTGTCTTCTTAATATTCCTCCCGTTCCTTGATCTAATATCCATTCAAATTCGTTAACTATATACTCGCTATTTTCTCTCTGTTCCTCTTGCCTTCAATATGTCTTGTGAGTGTTCAATTTTCCAACCCTTCTTTCCTCATTATGATCCTAGAAATTTCAACTATCGCATTTTCCATCGTCCGAAACTTTCTTCTAGGTGCCGTAACCTTTCAAGACGTGGGCGACCATAGTTCTCCACATCTTCCTATATTTTGTTGTTCTTATAGTGATATAATGGAATATGCGTACACCTGTGTTCCCCCTCACTGGAATATGATTGGCTGGTGTCCGTCATAAATACCGACGGACGTGTAGATACGACAGAGTCAGGAGAGCTTTAGTCTGAGAGCTAAGTCTATAACAACGCCTATTGACGACGCCATTGATCGACACTTCTTACCTGGCGACTACGACGCGTACCAATCGATTACTGGTACCGTATTCTACTTGGTTATAGTAGCCAAAACCACTTAGCTACTTCGTTCAAATATATCCCTTTCTAGGACATATCATATAGTATGTCTTGTGAGTGTCAAATTTTTTAACCCTTCTTTTCAAATTATCTAGAAATCTATTTCATGTGTCATATCGCTTCAAGGTGTGGGCGATTATAGTCCTCCACAGCTTCTTGTTGCTCTTAGAAACGTCTGTATCCTTACTATTCTTCCCATTCATTGTTCTACTCTCTATACAAATTTAGGTAGGTTACTCGCTGTTTACCTCTGTCCCTTCAATATGCCTTATAAGTGTTAAATTCTCTTACCCTACTCACCTCATTATGTATCCTAGAAATTTCAACTATCTCTTTTCCCCCATCGCTTAAAATCTTCTTTCGGTGCTGTGTGCGTTCAAGACTTTGGCGATGATGGTTCTCCATAACTTTCTATCTTTTGTTGTCCTTAGAATATCTCTTGTGAGTGTTAAATTTTCCAACCCTTCTTTCCTCATTATGTATCCTAGAAATGTCAATTTCCTTTAAAATTCGTCTTTTACATGATTTCTCCATGGTAATTCTTGGCATTATTCTGTAGATCCACATTTATTTTGTCTCGTGTCTTCATCTATGAGGAAATTTTCAAGCACTCACTGTCATATAAGGGGATTGATACTGCGTAGCAGTCCAGCAGTCTTTTCTTCGTTTCCAGGCACACTTTCCTATTTCTTAATACTTTGCTTAGCTTTTGGAAGGGATCTTTTCATATTCCAATGTGAGTTCTGATGATATTCTCATATTTTCTGTCTTCGGTTAAAAAAACTTCCCAGAATTTGGCACATCCAACACGGAACTCACATTCTTAGTGAATTCTACTCCCTAGTCACTTTTCTTTCATGTTAATAATTTAAACTCGTATTTCTTTCAGCTGATTTCAGTACAAGGCCCAAGAGCCACTCGGGGTAGAGATTTACAGAGTAAGTGGCATAGTTTATTGGGATATGTAGGGAAGATAGCGGTTAACTCTAGACTTGAACAGGTTAAAATTGTAGTGATCGGGGAAGCAGCATCTTGGGAGTCTGTTCCACGAGGCAGCGGTTCGTCGGAAGAAGCTATTCGTGTGGAAATTACATCTTACCATCTACTAGGCCAAAGAGTCACTCGATGTAGAGGGATACAGAGTAAGCAGCACAGTTTATAAGGTTTTGTGGGGAAGATAGTTGATAACTCTAGAATTGGGCATGTTAAAGTTGTAGTGATAGGGAAGCATCATCTTGGGAGTCAGTTTCCCAAAACAGCGGTTCCCGGGGAGAAGCTTCTCAAATGTGAATTACAACTCGCCAGGAAGGGAATGGTGGTGGTTTACCACAATTTACGTGGCATGGTGGGTCTTAACCGTGAGGGTTCTAGCTGGCGGAATCAAGGAATGCAGTTCGTCCGAGCACTTTCCATGGAAGTAGCGACAGAGTAGAGAAAGGCTTAACCCCACCCCTGTGTGTGTGTGTGGGTGTGTGTGTGTGGGTGTGTGTGTGTGGGTGTGGGTGGTTGTGTGCGCGCGCGTGAGAGAGAGAGAGAGGGGGAGAGAGAGAGACAGAGACAGAGAGAGACAGAGAGGTTGGAGGCTGGAAAATAATTTGTCCCCTATAAAGCCTCTGACACGATTTTGGAACCTATCGAGACTGGACCGTGAGTACTGAGCAGCTCCCACCCAAATATGACAACGATACCCTATTTTAGGCCTGACCTGACTCTGATAAAGGTAGAGGGTAGCATGAGGAGTCAGGTACTTACTGGAGCGGTACAAGGATCTAGCCATTTGAGCTGCATCTTGAGCGATTACTCGTACGTATATACGAGTTGCACTTGAGGTCAAGGATGTGTTTATGGCACAATAGTCGCTCAAGGGAGGGGGGCCTCCCCGAGGAGGGCATCCATTCATCGGGACTGGTGATAGTTCGGAGTCAGATTAGCGATGATGGAATGTAACTAGTTTGTTTTTTTCGAGACAATGAATGTAATCAGCCAGTTTTTCCCCCCGAGAGGTTTGACGGGACTAAGGAATGTAGTTTGTTTGAACACTTTTCATAGCAATAACACAAGAGCAGTGAGAGGCTTGCCATGATTCGTATGTAGGAAAGGGGTTGTAGGATGGAAAATAGTTAATCACCCACAAGGACGTGAAGCCGCTTTTGGACTCAAATCGAGAGTGCTTCGCTGTCCAACGGTGGAGTAATGGATAGCGGTTCGGATTGAGGAATCGGAGAACCGAGTTCGAATTCCATTCGAATCCATTACATTCATTTACGTGCTAATTCCCTTGGAATGGATTCTCTTCATCTCCACCCCCGCCTAGCTATTGTAAATAGCAGGAGAGATCGGTTCCTATAGCGCTGGATGGCAACTGGTATACCGTAGAAAGAAATGGTAATCTACTGCAGGAAAAAAAATCTACTTCGCTAGTCAAGATACATGATCGCCTAAGCGTGTATCACGCATGGCACATAACTGACTGACTGACTTTCCAGTCGAATCCATTACATTCACTTACGTGCTAATACCCTTGAGAAAAGGTGTGAATCCTCTTCTTCTCCCCTCTAGCTATGGGTAAATCTTCTCCCCACCTAGCTATGGCTAAATAGAAGGACAGACCGGATTCTATAGCGTTGGATGTCAACTGGTCTAGCGTAGAAAGAAATGGTAACCTACTGCGTGAAAAATCTGTCTCGTCAGTCATGTATCGAAAGATACATGATCGCCTTAGCGTGTATCACGCATGGCGTATAACTGATTGACTAACATTCCAGTCGAATCCATTACATTCACTTACGTGCCAATAGCCTTGGGAAAGGTATGAATCTTCCCCAACACCGACTAGCTATGGGCACATAGCAGGACAGACCGGGTTCTAGAGACTTGGACGGCAACTGGTCTACCGTAGACAAAAATACTACTGCGGGAAAAAAAATGTGCTTCGTCAGTCATGTACTGAAAGATACATGATCGCCTTAGCGTGTATCATGCATGGCATATAACTGACTGATTTCATTTTCGGTCTGATCTTGCTCATGTAAAGTTTGAGGATAGCAGGAAGAGTAAAGTACTAACTGGATCCGTACAGGGAACTGATCATATTTTGGGCATCTTTAACGATGAATGCATGGTTTTCACTGGGTCGAGACTAAGTCCCAATAGACGTTCAAGTCACGGGCCCTCCCTGGGAGAATACACGCTCATCGCGATAGGCGACACTTCAGGGTCCGTTCCGTGACAATAGAACGTCACTAGTTTGGTTTTTGAGGTATTGAATGTGGCCAGTCAGTTTTTCCCCCACAGAGCTGCTAGAGCTTGATCAGAGTAAAGATCAGTTCTTCTGGTCATCTAGAGCTTAGCATTGTATCATTAGCAGAAAATATTTACAAATGATTGGAATATACTCTTAGGCAGATCATATATGTACAGTAAAAAGGGGGTTGGTTCAAGAAGCGACCCCTGGAGGACACCAGCGTTGATTGTTAGGGTCCCGGAGGACTGGGCCTTAACAACTACCTTCAGGGACCGACCCGTTAGGAATGACTTTATAAATGGGAAGGCACTTCCAGCAGTCCATTTTAATCTTCGGCAGATTCCGTTGAAATAAAATTAAATAAAAAAAGAGAGAAGGGAATAATCGATAAGAAATAGAATAAAAGATGTCATTTAATTTTGGGTGGGGGGTATTATGTCGAGTTCAGATTCCACCCAAGGCAGTTGCGCTCGCTTTCACACAAATACACTTGGGAAATACATAAATCCATCTTTTCTCCCACCAGCTGGAAATGGCTAGCGGGCCGGAATGAGAAAGTGAAGACTGGGCACCTCTTGCTCATATATGGCAGCAGTAACCCATCTTAGGCCTGATCTGGCTCTTGTAGAGGATAGCACGAGGAGTCAGGTACTTACTGGAGCGGTATAGAGAACTGATCATTTTCTCAGCATCTCTAGTTACGGATCTTATAGACAAATTCAACTTGAAGTCTGAGTCAAGATTAAGGCCTGAGAGGTACTCAAAATGTGGCCTGCTTGAAAAAGCACCCAGAAGTTGGAAATTCAAAGTCCATTCAGCAAATGATAGTTTCATGGAATATCAAAAGTATTCTCATTATTTACATTATTCGGACAATTGTCCTCATCTTTGTAGCCATATTTATCACACCGTTTCGGCCGTTGTACGCTTCGGCCTTCTCCGGTTGGAATGTCGAACTGAACCCTTTATTACGCTCACTGGGGTAGACTGTTCTAGTTCCACATTTGATGGATGTCAGTTATCAGTTATCGCCTGTTAATTTTCCCTCTGAAAGTTCTTCACTGCCTTAACCGGGTATTGAACTCAAACTCTTTGGGTCCTGTCACTGGATCTAACCAACGCCTTTATCCACGGTGCCATGTGTCCTTGAGGACATCTGGGTATGAATTTCTGGATAACTGACATCCATCAAACATGGCACGTAGAACAGTCTACCCAAGTGAGCAAAATAAAGGGTTCAGTTCGACATTCCAACCGGAGAAGGCCGGAGCGTACAACGGCCGAAACGTTATGATAAATATGGCGTCAAAGATGAGGACAATAGTCCGAATAATGTAAATAGTGTACATAATACCTCATCTCAGAAATATAGACAGATAGTGAAAGGCCGAAACGTTGTAATAAATATGGCGAAAAAGATGAGGATAATAGTCCGAATAATGTAAATAGTGTACATAATACCTCATCTCAGAAATATAGACAGATACTGAAAGGCCGAAACGTTGTAATAAATATGGCGACAAAGATGAGGACAATAGTCCGAATAATGTAAATAATGTGCATAATACCTCATCTCAGAAATATAGACAGATAGTGAAAGGCCGAAACGTTGTAATAAATATGGCGAAAAAGATGAGGATAATAGTCCGAATAATGTAAATAGTGTACATAATAACCTCATCTCAGAAATATAGACAGATACTGAAAGGCCGGAACGTTGTAATAAAAAAAGATAAATCGACAAAGATGAGGACAAAATATAGACCGAATAATGAAAATAAACGTTGTAATAAATATAATAGTCCTCATCTCAGAAATATAAACCGACCCCAAAAAAAAAGATTCTACAGGAAATATAAGGAGGAGAAATACTAGTCTTTCATGTTGGTCAGTCCTCTGAGGTACATCAGGTCAATACTGGCATCCCTCAAGGGCTCCTCCTCGGTCCTAACTTTTTTTTGAACACTCTCTATGGAAATAGCAATAGAGCAGCGAGTGGTTTGCAGCATTTCGTGTGTAACAAACCGGTTGGAAAGGGGGGAAAGAATTTGTCATACCGAGATGCTTTTGAACTTTATTGAGACTGTAAAGTGAAAAATGCAGCAGTAATTCATTTTCAGCTCTTGAAAAGAGGGGTTAGGTACAAATTTGCACTCGCTTTCACACGAATACACTTGGGAAACACATAAATCCATTTTTTCTCGCACCAGCTGGAAATGGCTAGTGGCTCGAAATGAGAATGTGAAGACTTGGTACCTCTTGCTCATATATGGCAGCAGTAACCCATCTTAGGCCTGATCTGGATCTTGCAGAGCATAGCACGAGGAGTCGGATACTTACTAGACCGGTACAGAGTACCGACTATTGTTCCAGCATCTTTAGAGATGGGCAGTATGTACGAAATACACATGAGGTCTGCGCTGAGGTGCTCAAATCACAGAGCGTCCCCGAGGGAACATATATTCATGGTGATTGATTATAGTTCAGGATTCGATCGGTGATGATGGAATTTAACTAGTTTGGCTTTCGGGGTATTAATGTAAGCAACCTGTTTTCCTCTACTGAGATGTCAGCTAGGTCAGAGGAAATAACAACTGCTTATCTCTGGTCGTCTAGAGTTGTGATGGTGCACCTATAAACCATTGTATCATCAGCATAGATCTTCACAAACGATCGAGATATACTCTTAGGCGGGTGATTTATGTAAAGTAAAAGAGGGTTGATCCAGAAAGCGACGCCTGTGGGACGAATATGATGCCTGTGGGACGCCTGTGAGATGTCTGTGTTGATCGATGCGGAGACACTTTTGGACTTTATTGAGACTTGAAAGTGAAGACCGTGTAGCTCCAGCCCAAATATGTCAGCAATACTTTATTTTCGGCCTGATCTGGCTTTTGTTAAGGTAGTCTCAATAAGTGCTCAAGGTATGGGGCCTCCCTAAGGGAACATCTGTTTATCGCAACTGGTGAAACTTCTGGGTTCGATGATGGAATGTCACATGTTTGGTTTTTGAGGCATTGAATGTAGCCAGTCAGTTTTTCCCGCTGTCTGAGCTGTTAGAGCTCGCTCAGACGAGAGATCAGCTGCTATGGTCATCTAGAGTTTTGGAGGTACACCCATATACCATTGGATCATTTGCATAGATATTCACAAATGATCAGTGTAGTCTCTTAAGCAGGTGATTTATGTAAAGTAGAAAGAGGGTTTGTTCGAGAAATGACCGCTGAGGGACACCTGAGTTGATCGGGTGGGCCTTGGAAGACTGACAGCTAACGACCTTCAGCGACCGACCCGTTAGGAAGTACTTAATAATTGGGAAAATATTTCCGAA
The DNA here is from genome assembly GCA_903632075.3 of Acanthosepion pharaonis. Classification (NCBI taxonomy): domain Eukaryota; kingdom Metazoa; phylum Mollusca; class Cephalopoda; order Sepiida; family Sepiidae; genus Acanthosepion; species Acanthosepion pharaonis. The sequence goes on along the minus strand of CAHIKZ030005103.1, from coordinate 7,215 downwards.
GATTGTGGCCAGTCAGTTTTTCCCCCACAGAGCTTCTAGAGCTTGATCAGAGTAAAGATCAGTTCTTCTGGTCATCTAGAGCTTAGCATTGTATCATTAGCAGAAAATATTTACAAATGATCGGAATATACTCTTAGGCAGATCATATATGTACAGTAAAAAGGGGGTTGGTTCAAGAAGCGACCCCTGGAGGACGCCAGCGTTGATTTCTAGGGTCCTGGAGGACTGGGCGTTAACGACTACCTTCAGCCGACCTTTTAGGAACGACTTTATAAATGGGAAGGCACTTCCAGCTGTACATTTTAATCTTCGGCAGATTCCGTTGGAATAAAATTAAATAAAAAAAAGAGGGAAGGGAATAATCGATAAGAAATAGAATGAAATATGTCATTTAATTTTGGGTGGGGGGTATTATGTCGAGTTCAGATTCCACCCAAGGCAGTTGCGCTCGCTTTCACACAAATACACTTGGGAAATACATAAATCCATCTTTTCTCCCACCAGCTGGAAATGGCTAGCGGGCCGGAATGAGAAAGTGAAAACTGGGCACCTCTTGCTCATATATGGCAGCAGTAACCCATCTTAGGCCTGATCTGGCTCTTGTAGAGGATAGCACGAGGAGTCAGGTGCTTACTGGAGCGGTATAGAGAACTGATCATTTTCTTAGCATCTCTAGTTACGGATCTTATAGACAAATTCCACTTGAAGTCTGAGTCAAGATTAAGGCCTGATAGGTACTCAAAGAATGTGGCCTGCTTGAAAAAGCACCCAGAAGTTGGAAATTCAAAGTCCATTCAGCAATCACGGAACATCACTAGTTTCATGGAACATAAAAAGTATTCTCATTATTTACATTATTCGGACAATTGTCCTCATCTTTGTCGCCATATTTATCACAACGTTTCGACGTTGTACGCTCCGGCTTCTCCGGTTGGAATGTCGAACTGAACCCTTTATACGCTCACTGGGGTATACCTAGACAGCTGGGGCAGTAACATTTTTGTGCCACACCTTGTTAAAGGCCTCTGAAATGGAGAGGTATTCATTGTTGCTTTTTTTATTAAAACTACACCGACCTTCATTCTATTAGGTTGGTGCAAACATAATGACGTAATAATGTCGGTTTTGACTTATTTTTTAACGTCAAAAAACGACATTCTTACGTCATTATTTTTGCATCAACCTAATACATGCATTCTTTTGAATACATGTTCTTGTGAATATTAAATTTTCTAACCCATTATGTATCCTAAATATTTCATCTCTTTTTTTCACCGCCCTAAAACGTCTTCTTCATTTGGTGGCGTGTCCGTTCAAGAGGTGGGCAATCATGGTTCTCCACAACATCCTATCTTTTGTTGCGATAAAGTATCTCTTTTGCTTGTTAAATTTTTTAGTTGTTTTTTTCCTCATAATATATCCTACAAAAGTTATCTATCCCGTCGTAAAAATGTTCTTCTATGTACCATGTGCCTTCAAGACGTAAGTGAACATTGTTCTCCATAACTTTCTACCTTTTGTTGCTCTTTTCTGATATACACCGGCAGAATGATTTGGTGGATTTTTGTTTAGCAACACCTCTATGGGTTATTTAATGCCGAAATCTAAATATCTTAGACACAATTTATTGTTTCAAATTAATATATTTTGAACGCAATTGTATGCCTTCAACTGATGAAAGGCCGAAACGTTGTAATAAATATGGCGACAAAGATGAGGACAATAGTCCGAATAATGTATTTTTGGTCATTTTATTATGAATATGTATTGTTGGTTTGTTGATTTTATTTAGCGGCATATCAACACCTCTATGGGTTATTTAATGCCGAAATCTTAATATTTTGAAGAAAATTCTATAGCTTCAACTAAAGATAGAATGTATTGTTGGTCATTTTGCTATAAATATGTATTTTTGATTGGTTGATTTTTTTAGCGGCATATCAATCTTTGGGTTATTTAATGCCGAAAACTAAATATTGGGCGTAACATGTGAGCAAAGAGGAACTTATGCTTACAATTTGAAACAGATCGATGACATTTCTGGAGTTTGTCGAACGTTTCCATGTTTCTGATGGAACACTCAGATTTCACCTACACCGCATAGGGAGAGCGTATAAGTTGTGGAAGTGGGTACCCCTCACTATCGGAACTTAACAAGTAAGGACCAGTGACAGCCTGTTGCTTTCTCGGAACGACAACTTATACAGATTTGACCGAGTGTTCACCAGTGACGAAAGGTGGATCCCGTATGATGTTCTTAATCGTTCCCAGACATTGGTTTTCACCAAGGACCTAGTGCCTCACACCACAAGACCATCTCTACACTCACACAAGTTCTATTAAAAAATGCCATAAAACCAGAAAAGCGGCCCTAACTTAATAATCAGTCAGTTATGTACCATGAGTGATACACTCTTAGGCGATCATGTATCTTTCGATAAATGACTGACGAGGCAGATTTTTTTCCCGCGGTAGGTTGCCATTTCTTTCTGCGATAGACCAGTTGCCATCCAAGACTATCGAATCTAGTCTGTCCTACTATTTACCCATAGCTGGGGAGAAGAAGAGGATTCATGCCTTCCTAAGAGTATTAGCACGAAAATGAATGTAATGGATTCGACTGGAAAGTCAGTCAGTCAGTTATGTACCATGCGTGATACACGCTTAGGCGATCATGTATCCTTCGATACATGACTGACGAGGCAGAATTTTTCCCCGCAGTAGGTTGCCATTTCTTTCTGCAGTAGACCAGTTGCCATCCAAGGCTATAGAACCCAGTCTGCCCTGATATTTACCCATAGCTAGAGGGAGAAGAGGATTCATACCTTTCACAAGGGTATTAGCACGAAAGTGAATGTAATGGATTCGACTAGAATTCGAACTCGGCTCTCTGATTCCTCCTCTTAATATTCACTTGTCTAATTTTAATGAAAATTAGCATTTGCATTCAGCAGGGGTTTAAGGTACAATATGCTTCTAAATTGGTTGGTGTATTATGTATCGTCTAAGGTCTATTTCTGGAAGTCACACTCATACATCCAAGATTAGTGTGTTAGTATTATATAAATGTGGTTTCCATTAATAAATCTTAAATTTGTTGTTTACATTTTTCGTATACAATGGTGGCTCGCCTAGTCGATGTGTGACGAAAAAATACTAATGATTTAAAAATTCTTAACAAATAATTTATATACGGAAATTATTTTTCCTTTAATTCGGATTAACTTTAGACTATTACTTTTCGAAAAGGAGCGAAATTGTTATACTGAAACACACCTATTTTATTGTTAATAGACTCTCCCACCTATTATAAGTAGTAGTAGTTGCAGTCGCCAGGAGCTCAGTGAGTCGGTCTGAGTTCAGTCTGAAGTCGGACGACCGGCTGATTGGATGAACTCTGCCGTCGGGCGGGGAGGAACCCGAACGAGGCTACGCCGAAAGGCGGAGTCTCTTTCGGGAGGTAAACCGACCCTGAACCCGTTTATACAGGTTTAATGGGCATGTTTTTGGCCGTGCCCACGGGCTCGGAGATCCCACGTTAAAACGGACTTGTGCCACATGATGCCCTCGTGGTGGTGGTGGGGACTAAATACCGCTCAGTGAGCTGGTGAGTCAGTCGACGTCGGACATTAAAGTATCAACCACCACAACTAGATTGCTGCGTCATTAACTATTATTTCAAGTTCCTAACGTTTTGTACGTCGAACCTATTTTAGGACCGACTTAGTACGAATACAAAGCCCCACTGTGAAAACTAACCTACAACAGAAATTTAAGTTCAAAGAAAGTTCAAAAGTCTCGAATGATGAGGCCCTGAAGGCGGCCATAGAGGAAAGGCAACAGTCAAACCTGTGGTAAGGTTTCCGAACGCTTCCAGGTTTCTGATGAAACAATCTGATTTCACCTGAACTGCATCGGGATTATGATTACATACAAAAACATTTTTTTCAAATTGTAAGTACATTGAAGTTTTAAATGTTTTTACAATTACTTGAAGTGTCTTTTGCTATAGTACTTGTGACTATGGTACCATTGCCGTTATAAAGTAACCATTTACATACTGTTAGTCAATAGTTAAAATGAAGCAGCTGATTGATATTTTTTCATAATAAAATCCTTGCCTTCTTTAACAGGTACAAAAACAGATTGTGGTTTACAATAACGCCAAAATATAACATCTTCACCTCTCAAGTAGTTGCGAAATATTTATATGGTGTTTTATGTATGCTAAAATTATTTTATATGGTGTTTTATGTATATTTATATGGTGTTTGATGTATATTAAAATTACTTAATAATGTTGTTATAATGTATTATGAATGTTTATAAATTTTCACACATAATAATTGGGGTATAATGTGAAAGTGTTCGTTTATATACGCGGATTGATGTAAGAATGTGTATCAAAAACAAATAGTGACTTTCCTACTAAAAAATATTGGCATGATCAGCAGTTGGAACAACGCAAGTACACTCAACCCCTCGGTCACGATGATTTGTGACTACGTGCTAGCACAATCATCGACGTCTTCCAAAAAGTTCTTTCTTACCTAATTTCATTGACAAGACTTAGGTCAGCCAAAGGTGCAGCATGCTGTAATCGCCTCCAGGGACGGATAACGACCTTGGTGTGACTTGAAACCGCGTCTCAGGCTGGAATGGTCTAACCACTTGGCCACACAAAATCAAATCAATCATATTATTTGTATGTGTGTGTGTGTGTGTGTGTGTGTGTGTTGTGTGTGTGTGTGTGTGTGATTACGGACGGTGTAAATGCGAGGGTGTATGTATGGCCGATTGTATATATATATATATATATATATATATACATATATGTATGTATGTATGTGTGTATGTGTGTGTGTGTGTGTGTGTGTGTGTGTGTGTGTGTGTGGGTATGTGTGACCGATTGGTTATAATGTTCGCATTCCAGCTATATATATATATATATATATATATATATATATATATATATATATATATATGCATGTACGTATGTATGTGTGTGGATAGGTAGAAAACAGCCTTTGTTCGGTTTTCCATACGTATCGCTGAAGCAGATATGCGTTCAGGTGCATATAATCATGCATATATATATATATATATATATATATATATATATATATATATATATATATATTATATATTCCTTTGAATCTTAAGAACAGCATGATTGTGCGAGGATTTGTAAATAAAACTGTAAAATAGTGCAAAAATCTGATAGGTAAGTCGATAGACAGGAAGGTGAGTCTGGCTCTAAACCCAAAGTTATCGTTCTTTGTTGGGACGGCGTCTTGATGGCGCCACTGTCGACTGTCTTGCAAGCGACGCAATCAGCACAATAAATGGAGTAGAAAATTTTTTTTCCAATCAGAGTAAGATGAAGACGCTTTACCAGAAAAGCCTGAAGAATGAAAGAAAAAAAAATTTCTTAAGAAGAATATTAAGAATTTGAATCAGTTCTTGACAATTCTAGAGAGAAAAAGTACAAAAGCAATGAAGACAAATGCTGGAAAAAAAAAGTTTACAAGTTGGAGGAAGAGGTGAAGAAATGAAATGAGAAAGGGAGAGAAGAGAAAAAGAAAGCACACTAGTGAGAAAGAGATGGAAAGGAAAAAATATGCAAAAACAGAGGGGAAAATAGATGAATAGAAGGGTGAGAAGAAAGATTGAAATAAACAAAGGGATGGAACAAAAAAGAAAGAAAAAAAACATTGATGAAAATGAAGAGAATGGGGAAAGATTGAAAGAAAGGAGTAAAAAGAGATGGTAATGAGCAAGAGAAATGACTGAAGGAAAGAAGAAAAAGATTGAAGAGAGGAAAATAAAAGAGAAGGCGTTCATGAAAAGTAAGAGAAAGAAAAAAGATTGAAGGAAGCAATAAAAAGACGAAGGCACTGATGAAAACGAAAAGCAAGGAAAGGATTGGAAGGGAAGAAGAAAAAAGAAACCCTTTAGGAAAAGGCAAAGTAAGGAGAACTATTGAAAGAAAAGAAGACGAAGACACTAATAAAAAGGGAGAGTAAGGAGAATGATTGAAAGAAAAAAGACGAAGACACTAATGAATAGAGAGAGTAAGGGGAATGATTGAAAGCAAAGAAAAGGAAGATACTAATGAAAGTGGGAGAGTAAGGAGAACGATTGAAAGAAAAGAAAACGAAGACACTAATACAAAAGGGAGACTAAGGAGAATGATTGTAAGAAAAGACGAAGACACTAATAAAAAGGGAGAGTAAGGGGAATGATTGAAAGAAAAGAAAATGAAGATACCGATGAAAATGGGAGAGTAAGGAGAATGATTGAAGAAAACAAGAAAAAAAAGAAAGCAGCTATGAAATGAGGAAAGAGGAAAGATTGAAAGAATGAAGAATAAAAAAGAGAAGGCATTCAGGAAAAGGGTGAGTAAGGAGAAAGTTTGGAGGAAAACAAATGAAAAAATGTCTCTCTTTAACAGAGACAAAAACAAACATGGCGAAGCATATTGATAGATCAATGTTCGGGGTTGGGACGAATTCTTTCTGGTAAAATTTGATTAAAAGGAGATGAAATGCAAATGAAAAATGAAAAAAAAAACATATATATATATCTATGTGTGTGTGTGTATGGAATGGAGAAGATGAAACATGTCAAAGCGGATCCTTAAAAGTCTGCAAAAGGGAAGAAATGAAAGTCAAGAAAAGGGGAATGAAAAACTTGTCTGCTCACAGGACGCAGGATGTATTGTTTGATTTGGGCAAGTGACGACTGAAAATTGGGAAAATCAGAAGCTTGTCATACGCTATTCGCCGGAAATGACGATAGTTCTGGATAAATAGGCAGGCGCTTGTGGGCTGGGTGTATCGACTGCGTGCACACCCAAAGGCTGAGTTCTCAAAGCTGAGAAAGTTCAACTTTGATAGCACTGTGCCAGACTAAAAGCAATACTAAGTAAACAGACTAACATTATATATATATATATAATATATATATAATATATATATATATATATATATATATATATATATATATATATATATATATATATATATATATATATTATACTTGACTCTGCGGATTTCTGAAAATGAATAGTCCTCTGAATCTTCCTTCCACGGCAACTGAGCTACAATTCTGATCAAAAATTTAAGACCACTTGAAATTTTTAAAAGACTGTTTTTCATGGAAAAATTTAAACAAATAAAATTTTATAAAAATGTCAATTTCTCAATAAAATTT
>CAHIKZ030005102.1:0-13423 GCA_903632075.3 Acanthosepion pharaonis | reverse complement strand
TCTTCTTCTTCTTCGTCTTCTTCTTCTTCTTCTTCTTCTTCTTCGTCTTCTTCTTTTCTTCGTCTTCTTCTTCGTCTTCTTCTTCTTCTTCTTCTTCCTCTTCTTCTTCTTCTTCTTCCTTCATCTTCGTCTTCTTCGTCTTCTTCTTCTTCTTCTTCTTCTTCTTCTTCTTCTTCTTCTTCTTCTTAAGCGTCTTCTTCTTCTTCTTCTTCTTCTTCTTCTTCTTCTTCTTCTTCTTCTTCTTTTTTCTTCTTCTTCTTCTTCTTTCTTCTTCTTCTTCTTCTTCGTTTCTTCTTCTTCTTCTTCTTCTTCTTCTTCTTCGTCTTCTTCTTCTTCTTCTTCGTTTTCTTCTTCGTCTTCTTCTTCGTTTTCTTCTTCTTCTTCGTTTTCTTCTTTGTATTCTTCTTCTTCTTCTTTTTCTTCTTCTTCTTCTTTTTCTTCTTCGTCTTCTTCTTCTTCTTTTTTTCGTCTTCTTCTTCTTCTTCGTTTTCTTCTTCGTCTTCTTTTTTCTTCGTCTTCTTTTTCTTCTTCTTCTTTTTTCTTCGTCTTCTTCTTCTTCGTCTTCTTCTTCTTCTTCCTTCTTCTTTTGCCTCGTCCTTCAGGACATGACCGATCATGGCCCTCCACAATTCCTATCTCTTGTGGTTCATAGCAGTTTCCATAAATGCTAAAGCCGCAACAGCCCCCTTGTTCCACCATACTTTGATACAAGCTCGTCTGGTAAGTGACATGCTGTTTCCCCTATCTCTCTTTTCATCAACGTGCCCTCTGGAAGGGGTGGGGGGTTCAAAACCGTATTCCTCATTATGTGTCCAAGGAATCTTCCGCTGTCTTTTCTTGATTTTGAGTAGAAGTGTTCTTTTGTTGGCATTTACTTGCTTACTCTTTCCCTCCATGGTATTTTCATTTTTCCTTTTGTAGAATCACATTTCTACTGCCTCTAGCGCATCTGTAGGGATATTTTCCAACGTTCCCCTAAGAGGATAGATATCACACAGCAATCCAGCATTCCATAGATGCAGACAACAGAGATGATTCGTTACCTCATATCTGTGTTCTTCTCTCAACCTATCGCTGTATCTTCTCATACTATCCCTCCTCGCCTTCAATATTCGTTTTCATCCATCTAAATGATACATATTATTTTGATATATATATATAAAAAAAAACTAATAAGAAATGTACAAATACTTCCTACTGCATCCTCTCTTTTATCTTTCTTTTGCTCTATCTCCCCATAAGGCATTTTACTGTATCACGTTTTCAGTCACAGTCTTTTGATATCAAACAAATAAATATATATATCTTTCCCTCTTTTCTTCGCCATCATTTATCCCCACTGTATCAAAAAGTGAGAGCTGACATTTTGGGGACATATATTGAAGAATAAGTTTTGGAGAATTTAGTATTCACACAACATGTTGAAACTCAGATTAGGAGGGAGAAACTAGACGAGTTTGGGTGACGTAATGGCAGAATAAGTGCAATGAATAAAGGGGCCAGAGTTAGCGCAACAAAAGATAAGTAGCTGTGAAGAGCCATGAACAGCCAGGCCCTGAAAGTAGAATATGTAACGAGATTGTGTGAATAGATGGCAGAGAACGAGTAAAGGAGCAAAAGTTACTTAAAGCAAAAAAAAAAAAAATTGCAGGACGTTAAGACTAGCCATTGTTGTCCACGACCATAGATGACTTGTTTTCTAAAAAGAAGGATATAATCCTTGGTTTGTTTTGTTTAACGGCATATCAACCTCAATGGGTTATTTAATGCCGACAACATTTTTAAGCTAGATTCATATGAATAGAGTATGTATTCTTTGGTTTAGATTGGTTTGGTTTATTTTGTTTTACGGCATATCAATCTCAATGGGTTATTTAATGCCGACATTTTCAGAATTGATTCGTATGAACAGAATATGTATTCTTTGGTTTATTTTGTTTTATGGCCTCAATGGGTTGTTTAATGCCGACAATATTTTTCTTTAGATTCGAATGAATAGAATATGTATTTTTTCTTTAGATTGGTTTGGTTTATTTTGTTTTAATATTTTCAATGGGTTATTTAATGCCGACATTTTATGAATAGATTCGTATGAATAGAATTCTATTGGTTTGGTTTATTTTGTTTTTTATCAACCTCATTGGGTTTTTAATGCCGACAATATTTTTCTCCTTTTTGTATGAATAGAGTATGTATTCTTTGGTTTAGAATTGGTTTTGGTCTATCCCGTTTTACTGCACATCAACCATAAAAATTGCTGCTGGCAATATTTTGTTTTGTCAAAAAATCTGGTTCTGGCAACACATCTCCTTCAAAATTGCATCGCTGGCAATACTTCCCTTCAAAAAGCATTGCTGGCAATAGTTAACTATTTATCCATAGCTTGGAGCCCTAACAGGTGCTACCACCCGGGGTCAGGTTGGACCTAGGAACACCAGCAATTAAGAGCTGGTTCCACGTTCCTCAGAACCTCCTGATCAGAGGGCCTTGCTGCTGGACGTAGTCTAACGTCTTACCCAGGACACGGATGTGGTTTAACGTCTTACCCAGGACGCGATATAATCCTTGAATGATATAAACGATGTATTGGTTTTAAAATGTAACATTTACTACCATTGCTTCTAGAAGAAGGATCTGCAGCCTTGGCTTTTAGAAGAAAGACTATAATCATTGCATTCTTGCATTAGTTACTTAAAGAAATGAAACATGGAAATGGAACTTAAACTCAGACACTAAAATTCGCGAAACGTGCCTAAAAAAGAAACCATATTGAAAAAAAAAAAAAATTAATTTTAAAGCAACACGGTATCGGAATAGACATTACACACGTTTCACTTTTCTGACCAGAGAGGAATCACGAGATCTTTCAACTCAATCCGGTTTTTAGGTGTACACTGATTTATTTATTTTTTTACAGCTTATCAACCCTTTGTGGGTTATTTAAATCGGAAAGATATTTTGGATTATAAGAATAATTCTTTTTTTTTAGCGTATGAATATTGTAACCACAGATCTTTTGAGAATCACATTGTTTCCAGATAAATATCCTACTGTTTCATCCATAGTTTGGGAGAGAAGATTGATTAAATCCTTTCCCATGGGCATTTTTTTTGTCAGTGAATGAAATGAACCCAACTGGAATTCTGAAGGCGTGTGGCAGATTTTGTAAGACATGCGTTTATATAAACGAAAGCCTTTCACACATCGCCAACAGAACGTAAGAACCAAAGTAAAGGAGCGGGAGAAAAGAAGATCGTACTACAGACTCGCCGAGTGTAAGTGAAGAAATAGTAGATAGAATAAAATTTTGAGTCATGACGATTCACGTCTAGTGTTATCGAATCGTTACAGTAAATCAACAATGATGTTCAAAAAGCCTTCAGTAAACTTCATTGTCAATGGAGAGGTCATCTTAAAAGTACATCAAACAGTCGTTGGACATCTCGACTCACAAGCTGGGCCTCTTGAAACCATGAGTTAAAATTGCGACCAGCAGATGGGATTATGTTTTGGAACAATATCAAATTCAGTTCAGGAATGAAACGCTAGTAGTTCTAGTGGAAGACCAATGTCCAACAATAGTCGTTGAAGGTTGTTTAGAATTAGTCTTAGTAGCCTGGTATGTATATTAAATACTAACCTAGTTTATTCTAGCGTGGTATTTAATATACTGGCCACTAGTAATATTTTTATATTTTATTCTATGTGGATGCGCGTTGGTATAATGGATAGCGGCTCGGATGGAGGAATCGGAGAGCCGAGTTCGAATTCCAATCGAGTGCAAATAGCTTTGGGAAAAGTATGAATCCTTCTCATTTCTTAAATAACAGGAGAGACTACGTCCTATAGCCTTGGTTGGCAACCAGTCGAGATGAAGGAAAACTCTAACAATATACTATAGCCTTGTTTGGCAACCGGCCTAGATGAAGGAAAACTCTAGCAAGGTAATATAGCCTTGTTTGGCAACCGGTCTAGATGAAGGAAAACCTCTTGGTATAATGGATAGCGACTAGGGTGGAGGATGAGCTAAGTTCGAATTCCAATCGAGTGCAAATAACCTTGTTGAAATAACAGGATAGACTAGGTCATATAGCCTTGGTTGGCAACCGGTCTAGATGAAAGAAAACTCTAACAAGGTACTATAGCCTTGGTTGGCAACAGGTCTAAATGAAGGAATACTCTAACAAGGTACTTGTTTGGTTGTGAAACCGGTCTAGATGAAGGAAAAAATTTTGAACATACTATAGCCTTGTTTGGCAAGGATTAGATGAAAAAACTGTCACAAACTACTATAGGTTTGATAACCTTTCTAGATGAAGGAAAATATTTTATTCCAACCTGGATGGGCTGCTGGTATAATGGATAAATACAGCTGTAGTAAAATGTGGTAAATTTGTTAATGGACTATGGAGGATGATATATATATATATATATAAGAACATATATTACGCCAGCCGTCTTTCAAATCGATATTGCAAATAACCCTTATTCTGATAACTAATTAGAAACTTTTTTTTTCCAAGTTCAATTATTTAAAGACATAGACACTGATTCCTCTCTTGAATAATTTCTGTCTCGATATTAAATCCGATCGGCTTGATAGGTTTATATTGGCGGTTGATGGTTAACTGGGACAAAGAACCTATTGTTAGTTTAACGCCTCAAAGCTAATAAAACTCATTAATCAACTGTTACCCTACTAACTTCCATCAGCCTTGGTTGGCATTGCGTCTTAACGGGGTGTTCACACTGAATGATGAAAAAGAATATACTGAATCCATTGCTAGGTCAGCTGCTAATAAAGTTGGTTCAGGTACTATAGCCTATATCTTACATATCTCTGAGTCTAACATTCCATGATTACAATATTGCTGTGCTATTCCGGTGCTAAATGAAAATGTAAAAAAAATAAAATACCAGTGGTCCTGAACAATATACTATAGCCCTGTTTGGCAACCGGTTCGGATAGATGAAGACTTTGCATTTATAGCTAGTACTAGACTGGCAAACTTATCGAATACACCTTGAATATGTAACCGTAACTTCTATGCTAAAAGTTTCTTTTTCTTGCAAAAATTGCTTGTGGAACATAAGGTTCCATGCTTCGCAACAACTTTAATCTTCAAGAATTTAAATGCAATATGACCTGTCCTGCTGATTACTCTTCTTCTGTACTCCCTTTCGGCTTTCAAATTCTTCGACATCCAGTAGGCCTCTGTGTCTCGGTGGTTTGAATGTCTAGAAAATACCAAAAAACAAAACAAAAAAAAAACGACAAAAACAATAATTTTGAGAGAGGGTATCTTCTCCCAGGATCTAAATTGGGACTAGTTCTTTCACTTAGGGTGCCATCCAAGGTTCTTGGATTTCTTTTAGAGTATATCAATTTTGAAAAACATTTTGAATTGTTTAAGAATCATTCCTGAAATTTATATTGTATTAATAATTTGGTGAATAAATATAGATTTTATATAAATGATGTTTCTAGATGCAACTAGCATAGAAATAGATTGTATAAACGTTTTCCTTAAAACTTTTAGTTCTTTTCAAGAAAACCTGTACTAATTCTTTAAGGATTCACACTACTTTTTAATGATAGTGGTCCGACGACCACTGCCGAATAGTGACGCGTCCGGCTACGGCAAAACAGAGGCCTTGGACGAAGTTGGGCATTTAATTCACGGACTTACTTTTTAAAGTTCCGGCAACGGCACACAGGCCTTCGAAAAATACAGATAGTGTAGTATAAGCGTCCGGCTATTTTAAAACGAAGGCTTTCGACGAACTCTTTTCGATTCGAACTTTACCATTGTGTTTTATGGAGGCCAGTCACATTTATGAGATGAAAAATCTTATTTTCTTTCAGTATTTTCGAGCAGTTCTTTTACTTATTTTTTAGAAACTTTTTAAATTCCCTACTGGTTATCAATACATGTTCTTGTAAGGTTGCAGACAAAAAGAATTTTTCGTTTTAGAGTAAGTGTTGCTATTTGCGATGTCCTATACAGAGTCTGGTTAGGACCACCACCCAAAGTTAGAAAGTCAAATCTACAATGTTATTGTAAATTTAAAAAATTACATGAACGTTACTTTTTCGTTTTTTTTTTTTTTTTAGAAATAGAGCCAGAGAGCTGTATTGACTTTTTAATTCCAGATCAAGTCTTTTCATTCTAAACATTCAACTCTATGTTTGTGTTCAAAGAATTTTAAAAGTAAACTTTTCAAAAATGGCTTGGAATGAGAAAATCCAGTCGGGTTCATTACATTCTTGTGAGCAAACAAACTTTTCAAAGTTATGAATCCATCAGGCCCAATCTGGATTCTATAGGCCATCTGGATTCTATAGCTTTGGTTAGCAGTTAATTAATCGCATATAGAAACGGCAACCTCCTGCGGGAAAAAATGCATAGTCAGTCATCAATCAAACGAGACATATTCGCCCTTGCTTGTATCCAATATGGAACTTTATTAAAAAAAAAAAAAAACAAACAAACAAAAAACGAAAAATACATTACTAAAACCAAAATCTGTTTGATAATTTAAAGGCAAACAATGATATTTTTCTTTATTAAAAAAAAAAACGTCAAAATTCATGGAATTGTGGTTTGGACTACTGGTTTGATTTGTTCGATTAATAAAGCGTTTCAGTTGACTCGTTCTACAGCCTTCATCAGGTTTCTAATTAGTAATGAAAGAGAGATGTTCTTTTCGAAGGAAAGGATAATAAACTGAAATAAATTCAAGACATAATTATCTCTTTCCCAATAGAAGATGGCTGTGGAATAGATCGACCTTTACTTTATAGGTACAAAACCAACGTATAATGAAAAAGAATAACAATGTCAACCTGGGAAAAACAGTAATTAAGAGGTAGTTTCACGCTTCTCAAAACCACTCGATCAGACGCCTTGTTGCCGGATATAGTTTATCGTCATACCCAGGACGCATACCCCATACCTGAAGATGATTGAAACTGTTGAAACGTTGTCATAATAAAAAAACGTAAAATCTTGATATTCGTTCAAGTAATTTGTAGAATAATGATGAAAAAATCCTATTTCAGAACTTTATGAAATGCCAAAGACCGTATCGGCTGATATGTAGCTATCAAATGACAAGTTCAAAAATTTATTAATAATAATCACAAGGTAGTGTAAGCACAGGAGGTTCATAAGAAGTGATTAATATAAGAAATACGATAATTCTTTTTATATTCATCTCTCTTTAGGTCTTATGCGATTATGACTCTCCACAAATTCCTTTTCATCATATTTGAATTGCCATGTATTTTTAGGAAAAATAGTGGAGTAGTGATCCGTTGTCTTCTCCACGAGTTTGGAATAGTTACAGTTCAAGACAAGTTTGTCTCGAGCTGTAATTTAAACCATATCTGGAGTGATGGCGGAGAAAACGAAGCGTGCATTTCCCAATGGCATCTGCACGAAAGTGAATGCAATAGACTCCCCTGTGACAAGAACTCGGCCCGGCGAGCCTATTTTTGAACCGATGGTCGATACATTATGTAGAATATGAGTTTTCACTGGCATTGCGGGCAAAAAAAAAAAAAAAAAAAAAAAAACAATTTAGAAAAATGTATTTGTTGATTCTCACGAGATAAATTATTATCATTATTTAATTAAAAATACATCAGTTTTTTTTTTTTTAATTTTAATTAAATCTAGAATACGGACAATAATTCATCTTCGATCTCCAGGCAACAATTTCATAATAGTAATACATCGAATTGTTCCTATCATTTTAGCAAGAAACCCACTAAGACAAAATAGTCGGTTTTAGCAAACCTTTACCTTGAAAGCCGGATGAAGACCGGTCAAGCTACACACACTGATGTTCAACAAAAGTGACTCACCTTATCCTTTGAATTTAGCTCACCTTTCGTTTCATCGGAGAAGAGAACATTCTTCCAGTCTTCTACGGTGAAATTTTTGTAATAGTGAGCCCATTCAAGTCTCTTGGCTTTGTTGGTTATTAGCGGCTGAAACCTTCGTGTACAAGATTTGTAGCCTTGTTCTAACAGCCACCGACGGACTGTTGAAGAGGCAAGACTAACACCTTGCTCTTCGCTTAGACTGGCTGCAATTCCTTGGCTAGTTATAGTCCTATTCTTCGCAACTTCTGTCTTGATTACCCTGCCAGTTCTATCATCAATCTTTTCTTTCGTCCCCTTGTTTCCTTCCTTGGAGCAGGAGTGGCATCATTATGTGCCCTAAGCACTCGAGAGACAGTTGATTGCAAGGTTATAGCAATTTCTGCAATTTCTCTCGTAGACTTGTCTGCTTTTGGGAAGGCAATAATAGATGCCTTAAGTGGTTCTGATGCATGTTTGTACCCTTTCATCTGGTTAGTGACTTGAGTGGATATTTCAAGCTGTTTTTATACTGTATGAGGCTTTCTGGAATATTCTGGAATACTCTAGATTTAATTTAAGCTGTTCTAGAATTCTCTAGAATATTCTTCTGAGTTCTGAGTGTATTGTAAAATAGTTTTCAATATTTTGTCAAAAAGTTCTTTAAATTTACTAGTTTAATCATTAGAATGCGATGTTTTTTTTTTTTTTAGAGTTTTTTCCTGAATCTCATTTATATCCAAATTTATAATTATCAATAGAATACCTTAGGGTGAATAAACTTTTTTTCCTAGGTGGTCGGGAAGGGGTCTTTATATTAGTAAGATTAAAATTATTTTAACCCCAAAACAATAGACAAAAAAATATTTTTTAGTAAAAAAAATCAGGTGAGTCACTTTTATCGAACATCACTGTATGTGCCTTTACGTGTGTCTTTTAGGAATTTAAAACAAAATTCTGGTATTTTTAATTTTTGTGTTGTTTGTTTTTTCATTGGTGTTTCGTCTTATAATTCATATGTGCATATGTATCATAATTCTAGTTTGGATATAAAAAAAATTCTTGTACATAGAATAAGAAACAGACGGATGAAATGACTCAAATTTGATACAACACTACAGACAAAATAGTGTTTTTTTATCAAACCACTATATTGAAAGCCGGATGAAGACCGGGCAAGCTACATATTCGTTCGTTTTATTGGTGGTGTTTTATGATTGTCAGTTTCTTGGAGCAAAAGAAACATTCCATGTTCACGCTTGTGGATCTCTTGACGAGAAAATGGATCCCTCGTATTTTAAAAGACGGTGAGCAAGCACTAATCGAGGCTGGGCAAGCAATATTACTTAATCTGTTTGTTGTGGACTGATGCAGAAAGTTATGGATTCGACATGGATCATCGCTGGAATTTTTCGTTCCATTTTAACAATGAAAACCAAGGTTATTAGTCTTCAGATCTGGACATCGAAGCAGAAAACTAAATTTGAACGCGGAATCTTGTTAAAGCTGACGAAGCGGGAGGCGGTAAATATAGATAAAAGTCGATGAATGATATTGATGATTAATCGTGAAGATTACGTCCTTCTAGGTTTATATATATATATATATATATATATATATATATATATATATATATATTTCATAATTGTGAACTGTGTCCATGTAAATTCTGATTGTGAACTAAAATCCCGTGGAAATTGGGTGAGAGAGAAAAAGATGGCTAAAAAGAAAAAGAGAGAAATAGAATAGGGAAGGAGAAAAAGATAGAAAAATGAGTAATTAGAGAGGCAAAGAAAAAGAAAGAGAAGTAGAACGGAAAATGTCAAAAGAGAAGAATAAAGAGAGAGAGAGAGAGAGAGAGAGAGATGCGAAAAGAAAACGAGACAAAAATGATGGCTATAAAAAAAAAAGAAAGAGAGAAAAGACAAAGAAAAGAAAAAAAAAAAAAAGAGAGAAAGAGAAAGGGGAAGTGAAAATTGAGAAAGAGAAAAAAGAATAAAGAAAAAGAAAGAAATAACGAAAAAAATGAAATTAAAAAAGAGAAAAATAAAAAAAGAGAGGAAAGAGGGCAAAAGAGAGAGGAAAAAACGGAGAGAATATGATAAAAAAGCGAGAAAGTAGATAGATAAAGAAAAGAAAAAACAGAGAGTAAATTGCAAGGAAGATAAAATTAGAAAGAGCTAGAAAAAAAAAGAAAAAGAGAAAAAATGACGGCGTTAAAGAAAAAAGGAAAGAGAAATTTCAAAGAAGAGGAAGGGAGAGTGGAAGCGAGAGGAAGGGAAAGATAGAGAAAAGAATGAGAAATATGAAGAGCGAAAATTTAGAAACTAATAAAGAAAAAAAAAGAAGTAAAAAGAAAAAACAAAAGAAAGATCGAAATAGAAAAAGGGATTAAAAAGAAAAAAGGAAAGAGAAAAAAATCAAGAGATTAGAGTGTTAAATCTAAAGAAAGAAAAATTAAGACGAAACGAAGAGAGAGAGAGAGAAAGAGATCATAGAGAAAATTATATGATATGGAGGAGAGAAGCAAAAAAGAAAATAGATGAAAATCAAGGCGATAAAGAAAAAAAAAAAAAAAAGAAAGGGAGAAAGAGAAAGAGAGAGAAAAATGAAAGATACACAAAAGAAAAAACGAAACACAAAATAAAAAGTAAAAAAAAAAAAAAAAAAAGAAAAAGGGTAAAAAAGAAGATAAAAAAGAGAAATAAAATGTGAGCAGAAAACTTAAAACAAAAAAAAAAAAAAAAAAAATAAAAGAAAGAGTTAGAGCATGAGTTACATTGGAAGAAAAGAAAGACAAAAAAGGATCAAAGAGAAGTGGAAACAGAATAAGAAAGAAAAAGGGGAAACGGGGATCAATTTTAAGCCGAAATCGCACGATATGTATTCCATTAACTGACCAGCGTATAAACACTACCCGACTCTTGCTTTAAAGGTTGGGATTAATTTGCCAAAGTTTCCCCGTCCTTTATCAAAGCTACTTGCTTGTTTGATTTTAAGCCAAGGTCTTAATATATTCCTAAAGCTTGAGAACTTCTCTCTTCTGTCAACAGACCTGGAAGAATTGTTGAAGAATTTTGAATTTTGTAAAATTAAAACGACTTCTGACAAATCATAGAACTCAGCAATTTGTTTTTGGTCGACGAAAATACTCGTAATTTCTCTGAATAACTTTTTACCCTTAATAATCAGGAATATATAACAACATTTAAGAGAAGCAGATGTCCGTATTGTGGGGGTATACGGAATTCACTTAACTGACATCTCAACTTCAGTCGTTTTCCAACCACAGTGATGTGACTTTTCTATAAATATTTTCATGGCTCTTTTAATAAGCTCTTCTACTTGGGGTACAGTATGTATACTCAGAGGCCCCTTTTATTTCTGTCTTTATTTTTCTTTGGTTTAATTCCCCATCCTCTCCCTTGTTAGGTGGTCAGTGATGTTAGTTCTCTGGTGGATGCAACTGTCTTTCGTTTTGGGTGTGATTTTCTTTGTTGTTGTGTTTGAATGAGTGTTTCTTTGAGGAAGTGCATGGGATGAATGAATTTTTATATTATTAGGTCCCGCATTGATGTTGTCATTACTAACTGATGTTTCTGTCACATTTAAGGATTGAGGGGCTTTTATTACTAACATTATTTTATTTGATTTCTTGTAAATGGTTTTGTTTTCATATTGTAAATACTCATTAGGGCTTGTTTCTTTTTTTAAATTGTTGCTTCCCCACGCAAACAGACAATGAATTTTACATATGGGGACTAATTAAATTTTCCTAGAGACAATGAGGTATTATGGCGGATGTAGTAAGAAAGGAAGTACAGAATGTGCTGTTTTGATGTTAGGAATATTTTGGTATGTTTGGGTTAGTGTTTGTGGCTAGCTAAGTTTAAAGTTAAGACAGATAAAGACCGTCCTTTTCCCCATTCCCAATTTTGGCATTGTGCCACATTTTGTAAATATTTACAAATAAATATCAACTCTCCTATTTGGGGGTTTAGATTTTTAAAATTGTTATTTTATTCCCCCCTCTAGACATATACATAATTTTACATATGGGGGCTTTTTAGAACTGAGATATGGCGAATGAAGTAAGAATGGTAAGTAAGAATTCCTTGTTTTTATTGTAAAAATATAGTTGTATGATTGGGTCAGTGTCTGTGGCTAGCTAAGTTTATTGTTAAGGCAGAGGAAACGTCCTTTTCTCCATTTCCCTTTTTTAAATTTGTGGCACATTTGTAAATACTACAAATAAATAATGTTCTCCTACTTAGGGGTTTAAATTTTTTAATTGTTATTTTATTCCACTCCCAGACAGGAATTGTACATATGGGGACTATTTAGGATTTCATAGAGACACTGAGGTATTAGAGTGAATGTTGTAAGAATAGTAAGTAAGAACGCGTTGCTTTGGTGTAAGGAATATTGTGGTATTTTGGGGTCAGTGATCATGGCTAGCTAAGTTTAATGTTAAGACCATCTCCCCCCCCACTATTCTCCATTTTGGCCTTGTGCCACATTTTGTATTTTTATACAATTAAATATCGCTCTCCTACTTACTAACATGATTACAAGAGTCCTACTAGGCTGGCAACTGTTGAATTAGCTATATGTAACCGTAAGTTCTGTTCTGTTAATCTCCTTTCACGTACTTCTCGCATGTGGAACCGCATCCGGTTTCTTGCTTCCATGCCCAAAATTTAAATGTAAAAAATTAATCCTATTAAACAAACTTAGTAAAACGAAAAGACATGTAAAGAGTCCATAAAATATCTTAGCTTGAAGACGAAGAATTAAAAAAAAAACAGATTAACTTAAGTTCATTATAAAGATATTTAAAACTAAAAATAGACTTAACTGACCAGCGTATAAACACTACTGGCAACTTGCATTGGTTAAAGATTAATGTGCCAAAGCATGGTAAACCAGTGACTCAGCGCCAGTGAAAGAAAACCATACAAAGAACTCCATAGAAACCAGAGAATCACTGATTTTATCACAGCCACTGTTTCACAGGTTAGAGAGAGGACAGTATTTTGCTGAACAGTTTTATTCTATTTGATTATAAAAACACCAGTGAAAAAGAAGGGATCATAGCTTTCTCCATAGTATAATTTTATCCTAAGAAGAGGGATAATAAAGTTCTTGGACGAATATTTATTTGATGAAGGTCACAGTCAATAAGATTTAAACTAAAAATTATGTTAATTCAAAACAATTCTATATTCCCATTTTGCAAGGCTGAATATTGCCTACCTTGCAAAAAATAAAATAAAAGATTCCAAATTGATAACATGTCTCAATATCTCCCGGCCTCTCTTGATGTTATTACAACAAATGCCTCGTGGTCGATAATTTAAAGAAAATGGTAAAATTTTTCAAGGAAATAAGATCTCTGCGAAGCAGATATAAATATTTTTAATAATCCTATAGGATTGATGTATACGGAATAAATTCCAATAACCAAGAATTACTATTCTTAAAAGAGTGCTCAATACATAGTAGAGCAGATATAATTATTTATTTAAAAATTATAACATAAATATATTATAAAAT
>CAHIKZ030005101.1:5000-15016 GCA_903632075.3 Acanthosepion pharaonis | reverse complement strand
GTGTATAAATGAGTGTGCCTGTGTGAGTGCTTGATGAATGAGGTGGCCTTATTTTCATAAGGTCCGCATCGATTTCGTCCAGTTAACTGATATTTCTGCCACATTCAAGAGTTTTTGTGTTTTATTACTAACACTAATTTTATTTGGTTTCTTGTAAATATATTTTGTCATTTTGTATATATTCATTGGGGGTTCATTTTTGTGTTGTTGTTTTATGCCCCTCCCACAGACAATTATTTTGGTGGCATAAGTGATTATTTAGGTTTTTCATGGAGTCAGAGAGGCATTTTTGGTGTTTGTAGTAAGAAAGGTATGATAATGTGTTGTTTTGGTGAAAGGAATATTGTTCTGTGGCGATAGGGTCAGGAATGTGGCTATTAAGTTTAATCTAAGACTAGTGATGACCGTCATTTACCCCAATCCTTTTCGGCTCCAGCCACATTTGTACATATGTGCAATAAATAATAGATAGTAGAGATTAAGAAACAATCCAGAGACTCTGCCCGACTGCGATTTAGTCAACCCATTATGCAGGAACAGTCTTCCCAAGAATATACCAAACTAACTGTAAATATTGTGTACCTATTCTTTGTTTCAATACATTTGTTAACGCACATTTTGTGTTGTATTATTCCATACTTATTTAAGCTTCTTACAAAGATAAACAGAATTTTGGTTTGATTTGGTAATTGAGATAATGTTGTGAAGAATGTTCGTGCAGAATTGTGGTAAGTAAATGCTGATACTTTTAGCTTGTTATTGAAATTAAAATAATTGTTTTTGCGTAGAAAAATACCAAAACGTATTGTTCAACTGTTAGTGTGTGTGTGTTATTTATGAGTCAGAATTTAAGTTGCTAATGTTGTCTGCCTTTAACCGATAGGCTAAATTGATGAATGACGTAGTAAAAATGTTCACTCTTTAAGTCAATTGTAGGTGATGAATATCCATGCGGACAATGGTTATTTGAATGCTGCATTGAGTTTGTTGAGAAACTTTAAGTGGTTGCAAGTCAGTAAATTGCACAGCGTCGAGTTTTTAAGGATCTCTTGAAATTTGATGACTGACTGACTTGTATTGAGTCATGTGTTTGTTTATATAGAGTTGGGTGTTTAAACTTCGGCTCCAGGGACATTAGGCGGGAAAATGTTCTGTTGTGACTTTGATACAGTTTTAACCAATAGAAGATTGAATTTTACTGAAACGAAATGTTGATTGGTTAAGGCTTTGTTTTATAGAAGGAAACATTTTTCCGAAAGGGGTGGAAGGTTAATATGGAAGATGCCACAAGATCTCATCATTTAACAGTCGAAATGGATAGATGTAACCGTAAGTTCTATGTTAACAGTTTATTTTCTCGTACTACTCACTTGTGGAACTCTCTTCTAGCTTCTTTCTTCCCGGTCAAGTGTGATTCCTAGACTTTAAATGCAATGTCAATCGTTATCTATTTTCTTCTTAATTGCTGTCTTATTTATTGATCTCTCCCTAACAATGTTTTCTTTTTCTCATATTATTTCACACTTAGTAACCCCTTCCATCTTAGTAGCTTTGTTTTGCTTGGAGGTTTATGATTAAATAAAAATTTAATTTCTGTACTTGGTTGATTTCGACATCTCTAATTTGTGACCAGCATCCTCGGATATTTCTCTGTTGATGATCAAGGTTACCAGATGCGTTAATTGCAAGTTTTTATCTACTTTTATGGCGATGAAGTAGATTTAGGAATTTTTAATGTCTGTACTTTTCTAATCAAATGATCCTAATGAAAGGATCTTTTAGGTTTGATATTACAACAGCAGAGATGCGTCTTGTTTTATAGTTGTTGACGAGAAAAAATGGTATCTATGAGCCGAGTTCAAATTGCAGGCTAATCTCTTGCGCTCACTTCCAGGGAAATGTTCTTAGGAAAGGCACGAATACGTTTCTTCACCCCACAAACTATGGATTAAATATCCAGGTAGACTGCTTTCTATAGACTTCAGTGGTAACCAGAAAACGCTGAATTCCGAACCGTGGAAAATGCAACGAGAAACCATTCCACTGTCTTTCTCCAGAATGCATGACAATTTATATGTAAAAGAAAATGAAACTGTGAAGAGTCATGATCCTATACGTTCTGAGGGCATTATTAAAAATAATAAAGGCATTTGTTTGAATAGAATTCAAAGTCTGGTATCATGAAAAGAAAACTACAAAATATATCAATTCTGCATTTACTCTCCTTCGAAGTAGTCCCCTTCTGAATCCACACTTCTTATGCAGCGCCGTACTATTGATGGAAGCTGTTTTAATTGTGGGGTCGTTTCGAATCTCGTCGCCAACTGATATGTCCCGGAAAGTGATATATTTGTTTGGAGTAGCAAAGGAGTTGTTGACTACTGTAACCGGGTAGGTCAATCTAGCAGGTAACCGAAATGGACTGGTCCTCGTCGTAGTGGTAGGCAATAGGCGTAGGCAATAAGCGAAGACAATAGGCGTAGTCCCTGTACCTCCTCATCAGTCTGTATTTATGGCTGACACCAGGTAATCATATTACTGTGAGGGGAACCCAGGTGTATGCATATTCATTACATCAGAAGCATTTCTAGAACTGCATTTTTTGGTGATGGCGAGCAGTTGCCTCGAAGCTTTCTCTTGGATTTCCTCGACGTCTTGAGATCTTGTTCCTTTCATTTGAAATTAGATTTTTGTCAGAGAACAAGTCGCAAAGGGCGATATCTGGAGAATATGGTGGTTGTCGGACCTGGGTAATGTTGTTCTTGACCGAAAACTGCTGCACAAGAGATGGTCACTGATGGAACCTGTGTAGTGTGGTGAGACGGCCACACTGACACTTTCCTTTCAAGCACTACTATAAGAAAAAAGCGGCTTGCATTTTAGCTTCAGTACCGTAGCAACGGTTCCGATGATTTTGGTCAGACCTCGTAATGTCTACGTGCTTTGTCCGCTCATTTTGGATATATTCGTGAACTCGTTGCACAAGTCCCTGACTTAATTTGGCAACCAAAGACAACTTTAACGCTCCTCGGTGGACAGGCATACCCTTGTGTATTAGCCGCGTATCGCATTCACGACGATGCAGGGAAAACACAGGTGAGAAAAAAATGTATCCCTCTAGCCTGTGCTCTTATATGGCTTTTACTAAGTTGATTTTCTTTGATATTTGATCACCATTATACCATCAGAGGAGGACACAGCTCGCTGTACAAGCAAACGTTTCTTGGGATTAGTTCCCCCCTGCTCCATGCTCAATGGCCGTCAATTGAGATTAAAAAACAAACTTATAAATGGAAATAATTCACTTTTTATATTTAAATTCCGTATGAAACAATAACGGCAATTTCTCTAGAGTAGGTATCACCAAATGTATCGGGGAAAAAAAGATGCCTAAGGTTTCAAATTAATTTTTAAAAATGAAAACACTTTTTTGAACCCATTTTAGTTTTAATTTCAAGCTAATAAATTAAATTTAATATTTCCGATGAGCCAAATATTTTGCTGTATTTCAAAAACTAATTTAAATTGACTGGAAGGAGTTTCTTTTTCCTAAAATGGCGATTTCTCGCCCTTTTTTTTAATGTTTCTTCTTCGCACTGTAATTCTCTCTATTAAAAAAAAAATCGTCCAAAAATAAAAATATAAATTCTGAAATTTTATTGGAGAAATACCAGCCATGATTTAAAAGTATAATTAATCTGAATTGAAACAAATAATATTTTTTTAAATTTAAAATATTGCAGAAATTAAATTTTTTAACTGGACCGGAGCCGTTTTTAACTGACAGTAGCTGTCTTGACGTGTCTGACAATGTGATGACAGGTAATATGTTCTACGGAGATTTTATCTGTGAGACATAATTCAAGAAAATGATCTGAGCGCCATTTTTATTTGATTTTTAAGTACTCAGTAATTTTAAACATTAAGAAAAAATTCTCCGTAATCTAATATTTTATCGAATTTTAGAAATGTTGGCTTTAAATTTACAATAGTCATCGATTTTATTTTTTTAATAATGTCGTACTTAGAAAAATGAGCACGTGCATTTAATACTGTTACCATATCTGGTCTTGTGTTCCTGCTACACATCTCGAGATTCTTGACAGAAACCAAAGAATAATCTGCAATGTAATCGATTCTGACTGGCATTTCTAAACTTCAGTCAACAATTTCAGAGACGTAATGTGACTTCCCTTTGTCTTTTTTTATAAATATTTTAATGGCTACTGTTCTGATTATTTTTTTCCCTGGTGCCTCCACTCTATGAATTTAAGCATGCTACTAGATTGGCAAGTAGGTCCCAATACATTTTACTGTTGAAATCGTTAAATATAACCGCCACTTCTACTCCAACAGTTTCTTTTTTTTCTTTCCAACAGTGGAACTCCCTTCCATTTACTTGTCTCCCCTGAAAACTACAATCTTCACAAATTTAAAAGTAGCTTCAATCGCAATCTTCCATTGTCTTTGTTTTGGCCTTGTTAGGGGGCCAGAAATATAGACACAAAGAGAGGAAATTGAGTTAAACAAATATATTAACAGAAACAGTATTAAAAACATATAAAAACGAGAGTGTTACAGCAAGAATGTTTGGTCCGACTCTCAGAGCTGATTACTGGAAACTTCCCTTTCAAAAGGCAGTACCTGCTCCTATTTTTAGCTGGGAAAGTCCATGCGTGCGTGGGTAAATTACTATAACAGCTTTGAAACTCGTTCATCTTTTATCCTTTTTACTCCCCGCCAAAAAAACAAAAAAAAAAAGATTTTTTTTTTTTCTTTCATTTTATTCACTATAAAACCCCATGCGTACTAGTGGAATACCCGCCTTTTTGGGGGTGAAATGATGAAAAAAAAATGGGTTCTCTATAACGATTAACCCTCGATTGAAGAGGTTAAGATAGTACTGGTCCGAAAGCATCCTCACGGGATTCTGTCCCCACCAAACATTATGTTCACGATATATGCTACCCGAGTACAAGTTACCCCAAATAAAGTAATAGGAAAGGAATACTGGTGGTTTGCCTTCAGAGTCCGAAGTGTGGCAGTTCTTGATTGGGAGGGATAAAAATGGGGAAATTAAAAATGTAGTTCGTTTGAACATTTTCCATGGAAATAGCAGAAGAGTAGCGAGAGACTTGCAACGTTCCGTCTGTGGGAATGGGGCAGTAGAGTTCAAAAAACAGTTAATCACCCAAAAGGCCGCGTAGACGCTTTTGACCTCTACCATGCCTGAAATTGTGAAGACTGGGCAGCACCAGCCCAAACCCTTTGATATTCCCTTTTTTACATCTCTCTGTTTTTTGTCATTTTTTTATCTCCGCTCACCGTTTTGATATCCCTCTCTCCCAACCTCAATAATGGTTTCCCATTTTTCTTTTCTCCTTTCACCATCTTGATATATCTTCCTCCCAACCTCATCTCTGTTTCCCGTCTTCTTTTCTCCGTTCACCGTTTTGATAACCCTCTCCCCAACGTCACTAACGTTTCCCATCTTTTTTCTCCCCCACACCGTCTTGATATATCTTCCTCCTTACGTCACCTTCCCCATCTTCTTTTCTCCCTCACCGTCTTGATATATCTTCCTTTTTATATACTTCTTTATCTTCTTTATCTCCTCTTAGCACCGTCTTTTTACTTTTGAAGGACACACGGCACATATAGAAAGAAGACCAATTTTTAACATTATTGTGTCTTCTCCTCCTCCTGGATTTTCCACATCACGTTGAAACACCGGGTTCTTGTACGATCATCGAAGTTAAGCAACATCGAACCTGGTCAGTATCTAGATGGGTGACCGCTAAGAATACCAGGTGCTGTAAGCTTGAAGGTGCGGGTAGTGAAATGGATAATGGCTCGGAATTGTCAATCGGAGGACCGAGTTCGAATTCCATTGGGTTGCTTATATTAACTGGCGCGCAAATACCCTTTGGGAATGGTATGAATCAACCTATTTTTTTTCCAGATATGGGTTAATTAGTAAGTTTTGTATCACTAAAACCATTGCTATCTTCGAGAAATGCACTTAAATCTAATCTTAAAAACATTAGTGAGGTAAGGAAAAATTAGAAGATGGCGACTGATGTTGCATTTAAACTTTTGAATATCGTGGGTGGAAAAAGAAAAAGAAATCGAAAGGGTGTTCCACAGGTTAGAAGTGCAAGAAAAGACACTATTAGAATGGAAGTGGCGACTGCATCTAATTAGTCCAACATTAAAACGGTGAGACAATTTACCAATCTAGTGACACGCTTGACTTTATAGTTGAGTCGTCAGTCACCAGTCGGGGGTTATCAAGATCAGCTTATTTGGTACGAGCAGAGTTTTGACATGAAGAGGATTAACTTGCCATCGTTTTTTATTTGGTACATTGCATTTGCTATTTTTAGGTTCTTTTGTCGCTGCAGTAGGTGTATTAGTGTATATTTGCACATCTTCACCCACTTGAAATTCCTTATTATTATTATTATTATTATTATTATTATTATTATTATTATTATTATTATTTCTTTGGATTTCTGTGGCATTATCATTTGTTTCCGGCTCTCAACCAGAAACCTAAGGCCAGGAATTGCATGATAACATTTTCCACGGAACTTAAAAAAAAAAGAAATTAAAATTAAGCAATTTAGGAACACACACTTTACATAGATAAACTCTTTTCGTAATAAAACATCCATTTCTTTTGTATTCCTTTAAGGTATGGGTTGCCAAAGATCTCTTTAATCAGTCTATCAGAACGTTTTTTCAATCAAACCTTTCGACCAAACCACAACTGTAATTATTGATGTTCTCATGTGCCACATTTTTTTTAGATTTCAACTTCAACTTTTTACTTTAATTATTTACATTATTCGGACCGTTATCCTTTATTCATTGCCATATTCACAACGTTTCAGTCGTTGTACGCCCTGGCCTTCTTCGGGTGATTGGAATTTCGAACTGAATCCTTTCTTTCATCCACCGGGGTAGATTGTTCTAGTTCTACGTCCTCAAGGACACATGGCCCAGTGGATAAAGTCGTTGGTAGATGAAATGACTAAATTCCCCCAAAAAACAGAAGAATTTCAAAGTGACTACGCGAAACCCAAAATGGCCAACACGCGGAACGCGATATTTAAAAGAATTAAACTGATGATACATAAAAGAGGAAACATCTTTGAAAATGGCTACTAGTCTTATAAAATCCTTTTTTGTGGTCTTTAATCACGAAGTCTGGGCGATTAGCTTTGATTAATTTGTCTGTGTGTATTGTAAAGTCAAATAAAATTGTTACAGGTCCTATGTCTGTAACCAGGACTGGGTGAACTTCATACCGGTTAGTTGCAGTTTCCTTCTTTTAATTATTATTATTATTTTCAAGTGCAGATATTGGCCCACTCTATGATGCCGGGGTTTATATTCTGTGGTTACTAACACTGTACAATCTAAGATAGTTAACTGTTTCTGGATATTTATCACCGAATGTGCATTTAGGGTCAACAATTTTTCAGTGTTCTTGTTTGGTAATTTCTGTTTAGCAAGCATCGGTCCTGTGTAGAAAGAATACAACTTTTGGTTTTCAGCTTTTAACCCTGCATTACGTCAGAGAAGAATTTCAATGTGACTAGTGAAAAAACCCAATTGTTATGATGTTGATTTGGGGTTAGTAAAGACAAACGCCAAATAACACGTAAAATAAAAAAGTTTATTCAATAAAAAAAATCGCCTGAGTAGTTATAACTCGGCTCAGCCCAGAACTTCTTTATATTTATCATTTCACCCACGG
This sequence comes from Acanthosepion pharaonis, assembly GCA_903632075.3. Classification (NCBI taxonomy): domain Eukaryota; kingdom Metazoa; phylum Mollusca; class Cephalopoda; order Sepiida; family Sepiidae; genus Acanthosepion; species Acanthosepion pharaonis. The sequence continues at coordinate 7,251 of CAHIKZ030005101.1, read as the reverse complement.
AAACGAATATGGCAAAAAAAAAACATTTCTGAGCCCGTAGGCTCGGCCAAAAAAAAATAACTTGAAGCCGATTAGACGGGTTCAGGGCCCTGTCTAAAAAGACGAAACCTTGCCCTTCGGCAAAGCCTAAAAATGGGTTCCTTTCAGTAATGCCAGAGAAAAGCGACAGACGTCGACAGCCCAGAACTTCTCGGTATTTATCATTTCACCCACGGGAAACGAATATGGCACAAGACCGGTTTTATTGTGGGTTTCTCCGAGCCCGTAGGCTCGGCCAAAAAATAGCCTTTGAAGCCGATTAGACGGGTTCAGGCCCTGTCTACCTCCCCCCGACGAAAACCTTGCCCTTCGGCAAAGCCTCGTCCGGTTCCTTTTCTGCTAACGCAGAGAGTTCGACAGACGTCGGCAAGAAACCCAGAACTTCGGTATTTATCATTTCACCCATATATCAACGAATGGTGGCACAAGACCGGTTTTATTGGGTTTCTTCTCCGAGCCCGTAGGCTCGGCCAAAAAATAGCCTTTTGAAGCCGATTAGACGGGTTCAGGGCCCTTTCTACCTCCCTAGGACGAAACCTTGTTCGGCAAAAATTCGTCAGGTTCCTTATATTAACGCAGAGAGTTCGACAGCCGTAGCCAGAACTTCACAACATCAATTTAAAGTCTTAATGTAACACGCGATCTTCAAGAGGGGTGGTAGGTTTTCAAAAACAATAAAGGTAAGTGACAACACAGGGGACGATAAGGGCCAATATGCGGGACGCGATGTTTAAAAAGATTAAACTGATGATACCGAAAAGAACAAAAGTCTTTGAAAATGGTTAGTGGACTCAGCCGAATGTCCTCACATATGGAAATTTCCTATTCCGATACCAAACAGAAAAAAACAGAAAAAGTTAAAATTTAAAAAAAAAAAAAAACAAATAAAAAATAATAAAAACAGGAAAGAAACTTTCTTTGTTTTTTATTTTTTTTTTATGAAAATAGCATTCATATATATTTCAATAGAATTAATGGATTTTTAATTTTTTTTTGATCCAACACATTTTTATTATATCAAGCGTATTTGAGTAGAAGTTCCGTTAATTTTAAACAATAATTATTTCGCCTACCGACTTGCGTATACGATTAAGCTTAAAAAACAAATGTGTCGTCCGGAAGGATTCGAATCTGCTTCCACCTTTGTAAGGAAGAAGAGCATTCGTATCCGGCTAGCTTTTACCGCTTGGCTACATAGAGCTTCACAATCAAACAAATAGAACCAGGTTATGTTCTGAGCTCTCTGTTCCCTTTTCTTTTCTTCCAAGACCCCATTTTTTTCTTCTCAAATCCATTCCAACATAGCATTTTAGACCTTTTTTTATTAATTCCAAGATCCTATTGTATTTTCTCAGATAACTTTTTACCTTTTCCAGATAGCAATTTCAGCACAGATTCTTTTTTTGTGCTAAGACCATATTTTCTCTTCAGAAATTCAAATTTATGTTCCAAGATACCATTTTCGGCTTCTAGATATTTGTCACAATTCTAAGATTCTCTTTTGTCTTTACAAATCCTATTTTTCATTTCCAGAATACATTTACTCCTTCCAGACCCTTTCTTTTCCAAGATCCTGTGACGTTAGGAAATGGTACGTTGAAAGGAAACTCAATTTGAAAATTAAAACGGGATTTGCCTTTTCATTAAGTCCATTTTTTCTTCTGCCTGGTCCTTTTTTCTTTGTTTCCAAGATTCTATTTTCTCTTTTCAAATACATTTTTTTTTCATAGATTCCATATTTTGTTCTCACACTCTAGGCCTTTTAGGGTAACAAAATCCTATATCCTCTTCACAAATCCCATTTTCTATTCATAGATTCCATATTTTGAACTCAGACCCTATTTTGGGTAACAAAATCCTATTTCCACCTAACAAATCCCATTTTCTCTTCCTAGATTTCATATTTTGCTCTCAGAGCCTATCTTGGGTAACAAAATCTTGTTTCTTCTTCACAAATCCCATTTTCTCTTTATAGATTTCATATTTTGAATTCAAACCCTATTTTATGTAACAAAATCCTATTTTCTTTTCACAAATCCCATTTTCTCTTCATAAATTTTCATATTTTGAACTCAGACCTTATTTTGAGTAACAAAATCCTATTTCCTCTTCACAAATCCCATTTTCCCTTCCTAGATTTCATATTTTGAACTCTGATCCTATTTTTTTGGTAACAAAATCCTATTTCATCATCAAATCCCATTTTCCTTCC
>CAHIKZ030005100.1:1420000-1444740 GCA_903632075.3 Acanthosepion pharaonis | reverse complement strand
ATAGCATTTAATCAACACACGGACTATTCCAAATTCTTTAATTTAATTATGTAATTAAATATAATTTTTTTAGCTTCCGTTTTTGAAACATGGTTATAAAGGTAATAAAGAAGCCATAGACCCACTTAACGTTGAAAGCCTATTCACCAAGGTTCAAGTTAAGGAAATGATTGATATAATCATAAGGAACATCTATAGCAATCTACCTCTCCTTTCATTAAAAATTAGTCCGAATATTTTACGAAAACTACTCTTAATGTGCACCACAGAAGTTCCCTTCTATAACCATCAAAATAGCATATACGTACAATACGATGATATTTCCATTGGTTCCGTCGTGGGACCAACATTTAGCAACTTGTACCTGACTAACCTAGAAAATGACGTACTTAGTACCACAGAAAACTCCATTTATCTAAGATATGTCGATGATATTCTCATTTTAGTAATAAAAAATAGACGAAATACATGAACTATAAAAAAGTTTAAAAAGAAACTCCTTAGTGAAGTTCACATACGAATTTAACGACAATAACTTTTCTTTATGTATTGATAGATACCAACAGCAATATATTTACTACTTGCCCATTTTAAAAATCAATTAGCATAAACAGGTGCACACTCAGCTACAAAAAAGAATGTCCTATTACAAAATAACTATCATGCAAAATTTAATAAACCGTGTAAAGGCAAATTTTTGAACAAAAAACATTTTCTATATAGAATTAAAAAATACTAAACAAACCCTCATTAATAAAGACTTTTCTAATTACATCATTGATGAACAAATTAGACGAGCTATTAAAAATATTAACATAAATCCAAAAGAACATGATACATACTCAATTAAATTTAAACACACCAAACTACTATACCGTAATCAAATGCATAAACAGGATGGAAAAATAGTTTCATAAACACTAATATATCCCCCATTGAGCCCAGTAAAAAGTAAATTTAATTATACGCTATACTAAATTTAATACAACCAACTTAGTCATTGATAACAATTTTTTCCATCAACTGGCGTTTTACAAAAGACTAACATCGTAAATCAATTTAAATGTCGTTTTAGAGATTGCATCTCTGATAAAAGTGTTAATATGTATGTTGGTTTTACTACAATGACCATGACGAGAAAGCTTGCGTTTCACTTAAACGCTCATAGTTTAATATCAGAACATTTAAAGGTACACTCACGTCGATATTCACAGATTAGACAGATATTAGTCGAAAATACAATAGTAGTCAACCAAGATAATAAGCAAAAACTAAAATCTTCTAGTTCTTTATATAAGAGAATTGAGGCCAAATATAAATAAATCCAACTAGTTACTGAATTTAGTTACTTCCCTTGCATAACGAGTAAATATTTTGAATTTTGCGGTGTTCATGCACACATATCCACAGACATTCAAGCCCTGAAGATGATCTTGGACGAGATTGAAAGTACTAAGAAAAATAAATATTATTTGAAAGAAAATTTTGGAATATTTCTTGATCAGTTTTCTACAGCTGCCAAAAAATTAATCCATGAACTTGAAAGGATTAATTTAAAATAAGTAGATACGTCTAAATTATTTAACCAAACATACTTGAATACATATATATATATATGTGTGTGTGTATGTGTGTACGTTTGTGTGTGCGCGCGCGCGTGTGTGTTGCCGTTATTTTTATTGGAAACGCGTATTTAAATAGATGCTCTGATTTTATTTATTTTATAAACCGTATATTTATTTATATCTGGCAGGATTCGAATCTGCGTTTCCCCCACCCCCAGGAGAAATCGTCATTAGATCTGATGTGCTTTGACCTCTCAGCAACGAAGAACCTTTTGATCAAAGCACGAATTGTGCTTTTAAACACAGAGCATTCCCGATTCTCCAAATATACTTCCCTGATCAGTTTCGTATTCTAGCGTATTTCCATATATATACATTGTGCGATGGGTAAATTGTTTCCATAATATATTTTTAATTTGGCACGTGACAATTGTTTTTTTTTTATCTTTTGTGGGCGGGAGGGTTGTCGATTTCACTGTATAGTAGAGTCAATTGTGCACCGTCTGTGGAAAAAAAGAACACCATGAATGGATTCACACCGACAAAAATTTGGAAACGGCACTCTGCACTGCTTGTCATTCGCACCGGAAGCTCCAATACGAATATTTCAGAATGATTGGGTGTCAATCTGAGGACTATGAAGAGAAGTCGGAAAGAGTTGGATGAGTCTAATGGTGATTAAGAAGGTATGACAGCTCAGAAATCTCACTCTGATCATTCTAAGATAAAAGGAACTACCGTTTCTTTTTTAACCTCAGACTCAACACAGAGGCCTATATCAAGACTCTGCGACATGTCATACAAGCAAGAATTGTAGCTGTCAGACAATTTCTGTGACCACATCACCCCTTACATTTGGCCACCTAACTCCCCAGACTGCAATCCACTTGATTATTATGTGTGGTGCGCAGTTGAGCGAGAGACCAACAAAATCTTGTAACATCAAAGATTAACCGAAGGCATGGATTATGGCAGCATTCACCAACTTAACAAGAAAACCGACCAGAAGAGTTGCAGCAGATTCCGAAGTCATGCCATTGTCTATTGCAATTTTATTGAATAAATTTACTCTTGATATTTTTGTGTAATTTTGATAAATATATCTGTTAAAATGTGATGTCGGTGTTATTTTAATTTTTGCGTAATTTAGACGACAATTTATTCCTCGCACCCACATATATATATATATATATATATATATATATATATATATATATATATATATATATATATATATATATGTGTGTGTGTGTGTGTGTGTGTGTGTGTGTGTGATAAAATATAGTTTTAAGGTATGTTGTATTTATGGGTTAATTGCACAATATCAGGGTTAGAGCGTATGTAGACATAAAAGTGGACATTGAAGTCAACACCCAGAGCCGACAGACTATTTTCGGCCATTGTTAGGCCATATATATATTATAAAGTCGCGTAGAAAATGGCACATTTAACAATATGTATATATGCAATAAATTTCAGTGAAACGAAATCACGTATTCTGTCTCCACCTATTTAAAACGGCTCCGAACCATTTATTCGAAAAATACAACAGTAAATGTATATCAAATCTGTATATAAAGCTCAAATTAAAACGGACATAACACAAAAAAGTATCCATAAATTTATAAAGGTACAATATAATCAACAGAAACTCTTTGAAAATGAATTATGAAATCCAAAATTACTTTGAAAAATTTAGATTCAAATTTTCCTTGAGACCGCAAAAAATGTTCTGAAACATAAAAACGACCAACAATAAAGACGACCAAGCGTAAGCGAAAACGGCCTTAAAAGAGAATTTCCCTCGGTCTTGAACACACACACACATTATATGTGTGTGTGTGTGTGTGCGCGCGCGCCCGCGTGTGTGATCGACCCTCCAGTCGACATCGGCGTGTGACGGTCTAACAGCACATTTCCAGCACTGGATTGAGTAACAGGTTTTGATCAAATACAATATATCTCAGGTCTTATAACCACCATATTCCCCAGGTTTCGCTACTATATATATCAGTGGCCAACATCGAATAGCAACAGACATAGCCTGAAGATTGCGTTCACATATGAAACAGACTGTCAACATTCGGTATTGACCACAGTATCCACTTTAATATTTTAATATTTACACATGCTCTGTCCCTGATATTAATCATTTTATATATACATATAGATATGTATATATATATATATATATGTGTGTGTGTGTGTGTGTGTGCCTGTGTTTAAACAAATGATATATATATATATATATATATATATATATATATATATATATATATATATATTTATTTGTTTAAATATATATATATATATATATATATATATATATATATATGTATGTACATATATATATGTTTAAAATAATAAATAATATATATATATATATATATATATATATATATATATATATATATAAATAAATATTCGTACACATGAAAATAGTATTTTTATAAATGTAAAAGCCTTAACTAAAGCAAATTTTGATACATTCTATGTGTAAAGATACATTTTATTAAAGAATAGTAATAAACTTCATTAATTCTTATTCTAACAGAAATTAATGCATTTTTTCATTTTAACTGATGAAAAAGTATTCGTACAAAACAAAAAAAGCATATTAACTTAATTTAATACTTTGTGAAATATCCTTTATTGAGTTCAACAGCTACCAGTCTATTCCTGTACGTCTCAAGTAATGATTTGCACACACTGAGTGGTATTTTGTCCCATTCTTCTTGGAATATTGTTTTCAAATTCTTGATATTTGTTGGTGCTCTTTTCCCAATTTGAATTTTCAAATATCGCCATAAATTCTCAATTGGGTTCAAGTCTAGGGACTGACTTGGCCATTGCAAGACATCAACGTTACTTTCAGCTAACCATTTCCTTGTAGATCTAGCGGTATGCTTAGGATCATTATCCAGTTGGAAAACCCAATCAGGAGGTAGCCGAAGTCTCTCAACAGAACGCATTAAATTGCCTTGCAGGATTTTTGGTATCTTTTGGCATTCATCTTGCCATCTATTATTGATATTCTGTCAACATCTTTTGCAGAACAACAGCCCCAGATCATGATACCACCCACCACCAAACTTTACGGTTGGCAACGTGTTCTTTGGTAAGTAGGCTTCACCGTCCTTCCTCCAAACATGATTTCGATAATTATTACCAAACAACTCTATTTTAGTCCATAGTGCTTTTTCCCAAAACGAATATTCTTTATCCTTATGCTCTCTAACGAATTTTAGCCTAGCATCTCTGTGTCATTTCAAGAGGAGTGGAGTCTTCCTTGGGATGCGTGATTTCAGACTGTTTTTGTGTAGTTCATTACTTATTGTACGCTTGGTTACTTTAATCCCTAATGCACGCAGATGTTCCTGCAGCTCTTCTCGGATAACCTGTGGATTTTGTTGGATCTGGTGTCCTAATATCCTTGCTGATCTTAGAGAAATCTTCCTCGGAGCACCTGTTCGTCTTTGGTTTTCGATGCTGTTACGAGTTTTAAACCTTGCAATGAACAAAGCAATTGTAGTAAAAGGAATATTCACGTTGTTAGAAATCGTTCAGTAATTGTTCCCATCTTTCCAAAGAGACAAAATGTGTTGTTTTTGTGAAATAGTCAATTCTTTACCTTTAGGCATTATTAGAACCTTCTTGTAACACTAGAAATTGCAGAATGCTCTGATAATGGCTAATAGCGTTAACTATAATTACTGATAACATTACTGAAACATTCTAGAATATACTTTTTTAATAATTAATTGCTTTTTTTGTTCTAATAATTGATTTGTACGAATAATTTTTTCACCAGTTAGAATTTAAAAAATGCATTAATTTCTGTTAGAATAAGAATTAATTAAGTTTATTAATATTTTTTAATAGTATGTGTCTTTATACATAAAATGTGCCGAGTAAGGCTTTTACATTTATAAAAATACAATTTTCAAGTGTACGAATATTTATTTCCCCAATGTATATATATATATATATATATATATATATATATATATATATATATATATATATATATATATAGATAGATAGATAGATAGATATATTATTTATTTGTTTACACAAATTTATTTGTTAAAACGATTTAATTCGTTGGTGTATGGCCTTTATTTTTTCAAAGAGTGTGTTACCTAAAATTAAAATGCGCCCCACTCGAAGATTATCATTAACAAGCAAGATACATTAGGCAAAAGAACAATGGTTCGCAGGAAAAAACAAGCTCTTTGACTGGAACTTATTTCTCACCTATTGAATACGAAAGTATTGTGGATGTGGCATCAGAGGGTCGAGTTCGTGTGTTGATAACTTTTCAAAAGGTATACTATATATATATATATATATATATATATATATATATATATATATATATATATATATATGATGTAAAAATACCCCAAACCTGAAAAACATTTTTTTTATCGTCAAAATGTTTGTTATTATTAAGAGGGAAGGCCAAAGTATTTTTTGATTATTTAATTAAATTTTGTCATCCTTTCTAGCACTTTCGAAATTTTAGTTAAAAAATCTAGTTTTTCTAGCGTCAGTGGGTATGACAAAGATTAGTATGTGGAAATTTAGTGTTATTTTTTAGGTAAAGAACATATAGTTTTGAAATTCTTACAAAAATCAAATAATTTTCAGATTGTGATGTAATTGTCAGGACTTATTTACAAATGATTGAAATTATTTTTTAAACCTTTGCTTTTGCAAAATCTGTTACCCCGCTTTTCCCACTTTGTCATATAATTTCTCCCCCAATATTACTCTTGATATATATATATATATATATATATATATATATATATATATATATATATATATATATAGATAGATAGATATAAAATTAAATAAAAAGCTTAACCGTAGTACCTTGTCTGTCATTTTTAATGAAACATGCATAAAGGAAGGATTGCTGCCTAAATATACACCTATAGATAGATAGATAGATAGATATAAAAGAAACGAGCTATCCTATAGTCTTTCATGTAGTAATATTTATTCTGCAATTTATAACAGAAATGTGGCCGAAATAGGGGAATGGTGAGAGGACGGTCTTCTTCTGTCTTAGTTTTAACTTAGTCACTGACCCAATCGTACGAATAATATTCTTTAAACCAAAACAACGCATTTATACGTACCTTTCGAACTACAAACACCATAATACCTCGTCGTCTCTATGAAAAACTAACTAAAGCCCATATATACAATACAATGTCTGTGAGGGGAGGGAAATATAACAATAATTCTAAAAATTAACCTCAATGTTTATTTACAATATGAGCACAATCTATTTACATGAAACTAAGGAAAATATTATTAGTAATAAAACCCCCCACTTTCGTGTAGTAAAAACGCTAAAATTCCTTCCTTTCTGCGGTACGACGAATCTCTGACTGATGCTAAATCCGTTGGGTTTCGATCCCGGCTTGAAACAATCGGCGGTATGTTTATATCATATTTAAATTATTATGTCAAGTTACACTGTTGAGCTGTGATAAAGCGAAACAGTCTGTCTGTGGATGACTATTTATGCTCCGGAAATAATTCGATTGAGGTCTCGGCGTGGCAAGGGTGATTTTATAAACAGTGGCTGCTGCTGTTGCTGCTGCTAATGCAATGCTGTTCTACAAGATCCGAGTTCTCCTAACCAGTTATGTCTTTTGTATAGCAAAAACGTTAAAAAAATTTTAATTTTTTTTTTTTTGTTTTTTTAATTTTTAAAGGAATTTCCCTTTCTCTCTGCCGTGCGACAATAATTTGGCGGTAGAATCTCTAACTGATGCCAAATCGGCAGGTTTCGATCCCGGCTTGAAACAATTGGATGTCTAGCCATATTGTTGAGCTGTGATACTACAAAACAGCCTGTCTGTGCGTGACTCTATTAATATATATATATATATATATATATATATATATATATATATATATAAAAAGAACTAATAAGAAATAAGATTGAGGGAAAACGGGCAACCGTTTTAATAATTGTGATACTTGACTAATCAATAAAGGTTGATCCAAACAAAACTGAAAATACCAAAGTTCTGTCTTTTTCGCCGTCTTCCCTTAATTCCTGACGAAGCTTTAAAAAAAAGTTAAACATTTTAGATTGAGATACGTTCCTTATTTCTTCTTTATCACATCATCCTATCCATATTTGATCTGCTGATCCACATTTCGTTTTAACTCATATATATATATATATATATATATATATATATATATATATATATATATATATATATAAAAGAAATATGTTGTAGTGGTTCCAACGAGAGAAAAATATGTATATTAAAAAAGAAGAGAAGAGAGGTGCCGGAAACGTTTTTGGTTGTAATGTGGATTTATTTAGAAAAAAAATATTATGCTTTTTTTTTACATAATTTTACGACACGTGTTTCTGGTCTCAAGACTGTCTTCAGGTAAAAGCGGAGATTTCCATATTATTAAAAATAATTAATTTTTTCCTTATGTTCAATGTTAAATATTCTCGATATGAGACATTCTCTGTTTGTGTGTTGGTAATCCGAATTTCTTTCTTGAATTTCAAGAAACGTTTGCGGTACCTCTCTTCTCTTCTTATATATATATATATATATATATATATATATTGCACTAAGGTTCATCCTGTACAAAGCCTGGGGGCACTCGAGGTAGAGAGTTTATACGGATAGGAGGGGACGATAAATGTTAGCTCTAGACATGAAGATGTTAACATGATAGTGATCGGAAAAACATCCTCTTGAGAGTCGGTTCCACAGAGCAACGGTTCGCAGGAAGAAACAATTTTTTTGACTGGAACTTCTCACCGATGGGATACAAAGGGAATCTAGGTGGCTTGCTACAATGTGAGTGGCATCAGAATGTTGAGATCGAATTCGAGTGCTGATACCTTTTGAAAGGTATGCTACACACACACACACACACACATAATTAGTATTTATAATATATATATATATATATATATATATATATATATATATATATATATACATATTTTCATATATATATATATATATATATATATATATATATATATATATATACGATAAAAATATAGTTTTCAGTTATGCTAATTCTATGTTTATGGGCGAAAGTGCTCAATATCAGGGATAGGACGTATCCAAATGTAAAAGTGGATATTGCGGTGTACATCTAGCGGCAACTGTCTGTTTCGTACCCAAATGCACACTTCATGCCATGTGTACTGTGTTTTGACTCGACTATTTATATATGTTATTCAATGGGGCATTATGGGTAGAAGGTATATTGTATAATCTAAAAAGTTACTGGATGTGTGGTAACAGTTATGTTTCAAATTATTCTAGACGCTATTTAGTTGGAGTAAAAATGTAGCCCGTAACACATGGAACTAGATAACTTCGAAAGAAACTTGACTAAATTTAATAAACAATTAGATGCTTTCCAGAAAAAAATAAAATGAGATATAAATAAAATAAATAATTCACTTAACAGAAAATCTAAAACAATAAATAAGTAAACATCCTAAGTAAATAATAAATAAATTAACAAATTACGAATAAACACATTAACAAACTATGAATGCACACATAAATACAACTAAATGTAACAATAATCAACAACAAATCATAAATTATTCAATAATAAAGAATGAATAAAAATTTAACGACATATAAAATAGATAAAAGTAATTGCATAGGGTTGACACCCGTTAGAATAGGGGCCGCCACAATACCCCCTAGAATAGGGACCACCACAAAAAACGCGATACCTAAGGTCAGCGAGGCCATTCTGAGAGGATTGAAAACCCTGCCGTGATTTAGCATTGGGGACCACAACCTTTAAAACATAAGATACTCAATTGACACAGTACTGATAGCAGACACAGAAAAGAAATTACAAAATATCTTACAGAAGATAGCGACTGAGGGTGAAAAGAAAGGTCTAAGCATAAACTACAAGCAGACAAAAAGCATGGTCATCAGTAAGAGGAAAAGCCCGAAATGCGATTTGCAAGTCGAGAACACTAGAATCAAGCAGACGTGGAAGTTTAAATATCCAGGAAGCTTCTTGAGAGAGGAAGGTAAGTGCGACACTGAAATACGTAGACGTGTTGGAATGGCCAAAGACACATTCCAAAAGCTGGGCAAAGTATTGCGAGACAGGAGGATTTCTTTGGTAACAAAGAATACTGCGCTGTTACGTGACATCTCGCCTTCTTTACGGCAGCGAATGTTGGAGGATTTCCTCAAAGATGTAGAAGAGACTCGAGGCGACGGTGATTTTGTTCTACAGAAGGATGCTAAGGATATCGAGCGTGTGAGCAACGACGAGGTCTTATAGAGGCTGCAAACAAGGAGAAGGCTTATACTTAACATCAGGAAGAGGCAGCTGAAGTTTCTGGGACATAATGAGTAAGTAGGCCCTGGAGAATCTCATACTCACGGGTCGAATAGAAGGAAAGAGAGACAAGGGAAAGCAGTGCATGACATACCTGGCGAGCTTGGGCGTGTGAATGACAGAACGTGGTCTGGGAGAGGAAGCAGAGAGAAGAATGACAGAACGTGGTCTGGGAGAGGAAGCAGAGAGAAGAATGACAGAACGTGGTCTGGGAGAGGAAGCAGAGAGAAGAATGACAGAACGTGGTCTGGGAGAGGAAGCAGAGAGAAGAATGACAGAACGTGGTCTGGGAGAGGAAGCAGAGAAGAATGACAGAACGTGGTCTGGGAGAAGAAGCAGGAGAAGAATGACAGAACGTGGTCTGGGAGAAGAATGACAGAACGTGGTCTGGGAGAGGAAGCAGAGAGAAGAATGACAGAACGTGGTCTGGGAGAGAAGAGAGAAGAATGTCTGGTCTGAGAGAGGGAAGCAGAGAGAAGAATGACAGAACGTGGTCTGGGAGAGGAAGCAGAGAAGAATGAAGAAGAGAGAAGAATGACAGAACGTGGTCTGGGAGAGGAAGCAGAGAGAGTGAAAATGACAGAACGTGGTCTGGGAACGAGGAAGCAGAGAGAAGAATGACAGAACGTGGTCTGGGAGAGGAAGCAGAGAGAAGAATGACAGAACGTGGTCTGGGAGAGGAAGAGAGAAGAATGACAGAACGTGGTCTGGGAGAGGAAGCAGAGAGAAGAATGACAGAACGTGGTCTGGGAGAGAGGAAGCAGAGAGAAGAATGATCTGGGAGAGGAAGCAGAACGACAGAACGTGGTCTGGGAGAGGAAGCAGAGAGAAGAATGACAGAACGTGGTCTGGGAGAGGAAGCAGAGAGAAAGAATGACAGAACGTGGTCTGGGAGAGGAAGCAGAGAGAAGAATGACAGAACGTGGTCTGGGAGAGAAGCAGAGAAAATGAATGACAGAACGTGGTCTGGGAGAGGCAGAGAGAGAATGACAGAACGAGAATGACAGAACGTGGTCTGGGAGAGGAAGCAGAGAGAAGAATGACAGAACGTGGTCTGGGAGAGGAAGCAGAGAAGAATGACAGAACGTGGTCTGGGAGGACTGGGAGAGGAAGAAGCAGAGTGGTCTGGGAGAAAGAATGACAGAACGTGGTCTGGGAGAGGAAGCAGAGAGAAGAATGACAGAACGTGGTCTGGGAGAGGAAGCAGAGAGAAAGAATGACAGTGGTCTGGGAGAGAAGGAAGAAGAGAGAAGAAGAATGACAGAACGTGGTCTGGGAGAGGAAGCAGAGAAGAATGACAGAACGTGGTCTGGGAGAGGAAGCAGAGGAAGAATGACAGAACGTGGTCTGGGAGAGGAAGCAGAGAGAAGAATGACAGAACGTGGTCTGGGAGAGGAAGCAGAGAGAGAATGGTCTGGGAGAACGAGGAAGAATCTGGTCTGGGAGAGGAAGCAGAGAGAAGAATGACAGAACGTGGTCTGGGAGAGGAAGAATGACAGAGAGGGAAGAATGACAGAACGTGGTCTGGGAGAGGAAGCAGAGAGAAGAATGACAGAACGTGGTCTGGGAGAGGAAGAAGAGAGAAGAATGACAGAACGTGGTCTGGGAGAGGGAAGAATGACAGAACGTAGTCTGGGAGAGGAAGCAGAGAAGAATGACAGAACGTGGTCTGGGAGAGGAAGCAGAGTGAAGAATGACAGAACGTGGTCTGGGAGAGGAAGCAGAGAGAAGAATGACAGAACGTGGTCTGGGAGAGAAGGAAGCAGAGAGAAGAATGACAGAACGTGGTCTGGGAGAGAAGCAGAGAGAAGAATGACAGAACGTGGTCTGGGAGAGGAAGCAGAGAGAAGAATGACAGAACGTGGTCTGGGAGAGGAAGCAGAGGGAAGAATGACAGAACGTGGTCTGGGAGAGGAAGCAGAGAGAGAAGAATGACAGAACGTGGTGACTGGGGAGAGGAAGCAGAGAGAAGAATGACAGAACGAACGTGGTCTGGGAGAGGAAGAGAGAAGAATGACAGAACGTAGTCTGGGAGAAAGCAGAGAGAAGAATGACAGAACGTGGTCTGGGAGAGGAGGAAGCAGAGAAGAATGAGAACAGAAAGCGAGAAGAATGACAGAACGTGGTCTGGGAGAAGAAGCAGAGAGAAGAATGACAGAACGTGGTCTGGGAGAGGAAGCAGAGAGAAGAATGACAGAACGTGGTCTGGGAGAGGAAGCAGAGAAAGAATGAAGAATGACAGAACGGAATGACAGAACGTGGTCTGGGAGAGGAAGCAGAGAGAAGAATGACAGAACGTGGTCTGGGAGAGGAAGAAGAGAGAAGAATGACAGAACGTGGTCTGGGAGAGGAAGCAGAAAAGAATGACAGAACGTGGTCTGGGAGAGGAAGACAGAGAGAGGAAGCAGAGAGAAGAATGACAGAACGTGGTCTGGGAGAGGAAGCAGAGAGAAGAATGACAGAACGTGGTCTGGGAGAGGAAGCAGAGAGAAGAATGACAGAACGTGGTCTGGGAGAAGAAGATGAACGGTAGAGAGAAGAATGACAGAACGTGGTCTGGGAGAGGAAGCAGAGAGAAGAATGACAGAACGAACGTGGGGGAGAGGAAGCAGAGAAGAATGACAGAACGGGTCTGGGAGAGGAAGCAGAGAGAAGAATGACAGAATGGGTCTGGGAGAGAGCAGAGAGAAGAATGACAGAACGTGGTCTGGAACGTGAGAGAAAGCAGAGAGAGAAGAATGACAGAACGTGGTCTGGGAGAAGAGAGAGAAGAATGACAGAACGAGAAGAATGAATGACAGAACGTGGTCTGGGAGAGGAAGCAGAGAAAGAATGACAAGAATGACAGAACGTGGTCTGGGAGAGGAAGCAGAGAGAAGAATGACAGAACGTGGTCTGGGAGAGGAAGCAGAGAAGAATGACAGAACGTGGTCTGGGAGAGGAAAGAGAGAAGAATGACAGAACGTGGTCTGGGAGAGGAAGAGAGAATGACAGAACGTGGTCTGGGAGAGGAAGAGAGAAAGAATGACAGAACGTGGTCTGGGGGAAGAGGAAGCAGAGAGAGAATGACAGAACGTGGTCTGGGAGAGGAAGCAGAGAGAAGAATGACAGAACAGAGGAAGAGAGAAGAATGAACGACAGAACGTGGGGAGAGGAAGCAGAGAAGAATGACTGGGAGAGGAAGCAGAGAAGAATGACAGAACGTGGTCTGGGAGAGGAAGCAGAGAAGAATGACAGAACGTGGTCTGGGAGAGGAAGCAGAGAGAAGAATGACAGAACGTGGTCTGGGAGAGGAAGCAGAGAGAAGAATGACAGAACGGCAAAGAATGGTCTGGGAGAGGAAGCAGAGAGAAGAATGACAGAACGAAGGTGGTCTGGGAGAGAGAAGAAAGAATGACAGAACGTGGTCTGGGAGAGGAAAGAAGAGAGAAGAATGACAGAACGTGGTCTGGGAGAGGAAGCAGAGAGAAGAATGACAGAATGAACGTGGTCTGGGAGAGGAAGCAGAACGTGGTCTGGGAGAAGAATGACAGAACGTGGTCTGGGGAGAGGAGGAAGAATGACAGAACGTGGTCTGGGAGAGAAGAAGAATGACAGAACGTGGTCTGGGAGAGAAGGAGAGAAGAATGACAGAACGAGAAAGAATGACAGAACGTGGTCTGGGAGAGGAAGCAGAGAGAAGAATGACAGAACGTGGTCTGGGAGAGGAAGCATAGAAGAATGACAGAGAGAGAAGAATGACACAACGTGGTCTGGGAGAGAAAGAAACCAGAGGGAAGAATGACAGAACGTGGTCTGGGAGAGGAAGCAGAGAGAAGAATGACAGAATGGTCTGGGAGAGGAAGCAGAGAGAAGAATGACAGAACGTGGTCTGGGAGAGAGAAGCAGAGAGAAGAATGACAGAACGTGGTCTGGGAGAGGAAGCAGAGAGAAGAATGACAGAACGTGGTCTGGGAGAGGAAGCAGAGAGAAGAATGACAGAACGTGGTCTGGGAGAGGAAGGAAGAACAGAGAAGCAGAGAGAAGAATGACAGAACGTGGTCTGGGAGAGGAAGCAGAGAGAAGAATGACAGAACGTGGTCTGGGAGAGAGAAGAATGACAGAACGTGGTCTGGGAGAGGAAGCAGAGAGAAGAATGAAGAATGACAGAACGTGGTCTGGGAGAGGAAGCAGAGAAGAGAAGAATGACAGAACGTGGTCTGGGAGAGGAAGCAGAGAAAGAATGACAGAACGTGGTCTGGGAGAGGAAGCAGAGAGAAGAATGACAGAACGTGGTCTGGGAGAGGAAGCAGAGAGAAGAATGACAGAACGTGGTCTGGGAGAGAGGACAGAACGTGGTCTGGGAGAAGCAGAGAGAAGAATGACAGAACGTGGTCTGGGAGAGGAAGCAGAGAGAAGAATGACAGAACGTGGTCTGGGAGGGAAGCAGAGACAAGAGAACGAGAGGAAGCAGAGAATGACAGAACGTGGTCTGGGAGAGGAAGCAGAGAGAAGAATGACAGAACGTGGTCTGGGAGAGGAAGCAGAGAAAGAATGACAGAACGTGGTCTGGGAGAGGGAAGCAGAGAAGAATGACAGAACGTGGTCTGGGAGAGGAAGCAGAGAAGAATGACAGAACGTCTGGGAGAGGAAGCAGAGACAAGAATGACAGAACGTGGTCTGGGAGAGGAAGCAGGAGAGGACAGAACGTGGTCTGGGAGAGAAGAAGAATGACAGAACGTGGTCTGGGAGAGGAAGCAGAGAGGAAGAATGACAGAACGTGGTCTGGGAGAGAGGAAGCAGAGAAGCAGAGAGAATGACAGAACGTGGTCTGGGAGAGGAAGCAGAGAGAAGAATGACAGAACGTGGTCTGGGAGAGGAAGCAGAGAGAAGAATGACAGAACGTGGTCTGGGAGAGGAAGCAGAGAAGAATGACAGAATGGTCTGGGAGAGACAGAACGTGGTCTGGGAGAGGAAGCAGAGAGAAGAATGACAGAACGTGGTCTGGGAGAGGGGGAGGAAGCAGAGAGAAGAATGACAGAACGTGGTCTGGGAGAGGAAGCAGAGAAGAATGACAGAACGTGGTCTGGGAGAGGAAGCAGAGAGAAGAATGACAGAACGTGGTCTGGGAGAGGAAGCAGAGAGAAGAATGACAGAACGTGGTCTGGGAGAGGAAGCAGAGACAAGAATGACAGAACGTGGTCTGGGAGAGGAAGCAGAGAGAAGAATGACAGAACGTGGTCTGGGAGAGGAAGCAGAGAGAAGAATGACAGAACGTGGTCTGGGAGAGGAAGAGAAGAATGACAGAGAGAGAAGAATGACAGAACGTGGTCTGGGAGAGGAAGCAGAGAGAAGAATGACAGAAGAACGTGGTCTGGGAGAGGAAGCAGAGAGAAGAATGACAGAACGTGGTCTGGGAGAGGAAGCAGAGAAAATGACAGAACGTGGTCTGGGAGAGGAAGCAGAGACAAGAATGACAGAACGTGGTCTGGGAGAGAAGAATGACAGAAGCAGAGAGAAGAAGAATGACAGAACGAGAAGAAGAGAGAAGAATGACAGAACGTGGTCTGGGAGAGGAATGACAAGAATGACAGAACGTGGTCTGGGAGAGGAAGCAGAGAATGAAGAATGACTGGGAGAACGTGGTCTGGGAGGGAGGAAGCAGAGAGAAGAATGACAGAACGTGGTCTGGGAGAGGAAGCAGAGAGAAGAATGACAGAACGTGGTCTGGGAGAGGAAGAGAAGAATGACAGAATGAGAACGAGAAGAATGACAGAACGTGGTCTGGGAGAGGAAGCAGAGAGAAGAATGACAGAACGTGGTCTGGGAGAGGAAGCAGAGAATGACAAGAATGACAGAACGTGGTCTGGGAGGGAAGCAGAGAGAAGAAGAATGACAGAACGTGGTCTGGGAGAGGAAGCAGAGAGAAGAATGACAGAACGTGGTCTGGGAGAGGAAGCAGAGAGAAGAATGACAGAACGTGGTCTGGGAGAGGAAGCAGAGACAAGAATGACAGAACGTGGTCTGGGAGAGGAAGCAGAGAGAAGAATGACAGAACGTGGTCTGGGAGAGGAAGCAGAGACAAGAATGACAGAACGTGGTCTGGGAGAGGAAGCAGAGAGAAGAATGACAGAACGTGGTCTGGGAGAGGAAGCAGAGAGAAGAATGACAGAACGTGGTCTGGGAGAGGAGAATGACAGAACGAAATAAGAATGACAGAGAGAGGAAGCAAGAAAGAATGACAGAACGTGGTCTGGGAGAGGGAAGCAGAGAGAAGAATGACAGAACGTGGTCTGGGAGAGGAAGCAGAGACAAGAATGACAGAACGTGGTCTGGGAGAGGAAGCTGAGAGAAGAATGACAGAACGTGGTCTGGGAGAGGAAGCAGAGAATGACAGAACGTGGTCTGGGAGAGAAGGACAGAACGTGGTCTGGGAGAGAAGCAGAGAAAACGAATGACAGAACGTGGTCTGGGAGAGGAAGCAGAGAGAAGAATGACAGAACGTGGTCTGGGAGAGGAAGCAGAGAAGAATGACAGAACGTGGTCTGGGAGATGACAGAACGTGGTCTGGAGAACGTGGTCTGGGAGAAGAATGACAGAACGTGGTCTGGGAGAGAGAAGAGATGACAGAACGTGGTCTGGGAGAGGAAGCAGAGAGAAGAATGACAGAATGGTCTGGGAGAGGAAGCAGAGACAGAACGTGTTCTGGGAGAGGAAGCAGAGAGAAGAATGACAGAACAGTGGTCTGGGAGAGGAAGCAGAGAAGAAGAATGACAGAACGTGGTCTGGGAGAGGAAGCAGAGACAAGAATGACAGAACGTGGTCTGGGAGAGGAAGAAGAATGACAGAACGTGGTCTGGGAGAGGAAGAATGACAGAACGTGGTCTGGGAGAGGAAGCAGAGAGAAGAATGACAGAACGTGAGAGGAAGCAGAGAGAAGAATGACAGAACGTGGTCTGGGAGAGGAAGCAGAGAGAAGAATGACAGAACGTGGTCTGGGAGAGGAAGCAGAGAAAGAATGACAGAACGTGGTCTGGGAGAGGAAGCAGAGAGAAGAATGACAGAACGTGGTCTGGGAGAGGAAGCAGAAGAATGACAGAACGTGGTCTGGGAGAGGAAGCAGAGAAAGAATGACAGAACGTGGTCTGGGAGAGGAAGCAGAGAGAAGAATGACAGTGGTCTGGGAGAGGAAGAGAGAGAAAGAATGACAGAACGTGGTCTGGGAGAGGAAGCAGAGAGAAGAATGACAGAACGTGGTCTGGGAGAGAGGAAGCAGAGAGAAGAATGAGAGAAGCAGAGAATGACAGAACGTGGTCTGGGAGAGGAAGCAGAGAAGAATGACAGAACGTGGTCTGGGAGAGGAAGCAGAGAATGAAGAATGACAGAACGTGGTCTGGGGAGAACGTGGTCTGGGAGAGGAAGCAGAGAAGAAGAATGACAGAAGAAGAATGACAGAACGTGGTCTGGGAGAGGAAGGAGAGCAGAACGAAGAATGACAGAACGTGGTCTGGGAGAGGAAGACAGAGAGAAGAATGACAGAACGTGGTCTGGGAGAGGAAGCAGAGAGACAAGAATGACAGAACGTGGTCTGGGAGTCTGGGAGAGGGAAGCAGAGAGAAGAATGACAGAACGAGAGGAAGAAGAGAAGAATGACAGAACGTGGTCTGGGAGAGGAAGCAGAGAAATGAAGAACGTGACAGAACGTGGTCTGGGAGAGGAAGCAGAGAGAAGAATGACAAACGTGGTCTGGGAGAGGAAGCAGAGAAGAATGACAGAACGTGGTCTGGGAGAGGAAGCAGAGAGAAGAATGACAGAACGTGGTCTGGGAGAGGAAGCAGAGAGAAGAATGACAGAACGTCTGGGAGAGGAAGCAGAGAGAAGAATGACAGAACGTGGTCTGGGAGAGAGCAGAGAGAATGACAGAACGAGGAAGCAGAGAAGAATGACAGAACGTGGTCTGGGAGAGGAAGCAGAGAGAAGAATGACAGAACGTGGTCTGGGAGAGGAAGCAGAGAGAAGAATGACAGAACGTGGTCTGGGAGAGGAAGCAGAGAGAAGGAACAAGGGGTAGAGGGAGATTGAAAACTATGATCGACTAATTTAAATTGACTGGAATGAGTATTATCTTTGCAAAAATAGTGGATTACCGCGCATTTTTAGTTGTTTTTCATCGCCATATAATTATCTTCATTAAAAAATCTTTCAAAATAAATTATACTTTTCTGAATCTTTATTTGAGTAATATTAGCTGATTTAAATTATGTCACAGTCTGCGCCAGCTTCTTTCTGTCCACCGTCAGCTTCTATCACTTCAGGCCATTTCATTGACAATATAACTCAATATGACCATAAATAATAAAAAAGTCAACCTAAACCAGCTCTAAAAAATCACCTAAATCCTTTGACCTTTCCTTCTCCAACATCCGTGTCATTCGATCCAACGTCTGCAATGTGGAATCGATCCTCGTTGAGAAGTCTCATGATATACTAGCTCTCTGCGAGACCAACCTTAACTCGTAAATCCCCTCCTCAGAGTTTTCGATCCCAGGTTACCTTCCTCTCCTTAGAAAGGACTCTAAAAATCACATGCCTGGCATTAGAGTTCACGCCCGGGACCATCACCCATTGGCTAGGGAATTCTTTCTTGAATTTCCAGACCATTCATACATGTGCCACCATCTATCCCTCCCCAATTCTGTAATATATATCTTTCTTTATCGCTCTCCATCCTCCCAAGACTGTGGTGTACTTGATAGCATTTCCGACAATTTAGACAAGGCCATCTCTCTACATCCGTTTGCACATATATACGTGTTCGGTGACTTTAACGCCCACCATACCAAGTTGGTTAAACACTCTATAACTGACCTTGCTGGCATACAAACCGTTAACTTTTCAATTACTCAATCCCTCATACAAGTGGTTACTTTCCCACGTGTTTCCTCGGTAAGTAGGACGGTTAGGCTTCCCTTCTCGATCTCTGTTTTACCTCCATCCCCGAGTCTTGTCATGCCACGTAGCTCTGCCCTCTTGGCAACTCTGATAATGCCGTAGCGTCTGTTAAACATCTTCTGCCTCTCATTCCCAGCAAGGAACCTCCAACCAATAGATCATCTTTCTGTCACCAACGAGCAGATTGGGATTCGTTCCATGATTTCCTTCGTGATGTCCCCTGAAATCTGGTTTTTAATCTCCCCGTTCAAAAATGTGCTTCTGAGTTCTCCTCCTGGGTAAAAGCTGCAATCGAAGCTTTCAATCCCTCAAGAAAATATAATGTTAAATCGGGCTCATCTCCTTGGTTCTCAGCTGCATGCTCATCTGTGGTTGCTCATAGGAATCATTTCTTCCGTCTGTATCGTAGCGACATGTCTGATTACAACAGGCGTCTCTCTGTCTCTGACCTTAATGGGTATATGCGTGTCACCAATGTAGCAAAGTTAGAATTTGCTGGAAGAATAAAACAAAGTATTGCATCTCGCAAGTTTGGTTCTAAAGATTATTGGCATCTCCGCAACAGCGTGCTGAACAATAGCAAATCCACGATACCTCCTTTATTGAATCAATTTCAGGTCTTGACTTTCTCAGCTGAATGCTTTGCTCGGAAATTCTCATCCAATTCATCGCTTGACATCCGGTGTACCCACACACGATTTCCTCCCTGAAAATGAGGCTCTATTGAGTCAGATGCACATGACCCAATCGATGGTATTGGACACCGTCTCTAAATTAGACTTCCATATGTTTAGTGGTGGGGACAGGATACCAACCGTTGTCCTGAAGAAATGTGCTCCTGAACTGGCTCCTGTCCTCTCCAAAGTACACAACTACTGCTTCACCGACTCTTGCTTTCCACACTGTTGGAAGTCCTCATCTGTTGTTACTGTCTTTGAAGACTCTTCTGACCCCTTTAACTACCGTCCTATCAGTCTCCTATCACTCTTCGATAAAGTCTTCAAGAAGTAGTTAAGCACCTTACATCCCATGAGCTGCAATATGGTTTTCGCTTTGCCCGATCTGATGTGCTCACGGCCAAAATTGAATTTGTATACCAAGTATTTCACAATAACGGAAAAGCTCGAGCTGTAGCTCTATATATCCCTAAGGCGTTGATAGGGTTTGACATGCTGGCCTTCGTCGTAAGCTTCAGGGATACGGCCTAAATCGGACTGTGTTATGTTGGTAGGATTACCTATGCGCACGACAGCGGGGTGCTGGTAATTTAGAATTTCTTTTTAGATTTTTTTTTTATCTAGCCTAATTCATTTAGAGTATTTTTCCTTTTTCTTTCAATAACTTTTGTAAGTTGGAATTTCAAACTGTGATCTGCCAGTTGTATGATCCAGGGCGCCAACGTACAGAAGATGACCTTGCGATTAAGTCACTTTCTAGACATTTACATCGTAGTGAATTATTTTCTCCTTTGATCAGAGTAGAATTTTCTGTCAAAGTTGTTGTCAATCTCGTTACGGTGGGAAACCAACGCATTTTATGTATATTTTGTAAAATCTCCCTTTTGTTCTAATATAATCTTTTATTTAAATTTCTATGTAGTTTTGTAACAATTATTACAGGCCATCGAGTAAATTCCTCCTTCAGGTTTTAGCTTATTGTTTAGTTTAGTACTGACTAAGTCTTTATTGTTTTGGATATAATAGTAACAACTTTTATGTTGGGTTTAGAAAGATTCTTTTCGAGGGGAAGTGTATCCAGACGAACGTAATTCTCTCAGCCTCTCCATATGTATCAACCCTATTCTTTGAAGGCCTTAATAATCGTATATTTCGGTCCGGTGACTGTAACTGGTAAGATGCCTTAGGTGATTCTTAAGATAACCAACTACGACTGCGTTGGAAGACTTGTACAATTCCATCTTCTGACTTTGCGACAGTACAGTTTTCTCCTTGTATAAATCTAAAGCATTTACAATGTTCCAAATAATTAACTCTCTCTATCCATCACTCTCACAAATGCTGACGTATAAGTCAATCCTTCAACTGCTGAGCTGTTCGTTAAGGTATTCATCTATTTGCTTCATAAATCGACCTTAAAAAAAAAAGAGAGAAAGAAAAAAAAAAGGGATAGAAAGAGAAAATAAGAAGGTCGGGCAGCCCCATAAATCTGTCAAGTGGATATATGATGGATGAGGGGAGATTCATTATAATTTTAAAAACAATCGACATATCCAACAGCATGTGCTGTACCTCCACTCATATGCGCCAGTCATTCGGAACTAGTGGGGTATATATTCGTTTTTGCCCGTTCGTCTATATGAAATCCTGTTTGGTGGTTGAGGCGGTTGTGTATTTTACCCTGCTGCCTACAGCTGATGGCCAGCGTACTGAATAAACTGATTTTCTGACACTGGTTGTTATAGTCATAGGAAAAGATATACGAAATACGATATTCTAATTTCGTTGTTATATGTACTTGTAAAATATGCAATACCTCCAAGATGTATATCGCGATTTTTTGTATATTCCCCACACACAGACATAAACATACACACGCACACACACACACATTTTTAATTGAGCACTGTTGAATGACAAGCGGACACCTACGTAAATGTGAAGCTCTTCAGTAAAAGGAATCGAGCACTTTGGCTGATTGGCGTTTGTTAAAACAACACACTAGATTTGGCCGACTCGTTCTGTCGAGTGAAGATGGGTCAGTGGTAGAAACTCTGACTAACACCAAATCGGTTGGGTTTCGCTCCGGGCTTGCGGCATTCTAGTGTCTAGGGTGTCTAGTCGCACTGAGCAGCTGTGATACAACGAAACAGTACGGTCTGCGAATGACATATATGTTATTCGTAGACAGTACTGTTTTGTATGAATTATATATATATATATAGATAGATAGATAGTATTCGTAGACTGTACTGTTTCGTTGTATCACAGCTCCTCAGTGCGATTAGACACCTGAATACTTCAAGCCCGTATCGAAACCCAACCGATATGGTGTCAGTCAGAGTTTCTACCACCGAGCCATCTTGAATTCTATATGCTTTCTCATGCCTGTATAATATATGCTCTGCTACAGTTACTCAGAATTCTCTTCTTGACAGGTTGCCAACCACAGCTAGAAAAACCAATTTGCCCTGCTATTTAATCAGTAGCTGAATAGAAAGAAATAATATTTATTTTTATTAATCTAAGTGTGTCTTTCTTTTATGGAATTATTTAATTTAATTTTTATAATTCACTACCTTAGTGTAAAACAAACCCTTTCAGCGCTCAGATTATTGGCGTGTTCAAGTGGCAAAATTTATTCAGCGAAAACTTAGAAATGTTTTTAATATTTATCAAGTTGTGTAATCGTTTCTGATGTCAGCCCACTGAAGTAGGAAGTTTAAATGCGTTTGTGAGAATTCAAGCTCGAAAAATGATTACTTTATGAATTTACAAAACGAAACATTGATTAGCATCTAAAATGTTGCCTTTTTCGAAGGCGGAACCGGTCTTACACGTTTATAGATCTGCCATTGGTCCATACATTGGATATTACAGTCACATCTGGTCTGGTGCTTTTGCTGTGTATTTAGAGATTCTTGATAGCATACAAAGAAGGATCTTCAATGTTATTGATCCTAAACGGGCATCTCAGCTTCAATCACTTTGCCAAAATGTAGCTACCTTATGCCATTTCTATAAATATTTCCACGGTAATTCTTCTGATCAGTGTCCCTCTTTGGTAGCTCGACTTTACGAACTGAAGCGCAGTACTAGATTGACAGCTAGGTCTCATCATTTTACTGTTGAAATGACTCGATGTAAACGTAAGCTATATATTAACAATTGATTCTCTTGCTCTTCTTGCTTGTAGAACTTACTTCAGACTTTTTGCTTTCTAGTCAACTTTGATCTACAAACATTTAAGTGTAATATCAATCGTTAACATTGTCTTCTTAATTTCTCTTATCTTATTATTCCCTCTCCTTTTCTAAGCAAGTTCACCCCAAGCAAGGGAATAAAGCCACCAAGACACAAGGGATTAATGGCTGTGAAAGAATTAGGAAAAGACAATTATTACTAAGGATCGAGAACAAAAGAAAAGTTATCAGGAAGACAGTAGATAGCGATTGGTAATTCCATTTGAATTTTCGAAGAATAAAGTTGGCTAGAAAATCAAGGAGCCGGAAGAGATTTCCACACGCGGGAAGTGCGAGAAAAGAAACTTTTAGCACAGAACTTGAATCTAGCCAACTGAACTGTACATTGGTGAGACCTCGTCGCCAGTCTCGTATTGTGCTTAAATTCATAAAGTCTAGGTACAATCATTTTCTCTTACTCTTTCACATTCAGTGGCTCCTTGCATCTTAGTGGCTTTATTGCCTTGCTTGCGAGTGAAATCATTTTTTAAAAACTTATTTTCGGATAGTATAACTGTTATTGGCACAGAGAGTAAAATCGGCAAGCCGTTTTCATATTCTCACTGGATCTGTTTCGTTTATTTCAAACTAATGCCCTTGTAAACATTAACCCAATCTCCCGCATCTATGGATTAAATAGTAGCATGGATTCGGTTCTCTTCAATTGCTTGCGAAGGAAATGGATAATTATGAATTCAAAACCAACCAGAAGAGGGATAGAACCCATCAAGTTATTTTGCCTAGATAAACTCATTGCTTCTATGCTAGCATCACATTTGGCGACTTAAGGATCTTAAATAATCGGTGGTGCCATGATCGTTCCCAAAGAATTTTCTGGGAAATATGCAATTTAAGTAAATCGTGACCTCATATAAGACCTTGTAAAATGTTTTGATGATAAAATAAGCGCTTAGAATTTATAAAAATAAAAGTATTTTTAGAAGAAAGAGTGGAAACCTTTGAAACAACATAATAACGCTTTTAAATAAATTTATACAATTTAAATCTCTGTGAAAATCCTTTTTATTTCCAGGTTAAATTTATTTTTACGAATTGTCGAGGGAACATTTACATTTGGTATTTAAACGTTAAACATTTTTATGCTTTTCTTTCCAAAAGAAATAGTTGATCTCTATTTAAATATTTTTTCTCTTTGCGATAGTAATGAGCATTTTACTTTTCATTCATAGAGTCTGAAATATGTAATTAAAGGAAAATGTCTATCCCAATGAGATTCATCAGGACGAGGCTCTGATAATTACATGAATGGAACACTTGTTTAACAAGCACGTAAAGTCTAAGTGGAAAAAAAATTTCTGTTGTAGAGTGATGGCTGTTAAAGTAGGCGCACAAATCTAATCTAGTGTTTTGAGTCCCATCGACACGGGGTGTCTCTGTAATGTGACTAATATATATATATATATATATATATATATATATATATATATATATATATATATATATATATATTTTATATTTTTTTTTAATCTGACATTTTTCGCATTACCATGAACGTTATATTTAATGGGTACCTATATTTGAGTGGGCGTATCTGATATTTTAACTGGTAAAATTAAATCAGTATAGTAATCGAAAATCTCTTAGTAAAGAAAAATGTGCCTGTATTCTTTTGCTTTATCAGCATAATTTGCCGTATATGCGACATTCGTCCGCTAAAGGAATGGGCTCCCTGATAGAAAAAAGGGAATATAGGTTCGATTCATTTTTTTATTTAGTAAGGACTTCTCGATTTCCAGGCCGATTAACATTAATTTCATTGTTTAAAGTTACAGTGACGCCACCTCAAACATGTATACCCTCGAAAAATAACGTTTATAATCAAAAGAATATATATATATGTGTGTGTGTGTGTGTGTGTGCGTGTGAGTGAGTGAATGAGGGTGTGTATTTAGGGCGTGATTTAAATGGGCACA
>CAHIKZ030005100.1:1402500-1410000 GCA_903632075.3 Acanthosepion pharaonis | reverse complement strand
CAAGAGGCCACCACTTGTACGGAATTCAATTTTTACATCCCTGTCAATATAACTAAAAACATGGTGCAGCATGTCCGAAAAATTCTGATAGCGTATATCTGTAAAAATGACAATATGAATAAAGTTTTCCTTTTGCCGTTATATATATATATAAATATATATATATATATATATATATATATATATATATATATATATATATATATATATATATATAAATTATTGAAATGGATTTCGACATATTGCCTATATTGTTTTTTTGAATAAATGAATACCGATATGAAAATTATATGATATCGTATATGATTGATATTCGGTGAATGGCCAAGAGGTTAGACCATTCGCTTTCCGATCATGAGAACCACTATACCCATTTTGTCAAGAAGATGATTCCTTGTTGTTCGGTAGATTTGAGGAAGTGCCTGAAATTCATACCAAGCTCTGTGAGCGAAATTGTTTCAATTGTTCTCGAATGGGTTTGCTAGCATGAAGTCACAATTGTCCAAAAGCTTAATATAACAATTGGATATTATATATATATATATATATATATATATATATATATATATATATATATATATATATATATAAAAATAAATTTGTTCACTTATGGTTGTCTTTTTAGCTTGGGTTTTCGCTGGAATACGTCCTCTCTGCAAGAAATATATTTTCCTGAAAATATGTACATTTAGAACTTAAAATTATTTGTAATTTTTCACTATGCATGCGATATATTTTCTAATAAAATAAGAAGGTAAATTATAAAATAAAGCAAGTAAGTATGGATGGAAACAATCACAAAATAAATGCAAAACAAATATTTTATTTATTATTATCGATGCGCCTTCTCCTGATACCGAACACCAAAAGAAAAAGACTGCTTGAAACAGAAATGTTCCCTTCCAACATTATACAGCGTATCCGTTTATTTCCGAAATACAATAACATAATCCCGGGTTAATGTACTTTATTAAAAGTGTTTGCGAAGATGTATTCTCGCCATTTAAATCATTAACTTCTATATATGTTTTTTGTATGAATGATTCATGTAATATATATATATATATATATATATATATATATATATATATATATATATATATATATATATATAATGAAAATAGATCATCAACGAAATGAAAGGAAAAAATTTTTCCTTTCTTTTCGTTGTTGGAATTGTTACCTGATGATCCGAGTCCTTTAAAAAGGATTTTGGTGAAATAAATTATTGTAATGGTACCTTAAAGTGGTCTGTTTTTCATTAAATATTAGCTCTGTGTTCACATTGAGCTCTCAGGATTCCATCCTCCTGGGAATTACCCATTCGGTTTGCCAAGTTCTTCATAACTTAACTATATATATATATATATATATATATATATATATATATATATATATATATATATATATATATGTTCAGACATGTTTCATTGAATATTATTATTATTATACATGTCAGTAAGTATTCTTTTTTCTAAATTTCTTATCAGTCAATGAAAATTTAATGCATATACCAATTTCCACGTGGTCATAGCGACCTGATAAATTTCATTTCATGCATTAGTATGGCAAAGAAAGGGGATTAAGTGATTCTGAACGCAGCATAAAATGAGTAGTTCCAAACGGTCGATTCTGAGTATTTACCAAACTACGGGTCTATTAGGATTTTCACGTATAAGCATCCTAAGCGCGCCACACTTCGAAACTTGAAGCAGAATAACTACAGCAGCAGAAGGCCATACCTGGGATAACTTCTGTAAGATAAGGGCAAGTAACTTGACGTGCCATACCATGTGTTCGAGAAAATTCATGAGAAATTTGTTCTTTGAAAACAGTAATTTGATTTGCTAATAAGACGCTTTCTCTGTAGCTAAATAGTATAGCACGTCAGGCTATGTGACGGTTCTGTGTATGATGCAGGTCCGATTCATGTCGGAGGACGCATAAATTTTATAAAATTTCTCGGACATTCAGGCCGGTAAATGTATTTAATACTGTTTATTATAAACAGAGCATTTACTTATCTATAAAAATAACGTATTAACAGAATATATATATATATATATATATATATATATATATATATATATATATATATATATATAATATACTCCTTTCGAAAAACCCTCGAATTTTTGATTTGCCAATAATCAAATTTATCTCGAGGGAAAAAAAAGGGTTTAAAAAGAAAGAGCTACAAACATGAAAGTCTGTCGAAAAAAATCGCACAGATGCAGTTTTGAAGCCCAAAGAAAAAACCCCGATAGGAGTAAACAACTAACTAACAAAAGAGCTCAATACAACCGTAGAGCAGACCTAGATAAACCTCGTGAGCCAGACAAACCTACCTAGGTTTCACCTAAACGGATCGTCAGGAAACTTTCCCTGACGATCCGTTTATATATATATATATATATATATATATATATATATAGTCTTAAGGTGTGTTATATTTATTGGATAAAGTGCTCAATATCAGAGATAGAGCGTGTGTAAATATAAAAGTGGACATTGAAGTCAACACTTAGATGCGAAGGCTGTTTCATGCTAGACGCAATCGTTAGTCATATATATATATATATATATATATATATATATATATATATATATATACGTGTATGGGGAAAGGGAGAGGTGGGGATTGGTTTTTAACCGATCACCGATTTTACCAAATATATATTGTCGTATGATCTTGTTTATAGAATGTTACTATTTCGACTATTAAACAGGGAGATGATTGCGGGAAATGACCCCAGTGTGGAACCCCAATGGAAAATGAAAAGCTATGCCGCTGTTTGAGCCAAAACGTGTGAGTGAAAATAGATAGATGAAATAATTTGGAAGACGTCAAAGTCACCAATCATCGGGACCAAGTGTTTGAGCCCATCATTACCGAAATACTGACAACGCCAAAATATGCGCACTCTTCCAGAAACTGCAATGAATATCCGCTGAATAAACATGCAGTATAAACGACAGGTTACCTCTTTTGGGTGTTGAAGACATACAAGTATATCTGAGCAGGAGTCTGCAAAAGGGATTACCTAGCCTCACTAGTATGTACCATAGGTTCTCTAACCTGACAGACGCACATATATTTCTCTCTCTCTCTCTTTCTCTCTCTCTCCGTATATATATATATATATATATATATATATATATATATATATGGTGCATATGAAGATGACTGAATGTCCAGTCGAAAGTATTTGCGTATTAAAGAAAGACTATACAGCTTATAATTTTAAAAACAAGGATCATAACATTCATCGACTGATTTGTAGGTTAATGCACCTTTTAAAATCTTCTTAGCGAAGGGATTTCGCCATTTTATATCATTAACTTTACTAATCTTCATTTTTCTTAGTGTACGCCCCACAAAAATCCAGTAAGCCACCTAATGAGATCATAAGATCGAAACCTGGGACCGAAAGTTACTGTTCGATTTTACCATATTATATATATATATATATATATATGTGTGTGTGTGTGTGTGTGGCAAGAGAGGGTAAGGATGGGAAGGGAAGAGATGGGGTATGTTAACCGTAACTGAACACTGATTTTACCAAATTTGGTCTATCCGAGCAAAATTTCAAGTTCTCGTAAATATTCAATCTGACGCTTTTATGACTTTGTCCCGAGTACAAATCTCTAACACGTGATGGAGGATTTGGATGTTTTGTTGTTCCCTTATCTGTGAAGAAAAGTCTTTAGGTTGGCTTGATGACAGTCTGTCATTTTAAATGTTAAAATAATTTTAACACATAAAAATTAAATGAATTAAGTAATAAAAAAAACCATGGCAGAAGGTGTGGGTTTATAGTACCCCTATTATTTTTTTAGTCCCATTTTAAACTATTATTTTATAATTACATGAATTTGCAGCTACAAATTTTCGTTATTTAAATGAGAGATAACATGTTTTCATTTGTAAGATAAAATATGAATTTTAAAGCAGTTCCCTTGGTTTTTATTCATTTTTTGATTGATTAAAAGCAACCCTTTAAATTTTTTTCTTGCGTATTCATTATGGCTTCCTTTTTTTATTGTATCAATTATCCGAATAATATATTATCCAAATAAAATACTACTCGCTTGTCTCGTTCGGATAAGCGATATTACACTGTAAATTCAATATATGTGTGTTCCAATTTGTAGGCTACTATTATTAAAATAGGCAGATAAAATTAACCATAGATTTACATCGTTCCAAGGCAAAGGTTATAGGTTGTGTCAGTTTATGCCAACTGTGCTTGTTGGGTTAAAATGATTTATAATTACTCGTTAACCTTCATTTATATTTATTTTTGCCGTAAATAAGGGGCAGTAACTCTTTTTTCAGTTTGTATTATAGTTGGCAATGCAAATTATATATGTATTAAGCTCTAAATGCAATTACCTACTCTATGTAGCAGAGTGAATGCATGCCTATATGTTCCAAATTGTAGCAGATATACTAAGGAAGCTGTAGTTTTGTCTAGGTATACGCAATTGTAAGACAAAGGTAAGGATTTCTGTTTTTGTGCGTGGGTCAAGTTTTAAATTTTAATCTATTTTCACTTGTTTTTTGTAATACAAATCATTTTATAAATGCTTATATTGCATTCCGTAATACAAATTAGTTTATAATAATTTGCATTACAAAGATAAGCGAAATACGTTTAAATTTTATATGAATTTAAGATAAATATTCGCATTATGACTATGTTTTTTGTTTCTTTCTTTTTTTTCAGAAAATAACGAATAAGGTGATTCACATTTTCAAGTTGTTCATTAAGCGAGACAGTTCGCGTATATAGGTAACTTGCAGATGAATAATAAAAGTGTTATAATATACCTCACGGTTCGGAGCAGTTTTCTCAGCTTGTTTATAACGGTTAAAAAGGGTAATGGCGGGAAGTTTCCATGTTTGCAAGCGAGTTTCTGTTAAATATAAAAATTAATAATGAAAGCGCATCTTTAAACTATCTTATTGTAGGATGGCTGTTAGGGTGTTATGGTGTTCGTATAGTAATCATAGATTATCCAAAAGACGCATGGCCTATACAATTAAATTCTTGTTTAAAACATATCTATTTCCCTGAAAATTTTGAGTTCAAACTCTTAGTTCCTTCAGTGGTAGAAATAAACTTGCGACACAATGATGAATAAAGTTGATGTGTATTAATTGGTATCTAATATCCTGTTGACACATAGCAAAATGAAAAAAGTCTACATCCTTGGAATACCGGAGTCTACAACTTGTAGAATAACAATAATAAACAGCACTTACCGGTGTAAAGGTCCCAGCTAGCGTCCAGCTGGCAGACAAAAATAAAGCAGGTTGTAACTTAAAACTAACTGATGAATCAAGCTGGTATTTATATAGAAATACCTCCACTCAGGTACCAGCAGCCAATCACAGCCCAAGCAATGGACTATCCCACTTTAAGCACAATGAAATGCTCCATGGCAACATAAATAGCTCTCTTTCTAAAGGTTGGATTATTATTCACTTAGCTTGCTCCACAATTGAGTGTTTATCTCTACCACGTGATTTTTCTACACAACTGTGTTGTATGACTGTCCTAATTCAGATAGTTGGATTGTATTATCGTCTTGAATATGGTGATACGATTTAATGTGTATCCAATTCACTGTATTTGCGTGTTATATGATTACCAGTCTTATCTTTATCCTTTTTTTGATAAAATGTGTGTACTTCATTCTGTATTATGTATAAAGTATCTCGGCTAGAGAATCTTTCAGTTAGAAAACATGATCAATATACGAACACCCTAACAGCCATTCAACAATAAAATAGTTTAAACATGCGCTTTCATTATTAATCTTTATATTTAACAAAAATTTGCCTGTAAACTTGAAAACTTTCCTCCATTATCCAGCCTATTGCTATATCCTGGATCATCTAAATGACACCATTCACTAATGAAATTAACTGTTTCACATCCATGCCTTCACCGACAGAATATACTATTTCGCTGATTGTCTATTTAAGCCGTAAAATTGGATTTTCTTTGTTTTGGAACGCTTTTAATATGGGTGTAATTACAAAAATATGCAGGTGTAGGGTTTAAGAAAGCTTTATTCAACTGAGAATAAAAAATGTTTGCGTATAGTGTCCTTTTATAGTCCCAGTAAACAGAAATAGCTCTCTTAAAGGGGAGAGTAACGAAACAAGGGGATTATTGATAACAATGGGTTAATTTTCTCGTTCAATCTATTCTTTTAACGCTGCTCACGTCATCAAACATGTAAGTCCATTTGTTTGTTTCTTGAAATAATCATATATTTTATTTCCATTGTTGAATTAGTTTTAGATATTCCTCGTCCCATCTTTGTCATTTCTTAATTGCGTGGGATCTTCAGAAAAAAATATTTCTGTATTTTTTCTCATAGTTAGAATTAATTATTTTATTTTTATCATTATTTCTGGAACCTAGACAAACTAGTACTACACAAAGCTATAGTAAGCAATTTGTGCAATTGAATGGTACGGTGATTGGTAATGGCTCAGTCTGGTTGACTATTAATACTGTTCCATTTTCACTGGATACCCCAAGCAATAGTTGATATTAAATAATCCAACAAGTATGAACATATCGTAAAATCAATCAAGCAAATCAATATTTCCTGCATTAGTCAGTTTCAAACTTTTATTTCTTCTGCTCCGATTAGAATTCGTTGTCTAAATAACAATCGCTAAAATTAATGGATTCAAAACAGGAATGAAAATTAATGGATTCAAAACAGGAATGAAAATTAATGGATTCAAACCCGGAATTGTGAAAACTAATGGATTTAAAACAGGAATGATGAAAATTGATGGATTCAAAGCAGGAATCATGTAAATTAATTGATTCAAAATAGGAATGATGAAAATTAATGGATTCAAAACATGAATTGTGAAAATTAATGGATTCAAAACAGGAATGTTGTAAAATTAATTGATTCAAACCGGGAATTGTGATAATGGATTCAAAACAGGAATCGTGAAAGTTAATTGGATTCAAAACCGGAATCATTATAGAATATACAATTCAGCTGAAATCAAGTGTAAGATTATAGAAAATTACACTTGAGAACTGAATTAGGATGACATGAATAAAATATTTTTTATTCGAAAAATGCTGGAAACGTTTGAATCAACCTATCGTATTTCCATGCCTAATATCAACATCTGATATCAAACCTCTATTTGTTGAATCAACCTATCGTATTTCCATTCCTAATACCCCAGATATCAACATCTGATATCAAACCTCTATTTGTTGAATCAACCTATCGTATTTCCATGCCTAATACCCCAGATATCAACATCTGATATCAAACCTCTATTTGAATGTGTGAAAAGCATCTTTAAATGATTTCTCACGCAAATTGTCACTAGTACCCATCTTTTACATCTTTAAATTATTATCAGTAACCATCTTTCCTGGCGGTCGCACTAATATTCAAGTATGTTGAGATTTCAAAAAAGCAAGAAGTACTTAGCTATTA